>CM065052.1:58922753-59522753 GCA_032883995.1 Coronaproctus castanopsis
ATATATTTATATATATATATATATATATATATATAAAAGTTGAATATATTGGAGAGTAGTGATTTTATTAATTAATTATAAACAAACAAAATAAAACACAAACACTAAAAGTTTTTTAATCGCGAAGCTTTTCGACAGTTACGTCATTTTCAAGCGCGAACTAAAAATTATTACATCTATTAGTTCGCGCTTGAAAATGACGTAACTGTCGAAAAGCTTCGCGATTAAAAAACTTTTAGTGATTGTGTTTTATTTTGTTTGTTTATAATTAATTATATATATATATATATACACGGATATATATACACGTGTAAAAATTAAAAAAAAAACTGTATCGAATTTAGTTAAAATATCTTTAAGTTTCACTTCTTCCCTGCGCTCTGAAGTACAAATGTTTTTTTTTTTTATGCTAGTTAATTTAGCACAACTTTATAGTTCACAACATAACTCCATGTTGGTTTCAGTATTTCATTATATGCTAATAGCTTATTTCTCACCGAATGAATACTCCGTCTTCCGAGAATCTATTTAATCTGCAGGATTTTCAGCTTCACTTGTTCAATTTTTTTTTTATTAATACAAATGGACCGATTTAATTTACATCCAGATGCATACCTAGATATTTTATATTATTTTTACTACGTGAAGTCTTCGAATTAATTATAATTGGATAATACTGGACTTTTCTGTTAGTAAAATTAATATACACAGATTTCTCCTCATTAAGTATTTCTATTTTTTCTCCATTTCCAAATACCTTTCGATATGGGATTGTCTACCTTCTTAGTTGATTCTTCTATACTATCTTCAGTAGCTATCGCAGCAGTATCATCTACAAACATGGCTGTCACGACTTACCGGTATATAACAAATATAAAATTTGACCGACAACGCTTACTTGAGGAACTCCTGTTTGTATTGGTTGTAACTGAAAGTATTCATCATTGTGTTTTATTCTAAAAAATCTGTCACTTAGGTACGAATCGCATTAATAGATATAGAGCCACGAAGCCATCCATTTTGCTATAGCCATCCGCTTCACTGCATCATTCAACCGTGTTTGTTCACGTATCCATGCATTATTTTTATGATATAATGTTCTTATATCCAGCATCATTCTTTCATGTACAGTCTTAGCTTTTCTTATCCTTTTTAAATTTGTTTTTGTATATGGCTATGTTTCCAAACCATATATAAGAATCGGAAGTACACATTATAGTTTACGTTTCAGATTAATCGGTACTTGTTTATTGCGGAATTCTATGCGGAATTTTCCAAGCGCAACCCACGATAGTGATATTCTCCTTGCTACTTCTGCTTTCATTATCATGTGATTTTTGACCTAGGTGTATATGTAACTATCTACTTGCTCTATCTGTTCCGATTTTACTGCTATTAGTACACTTTTCTCGTGATCGTCATTATTTTCGTTTCATGTAAATTTATTTTCAGTCCTATTTTGTTCGCTTGTACATTTAAGTCTATCATCTATAACTGTTGTGCACTTCCGCTCACTACAAGTCCGCGAATCTGAGGTAATTCAAATATTCACCGTCTATTCCAATACCGGTTGTAGTCCAATTCAAATTTTGTTACACGGTGTCTAAAGCGCGCATAAATAATTTCGGTGAAATGGTGTCTCCATGTCTAACAACTCCTTTTATTGGGATTTTCTCGTTTTATTTGATAAATTTATCCAGAACCGCAAATGTTCTTTATAATTTGTATGTACTTTTCATTGATGTCAATTAGGTTTTTTCGAATTCAGTACTGCCCAAACCTCCACTGTGTCGAACGTTTTCTCATAGTCTATAAACGGCATCTGTAAATGTTGTACTCTCCACATTTCTGTATCAGGATTGTAATTGTCAGCTGATGTTCTCTTCTTCGTCGTATCGGAAAAACTGATCATAGTACATCATGCCAGAAGTTCAAAAAGTTCATTATTGTTCCACCCAATTTGAGGACGTCGTTAGCTTTACATTGGAAGAGGTGTTCCGTTGTTTATGATTCACCGCAGTCACATGTGGAGCTTTCACTAATATTCCATTTTTTCATATTGTTCCTTGTATGCCTAACCATAGTCCTTAATCTATTAAGAGATTTCCACTTTTGGTAATTCAGATCTGCACCTATTGGAAGGTTTTCTGCTGGTTCAATCCAGCGGCTTTGTATAATTTTATTGTGTTCCTCTTTCCAAGCCGTTAAGCGTACCTCCTCAGGCTTGGCGCCAAGTGGATTTGTTACGGCTATGAAACATCTCCGCGATTTCCATCTCCGCCGCTTCTGGATGTATCCATATAGCAATTTGAGTGTGCATTTTATATTATGCAACAAATATACGTTTTAAAAAATAAATAAATAAATAGATTTATAAATATCTACATACACACACACTCATGACGATGTTCGTTTTAAGCGATAAATCAGAAATTCTTTTAATTAGAAAATTTCTTACCTCAAATCGATTCCACATTTGACGCGATCTTTCAATATTTTTAGTCACGGTCATACTGTACGCCATGCTAAAAACGGGAAAAACAGAAAAATAAACAGCCGCCTGTATTTGACCGATTCCGTAAACGCCCGTTTTAGATTTTTCTACTAGATCTGCGAGCGAACGTACTAAACATGTTATCAATACAAACGCGATGACGACTCTATATACGGTCAACGCTGATATCCGTTTAAACGCACGTTTGTCTATAAATAATCAAATCAAATTGATTTTTTAAACGCATTCATTTCCTCTTTTCGAATAATATACAATATTTTTTTTACGTTAGCTATGGGCACAACTGCGCGAGTGCCAATTTTCTTACACGATATACGCGTGCCAATACGCATGGGCGCGCATACACATATGTACACATGTATCCACAAACTCGTCTATATGCACACATACGCGGAATTTTTAACGGGTGTTTAAATAATTTTTAAAAATTGTAGATAAAATACAAATTGGCTTATAGTTAGATACATTCATTTTATTATCAGATTTAAGTACGGTTAGTTGTAAATATCATGTACGGCAATGCATCAGCGGTAATCTTGGAAAGACTTGCGAAATCTTTTCTTACTATGTGAAGAGCGACTGCAACATTTATAAAATGATAGATTGAGTTCTTCCTCGTGATGAAGACAATCAATCTAGGAGAAATTAAGCCAGTCAATGACCCAAACATATGAAGAATAATAAAATATTCGAGTACGCTACCGCTTATAGCACGTCAGGGGTTGCGAGCCACCGGTAAAAGGTATTTAAATAGAAGGCTAGACCCTGAAAAATATAGAGCCAACTAACATCTTCGGTGGAAACTTGTAGATATTGCTTATAGTAACGATGGACCTACTCGCGGTAAAAGAATGGAACGAACAACTGAAATGAAGAAAGCGTATAACGTATTTTGTAGCGATTAATATAGAAACTGAAAAAATATTCCATAGCTAGAAATTACATAACATAGTCAGAGAATTACGCCGGAAAATAAACGTTACAGAACGAAGAGTGGTGGTACCATCCCCGTCACTCAGTGGTTCTAGCTTTCACTGTACTTCGTAATACGGTATGGTACTAGAAAAATGCTCCTGTCTCATCTTAAACAGTAAAAATCAGTTTAATTTTATGCTACGCGATTTAAATTTCGGCTACGTTTATTAAATTTTATAGTCGATACAAAAATGTCGAATTAAAGTCGATCGTTATATCTAATTTAAAAAACTAAATTAACTACTTCTACGTCATTGTAATTCTTAATAATCGGCATTACAAGTTAGAATTAAATTTACTTCGACAGCGCAAATCATTTACCGTGTAACACTGTACACTAATTTTTCCCTTATTACCTCGATCTTTTCTTCATTGGGATAATGCGAGACTTGTTTTATTAACTATTATAAGTATAACTTATATTGTAGTCATTTCTCGTCTGACATACACGCGCTCGTTGAATATTTCTACTTCTTCTTTTATTGCCTTACGTCCTTGACGCGTTGGCTGTTTTTTCTATTTCTTGCTGCTTCCATTAATTCTCCAATTCCTTTTATTCCCGTCCAATCCTTTATATATCCATCCGAACTTCCTTCTGTGGCCGTTTTCTTTTTATTCTACCTTGTAATATAGTTTGTAATATATTCTTCGCAACGAATTATGTGACCGAAATACGCAATTTTTCTTTTCTGTATTATATTCCATAATTCTCTGCTAACTGCTGCTCTTTTCAAGACTTACGCATTTGTTACTTTTCCGGTGTCCATGATATTCTTAAACGACATCTCAGGAACCACATTTCCATTGCTTTTAACCGCTTTTCAATATCTTCTTTATCGACCATGTCTCCACGCCGTATATAGTAGTACCGGCCATATGTAGCTATTGATGACACCTTTAATCTTATAGGTAAGGGGAACTTTGGTTGCAGAAGTACGCTACTGAGTCTTCTAAATACATCTTTGGCTATTCCACATCGGACTCGGATTTCTTCATCACAATGCAATCTGCAATCGATTACTGAGCCCAAGTATCTAAATTTCTCTATTTTTTCAACAGGTCTTCCATTGATATATAGTGCTTCGACTACCATAATTTTTTTTTTTGATACATTATTAACTCCAAATTCCTGCCCTATCTTGTTTAGTTTATTTATCATCCGCTATAAGTCCATCAAATTTCCAGTCAGGATGACCGAATCATCCGCATATCTTATGTTTGAAACTATTTCACCACATATTTTAATTCCAGCATTCTCATTTGTTAATGCTATCTTAAAGATCTTTTCCAAAAAAAGATGAAATAAAAGTGGCGATAATACACATCCATGCCTTACATATTTAAAGATTTGAATATTCTGAATTTCTAGCCTTCCATCAATGCGAACTTTGGCTTCTTGTTTCCAGTATAAATGTTTTATTATTCTTCTATCTTTTTCATCAATGCCAATCTCCTGGAGAATTTCCATTAGTGGTTGGTGTCTAATGGTATCAAACGTTTTTTCGTAGTCTATGAAGCATATACATACATTCTGATCATGATCATAATCTCTTCATGCCAAATATTGCTTCTCTTGTTCCTAGATTCCTACGTTCCATTTTCCTTTTCACTTAGTATATATCCGTCGGTATATCACCTTTAAAAAAACATCTTTAGCACATGAATCATTATTGAGATCAAAATCGTTTGCATGCTGTTTCTTCGGTATTGGAATGAATGTTTCTACTACAGTACTTATATATATATATATTTATATACACAAAAAACACAAAATCGTCTGCAGTGGTGGAGGCATCTGTAGATTAGAAGAAACTAATGCTCGATAACGCGCTTAATTTCCGTAATATAAATATACTTTTGATCATATTTTTAGCATTAACTAGTACGTGGAATATCGCAAATGCGTGTTCTTAAATATGGAAAGCTGCATATAGTTGATATAAATTGTGAATAACAATAATGAAAATCATACAGAATCGATTAGAAAACTGAGATCGAATAAAGGTTCATATTAAATATAAGAGCGTCACCTTCTGTCGTACTGTCAAAATATTTTAGTTTTATTAATTTACGTTAGATAGCGCTATAATAACATTCATTTGCGATGTTATTGTTAAAATTATTATTATGAAAATTTGTATTTAAATGCATAAAATCTTTGCAATCTGTCTAATTGAGGCAATAAGCGGCGAGAATACGTTTAAAGATTAAATTAAATTTATTTAGTGGGCGTGTCCCGGTAGCAGCTCCTCCTTATTTTATGGCTGGACTATTTTCGAAATCGTACGCAAGCCCTGAGCGAGATCTTATAGAATATGTTAATTAATAATATTACGCCTTTTTAAGGGTATCTAGACCGGTTTACTATGTTTTTCTAGCCGTTACATGTATCGTTCCTTACGGTTGCAGATCACTTCTTCGATTTATGGTATTTGAAAATCTTCGCGTATATCATCATTGCGCATGAACCATGGCGCCCCGGCATTGAACGCAAGATCCTATCTTGGGCTGACCGTATGACATCGATATTCGAATTGCTAGCTGAACAACAAACTTATATCCCGTAAGACCATATAGGTCTTAAGATCGCCTTATAGAACAAGACTTTACTTGTCTTTCCTATTAACTAATACATGCTACTAAATTATATGTTGAGTGGTTGTTTCTTGTTGGCATTAATGTATTTTCTCCACGCCAATTTATGATCCATGCGCACACCGAGGTATTTCACACTACCCGTAGTGGGGATTTCTACTCATTGAGCGTTAATACCGGATAGTTCGTATAATTTCTTTTCAGTGTGAACACAATATGCAGACATTTAGTTTCGTTGACTTTAACTTTCCAGTACGTGAACCATGCTTCTAGTTCCTTTAGATATCCCTGCAATCGGTGTCTATAGCCGGTAGATAATATAACAGTGTCATCGACAAATACAGTTGTAATTTTTCTGGCATTTAGCAGAAAATTCGAAGAGAATATTTGATATAGTACCGGCCCAATTACCCTATTGAATAGAAACTGCCTCGATGATAGTAACCTGAAAGTATCTCAACGAGAGGTAAGATTTTGTTAATAAATAATAAGGAACCGATACTTCGCACTTTATTTTATAAAATAGGTCATCGTGCCACATTTTATCGAACGCTTTTTCAGTGTCCAGAAACACCGCGGAACAAAATTTCTTTTCTTCAAAACTTCTGTAGATAACATTAATAACCCTGTGAATCTGTTCTATTATACTATGCTGATATCTAACGGAGGAACTATGGGACGTGAACAAATTTTTATTCTTACATTCGTAGATACAAAATTATTATCGAAACCCACATCCATGAGGGAATATTTGGAAAAAATAATTTTGCGTCTTACATTTGCGAGCCGTCTAAGAAAATTGGTCGTTAATAAAAATTACGTTCGCACCTACCTGATAGGGTATGATCACGGATGGTAATTTTAAATGTGGTGAAATTTTTGTAGTATAATTGGGACTCTGTCAAACTATATGAAGATATTGACGAAGAAACATTAATTTTTCTAAAATATTAAAAGTATGGACTATAATAGCCGGCTAGATGTGATAATTATCGTAAAGTAACAATGTGATTTGGTGGTTTAAGATCCATCAAAGTTGAATTAATTACTTTTATAATATCTATCGTACGGGACGTAGCCTATTAATAAGCCTATATTCGAAATCTCTTTCATGGATTTATCGAATATCGAATCGTTATTTTCATCCAGTTCGTGTTTAAATTCTTTTCGTCCGTAAACCGGTTCGTAACGCGGATGACAAGGCACGTGAAAAATGGCGTCGTTCATTTTAGATGGACGATTTTCGGTCATCTAAAACGTATGCAAATAAAAGTAACGAATTGTACAGTTTGACCGATAAATTAAAAAAAAAAATTATGAAACGAAATAAATATTCATTTTTATTATATCATGCCTTCCCGAAAATTCATTAACACGATTTTGTTTCATAAGTTAGTAGTCGAGAACCTGTCAAAAAACACCGTATTATAAAGGTATTCACTATTTCGCTATTCACCACATTCGTATTTTAACTATCCAGGCATTTTTAAAATCTTTCTTTCTTCATCCGCACCTTCGGTTCATAGTCTATTTAGAGTTTTCCATCGATAGGAGACCTTCGTTTCCAACTACATCCGAGAACTATTGCCGCAATTCCTTACGGTATTTCGCTGGCTCGTGTACAAGAAGGATGGTGTAATTCTGGAAGTTTGTCACATTATTCTTACTTTAGGCCGCAATATGGAACATTTA
This sequence comes from Coronaproctus castanopsis, assembly GCA_032883995.1. Classification (NCBI taxonomy): domain Eukaryota; kingdom Metazoa; phylum Arthropoda; class Insecta; order Hemiptera; family Monophlebidae; genus Coronaproctus; species Coronaproctus castanopsis. The sequence goes on from CM065052.1 coordinate 58,930,531, forward strand.
TCACTTGTCCGTTAAAGTTCATTTATTTTCATTCCTGCTAAGTTACATGGAAGAGACCAGTTGCTGTTAATGTTAATTTTGGGCAAGCTATTCCGTAACTGTTATAACCGTGTTTTTTTTTTTTAATATTTAGTGCGCTTGATGTAAATTGATGTGCTTCATAATACGCTCGACGGTGATAGTGCCAACATTCGAATTATGATGCAGCGTCCCATTCTGTGGATCCAAGTTTTTGCATTGAGCTAATCCAACTTTTTTCTTAAGCATTTCACTGTAATAGTTTACAAGTTAAAAATAAAATCTATCGGTGCACTTACTACAACTAACTCTGTCAACGACCGTCACTTTTGCTTTTGATTTGTTTAATTTCATATTGTAATTTTCATTTAAGACTTCTAGATTTTTCATAATCGTTTGAAGCTCTTCTTCTGAGGTGGCTAATAGTACTATTTATTCTTGTTCCTTATCCGTCGAGAGGGCGAAGTGATGTTAAGAAACAGCCGCGTATGTTATTTGGCCTGTTCTGAGAAGCCAGCCTTCGTCCATGTTTAAGTCAATTAACAATTTTAACTGATCAGCCCAGGACGTTCTTAGTTCTTCTTTTTTCTTCACCCGTTCACTGAGAATTTATGTCTCTCGCAACATGTCCAAAGAAATTAAGAAATCTTTTTCTTATTCTGTTTGATAAACGTCTATGTATTTTCAGCGTCCGGAAAATATATTCATTAGTTTTTCGTATGCCCAACTTTCAACCCGTCTGTTCTGCTGACACACTCAGCTGTAACGGATCATGTTTCGCACGCGTAAGGTTGGAAAGACCAGACAGTTTAGCAAATTCAACTTTGTATTCGATGTCAGCGTTGTATCTCTCCAAATCTTTGTTAGTCTAACTATAGCAATGCGTGTTGATGTTAATCTGCGTTTGCTATTGATTAACATCAGAATTATGATTAACATCAGAATTATCCACAACGTTACTTTTCTCGACCGTATCGCTTTCATCTATTATCATAATTTTAGTTTTAGTTTTGTTAATTAGCAATCCATACTCATTACATCGGTTTTCTAGTCTCTCCGTGTGAATTTAACCATATTTCCTTCGGAACTGCTTATGATAACAATATCGTCAGCATATCGTAGATTACTTTTACCACCTACTAGTATACCGTCGTTCCAATCATCTGATAATTGTCGCATAATATATTCTGTATATGTGTGTTAAACAACAGTAGCGACAGTAGACATCCTTGTTTCACGCCTTTTCCGAGTCTAAAGTTACTTGATTTCATATTGTTCACATATACAACCGCCAAGCTGCTATCGTATAATTGTTTTGTCAAATATACAAGGTGCGCATGTGTTTCTATCTTGTCCAATAAAGCGTGCCGCAAAATAATTAGTAATTTTGCGACATCCCAGTACTATAAGTTCGGTATAATGTATATTAAATCGTTATCGTATCGTATGATGTTGATTTATAGATCGACCTCTAAACGGGAAAGCCAGTCTAAACGCCCGCCGCGCAGATAATGTACATCTTCAACCGTAACCCCATTTCCCGAGTATATTTCGCATTCTTCGGCGAGGTGTTTTATTGTTTGCATGGGATGTCCGCAACAGCAACTAGCCGAGTTATAAATACTCCACTTCTGCAGGTGGTGACTGCATCTACCATAACTAGTTCGGATTCTGTTCAAGAGTCGCCACTTCTTTCGTCGAAGTTCCATTCCTAGAGGTTGCTCCGTAGGGTTTTCGACGAGGGATCCATTCTTTGGTCCATTGTTCTTTCCAATCGAATGCAAATCGTGCTTGATCCAAAGTTGTCCATGGGGATTTCCTCGATTTTAATCTAGCTTTAGGTGCTTCCCTTATCAATTTTGTAATTAGTAAATTTTCATTTTCTTCGAATTTTGCTGAGTTCTTTTTCAATGAGTCGGTTCTTCGAATATGAGGCGGTTGAATGTTCGTAAGAACTGGAAGCCGTGCAGTCGGTGTGCTGCGTATCGTTGCTGAGATAATACGCATTACTTCATTAAGCTGAATTTCCGCACATCTGTTCATCCACACCGGCGCGAGCACCGCGGCTGCATAAACTAACGATAAAGCGGATATGCGCAAAGTCTTAGCTGTTGATCCCCACGACGTACCAGCTAATCTTCTTATGATATTTACGCGTGTTCTAATTTTCTGGCTTAGGTTAGTGAGGTGTGTTTTGTACGTGAGCGAACGATCTAACGTAATTCCTAGATATTTTGGATTTTTTGTGTTATTAAGTTGCGTTCCATCCATTGTCAGATTTAGTTGTGTATTTACTAGCCTATTATTAAGGTGGAATAGGGCAACTTCAGTTTTGTTCGGATTTGGTCGTGAATTACATTTTCCCATATATGCACTTATTATGTTTAATTCCGTCTGTACCTTCCTTTGACATTCGGCAATATTGTTATCTTGCACTGCAATTGCAATATCATCAGCGTATTGAAATACGGTACTATTCAGTATGTTTGGAAAATCTTGAAGATATACATTAAAAAGCAGTGGTGCCAAAATGGAACCTTGAGGTAAATCATTGTTTATTGTTCGCCATCTGCTACTTTTATCCCCGAGGAAGACGCGAAAGAAACGATCAGCCAACATTCTGTTTATTAAATTTATAATTTTGGAACAAGGTATTAATAATTTTGCTAACTTATTCAACAAAATATGCCTCAATGCGACTGTAAGGTCTAAAACAACCGCTGTTTTTAGGTTTTTCTGGAAACCATTTTCGATAAATTGTGTTAATGCAGCTACTTGATCAAACGAAAACCAGCTTGCTCGACAGGTAGGTATTTTTCGATTTCTGTGGATATTCTGTTGTATATAACTCGTTCAAAAATTTTATACGGGATAGATAGTAGAGATATTGATCGATATTCCGCCGGGTCGTTCCCATTTTTTCCTAACTTTTTAATAGCAATTACCTTTGCTTTTTTGAAATCCCTGGGCAATTGCCCGTCATCTAATATTTCATTATAAATAGTGATAATGAATCGGTCAGCGGCCTTACCACTCTTGGTGGATTTTAATGCCGATTCTAGCTCATTAATTTCAATATTTTTTGAAAAGATATTATGTGGTGTTAGGATTCTTTTGAGGTTATGCAGTTGTTTCTTAATTTCTGAGGACACTTCCTTATCCATTTTTTATTTACTTAATTTTAAGAGTCTTGTGGCTATTCTATCAGGTTTTAATTGCGCCTGAATTTTACGCGTGTTTACCGGCTCTGTCCCTAATCTTCTAAGAAGATTCCATGCCTTCCGACTACTATGTGTGAAATCGATGTTTTCAACTATATTGATCCATTTTTGTCGTCTTTCACTATTCAGTTTTGTAAGTAGTATTTCTGCCGTCTCCTTTTCTTGTGCATGTCTAATGTGCATGTCTAAACTTGTGCAGTAACTGTTCGCATCCGGCTGACCAATCTGGAATATACTGTTTCCTAAAACCACGAGGTATACTATATCTGGTTGCATCTTTAACTGCACGGATGAATGAGTTGTAGTTTTTAAGAGAGGGGTAATATTTTTTAGCGCATTTTCGATATGATCCCTGAAATTATCCCAGTTGGCCTTCTTGAAATCCATCTCTTTTTTTTTTGGAACTGAGTTTATCACTGGTATGCCAGGTGAGATTATTAACATAACTGGCCGATGTTGGCTGTGTGGAAAAGCATCCGGTGTTATCCTTTGAGGTTTATCAATACAGTCTACCGTGTCGTTTGTAGAAACAATACACAAATCTGGTCTATATGTCTTGTTCCATCTTGTGGATCTAAAAGTTCCATTGTATTTTGCATTATAGATCAGTTTCATATTGTTTAACTCTATCCAATTATTAAACATCTTTCCATTTTCATCTTCATCGGCGTATCCCCAGTTTGTTGAGTAGGTAATCACCAATATAGATCGAAGGATGTTTAAATATTGGAAGTACTTTGGTTTTCCACTTAACATTAGGCGGTTTATAAACATTCGTTATAGTCGTGTTCGATATTTTAATTACTATGAAAAATATGTTATTCCGATCTGATGTTTGAATTATCCTCGTGATTGATTGAAGATCATTACGGACGTATGTTGCTATACCATAGTTTCTATGTGGGACATGTGCAGCTATTTTAAAACCGACCCAATTTCCTCTTCGCGTTATATCTTCATCAGAGATGGTATGAGTTTCTTGCGACGTAATTATATCTATATTGTGTTCTTGAATTATCCGTGCAATACAATCTGTTTTGCTCTGGGATAGACCTTCTACATTTAAGCTTAATATTTTGAAATATCCTTTACTCATATATAAAAAGTGTTTAATGTCGTTATCATTATGTATATTAAATAACATAGAAGATTATACATGTCTATAACTCCCGCTTTAAATTTAAATAGTTGCGTGTATCTATATATATAAAAATCAATGCCGTTTTTCGTTGTAATTTTATAACTCAAGAACGGGCTCACATATCCAAACCAAATGTTTAGGCTTTGTTCGGACTATTTAGTAGATGGTTTATGTGAAGTTTGCACAAAATCGGTCGAGCGGTTCTTCATTTATTTTGTAACAAATGAATTCAATAAATGGTGTAGTATACGGTTGATGCACCTTAATATTTTACTGAGAAAATTACATCATAAATGGCGAGTACGTACTATTATTTCCTGTTAGTTCGAAAGGAATGAATGAATTTTGTCAAATTGAAACTTTTTTCAGATGGGGATTGTGCTCTTAAATTGAAACTTTTTCAGTGTTGGCAGTACAAGCATGTTGTTATGTCATTCATGCGGTCATTTCATTTTGGACGTGCTTCGATTAAAGCCAATTTTTGTGTTTATATTTTTAAACATATTGTTGAGTGCATTCATACAAACGGTGATTCTTGAATTGTTCAAATGTACTATGTATATGTGTGTACTTTTCTCAGTTTTTTAGCGAGCTTTGAATTAAATTGTCAAACGCATTTACACAAACGGTAAGCAAATATGTATGTGTGTTTTGTGTGCATACGGGTGTTTTATTATTTTGTAAATTTCGTTAAAACCGATTTAATAGATATTACAAAAAAAGAAAAAAACGCTTTTTAAGTACGATCGATAGGTTTCGAGATACGAATTTTTAAAAATTGCCGACTACTTTCGGCAGACAGGGCATAGTACACGAAATAAATATTCTTAAACGATTCCGCCTATTGATTAGGAATTTTTATATAAGATCTATCGTATAAAGTGAAAAAATCGTGAAAAAAATTTCTAATTTCGAAATCCTTTGCGATTTTTTCAAATTCACTTTTTTCGCGATAATTCGCGAAAAGTCGATAAAATAGTTTAAATGAAGTTATGCGGCATACGCGTCTAATGATGGTATAATCGTTACAAAATTAGGGTTAAAGGGTTTAGGCGGTTTGGCGCGTTTTTAAGGACCCTATGAAAGATAGGCGGTTTTGGGTTTACGTTAAACGAAAGTAAACGTGGAGATCTATGATTTATTGCAATAACATATTGTTTAACAAAATTTACTGGTCACGAGAAATCGCGAGTTTAAAATTCGGTTTTCGGTTTTTAAAAATTTTCGAACGATTTTTGGTCGGCCGATTCTACAATGATTTTAGCACGGTGATGTGATATATCTCGAATATACACTGGGCATTAGGTTATATATATATATTATAGGATTTATCCTTCCTTTACCCGGCGAACTTCGTATCGCCCTAGAATCAATAAATATATTAGCTTATTAGTTGAATTAAATATAATTTTTTATTAAGTTCAATAAATCTACAAAAATTAAAAAGTATCGACATATCATTTAAATTTCGTTATAAATTTGTTTTTTAATTTTTTGTATAGTTCCTAATTATCCATCGGTATTTGTGCTTTATTTAATTTAGCTAATAAATTAATACATTTATTGATTGTGTGGCGATACGAAGTTCGCCGAGTCAGCTAGTATACGTATAATATCGTTCATTGTTAAGCCCAAATAGCAGAGAATTATAAATTCTGTTTAAGTTTAAATTATTCTGTAGTCGATTAATAATTTTGCAGCAGCGTTTATTTTTCTTTGTAATCGTAAAATGAGAAATATCGGATAGATGTAAAAGAACTTACCTCGAACGAGCGTCACGCTAACGCGTCCAACTGTATAACCGCCGTCGATCCTTTTTGATTTTGTAATCATATATTTCGAATTAGAATTGGACGACTAAATTATCAGGCTAATATAATACTGGTAACGATATTAGAAGATAATTATATTTACTTTTTCATCGGCGATAAGAAATGATTAATGCGCGCTATCAGATTGCACGAATAGCGTACAAACCGTTTGAGTGGTAAACTTTAATATCGCGTAAAAACCGAAAAACAACCTTTCGTGAATATTTTAAATTATTATTTACATCGACGATGATTTATAAATTTTGCCGGTATTTACATTCGTATCAATTAATAATGAAACCATGTTAATAGCGAACCCAGTCATCACAAGGAAATGAGCGACTGGAAAGATTCACTAATTTTAATTAAAATGTCGGTTTAATCGGGATTATTTCATTTGGAGAATTTACTCGGAACTGTTTTTTTGTGTTTTTTTTTTAATATCTAAGACTTGGGTAATTACAAACAAATCGATCAGGAAAAGATGTTACGAATTTATAATAATCAGATTTTACAATTGTTATAATTGCAGTTTTAGCAATTAAGAGATGATGGTAGGTAATAATTTTTTGATAATAAACTTGCTTTAGCATCTAACTTAAATTTTAAATTTCTTCTGTCATTATATTCGCTTTTTGTTTAGTTTTAATTTTTAAGATTCCTAATTTATTATTAGTTTTTGATAAAATTTCGTGACAGCAGCAATTTTAGATGGTTTAATTTTGAATTTTATTTATTCGATTCATCAACATCACTTTTACTTTTAATCGGGGAGGGGGAGGAAAGTTAATATTGTGTAAATTAAGCTAAAATTTTGATCGTTGACATTCGGAAAACTTACTACAGAAAACCTGTTCATGTCTGAGCAAATACACTGTTCTAGTAATGAAGAATCTAGTGACAATAATTATAGACGAAAGTTTAAATCACCCTTTGACTGGATATAAGATTAAAAAAAAAAAAGTGAGAATAATTACAATTAGAATAGGACACGATATCGGTAAACTTTATTAACTGACGCAGCTTTCATATATAGAAATTAAAGTGTTCTTTTTTTTTTAATAATAAATTAGAAGAGATAGATCGAATTTCACGCCAAGAAATATTCGTGTAATAGGAGATACAAATTCGAAAATGAGAACACGATAATTTTCGTACAAAAACGGTCGGGTTTATGTTTAGGCAATAAAAGAGTAGAACGGGTGCTGTAATTTTTGCTATGGATAATTGGTAAATAATAGCAAACGCCATGTTTCAACATCATACAAGAGAACACTCGAAACATGGAAACTTGCTAGTGATCAGTAAAGAAATTAGACAAATTACTTCTTAGTCTAACAACGCTGGAAGTCCTCATGTAATACAATATTAATTTATTATTAATATTCAACTAAGCCAATACAATTGTCGCATCTCGTAGATCGGTATTGTATATTTATATGTATATGTTTCGGCTTAATGTTTGATCCAAATAAACGTCAAAGTATTTAGTAGACTCGCTTTACATTAATGGCTTAAAATTTATTGTAACTTTGTATTTTGTTTGGTAAAGTTGATCTGATTTTTTGCTCATTGATTATAATTTTCCACCAATGCGATCACTCAACTATGTTGTCGATAGCCTTTTGAACATACTGAGTGCAACTTTTTGGACATTAGATGCTTTCACTGCCGTATCATCTCTGCAAATGTAGCTATAAATACATTCTTACTTATGGATATATCATTGGCAAACAATAAGTACAGCGAAGGCTCTAGTACACCTGCCTGTATTTTGTATAAGAACGATTGTTTATCATTTATTACAGCCCGAAAATATCGTTCATCCAAATAGAATTTGATAATTTTGTAATGATGCGATCGAACTCCTGCTGAATATTCGAAAATACTGCAGAGCATATTTATTTCTTTTGAAAGTTTTCTTCTGTTTTTTTAACCACTCTCTGAACCTGTTCGAAATTATTTTATGTTTGTCGATTATTTTTGTATCATTTTTTGTAAAAAATTTTCAAATATTTTAGAGAGGATTGGAAGTAAAGAAATTAAGGAAGTCACTTCTTCGGGAAGTTTTCCCGGTTTCTGAATCATAATTATATTTACGAATTTCCGTAGTACTGGGACGTATTCTAATCTGATGATTAATGCATTAAATATATATGTTAGTTTTATTATTGATTTTTTTAAATTGTTTTTCGATTTCTTGATTTTTAACTTTTGCATGAAAGAAAAAATTGATTACTGTCGTTATTGAAGATTAACTACGTTTTCCACGTTCGATTGATTTTTATTTGGTTGAAAAGTTTCAGCCAAATGGATAGAAAATAGTTCGGTTTCAGTATAATCATCCGTAGTCCAATTACCATCGTTCATTTTTAAAGGATAACTTATTATTTTTGTTTTTTTTTTCAAGTATTTAGCAGATTCCTACAGCGAATAATTTCCAACCGTTGAGGATGATAGATTGGTTACTGTAAATGCATCGTTCTTTAAATTGCGAAGCGACATTTTCAGTTTCCCTGTTTGATGATTTAATGCTGTTTTATCGCGCGGATTTCATCTACTGTCTTCTTAGTTGTATTTTTATTGTCACTTGTTTCCACGCATAATATGAGTAAACCGGAATACGATTTATTGTATTATTGATCAAAGACGTGCTTTTACACGTTGCATTTATTATTTAATTAGTGAATAAGCCGACGCTATTATCGATAACTTCATTCATTTTAAGTGCAAAAATTTGGCATTCTTCTAACATATAAATATTTCCCAGTTTGTAAGCTTGTTACATATGCACTTATCTTATCTGTATCTGTTTACTGATGCTTAACGTCACGATTGAGTGATCAGAAAACAGTGATGAAGAATCATTCATAATTTTCATATAGTTATTAGAGATTCTTTTTGTTATAAAAAAAAAAACTTAAGAAATTTGAAATCTTATTTCTGTCTGTCGGTCAATATGTAGGTAAGCTTCCCAAAAGTATGTTGCATTCGAATTAATAGCCACTTTAACGTTTATGGTTATTAAGCGAGGACTCCAAAGAAAAAAGAAAAAAAAAGGTATCTCTTCATTGAAATATTCTCCTATGATGTATTCCCAACTCTTTTTAAGTAGTGTACGAATTTTTACTGACTTATTGAGTACTTCAAGGAACAGTTAAGATGATATTTTATTTCTATGGGAAAAGCATTTAAGCTTTGTTGCAAATCTGTAGGAGATTTAGAATTGTGGACGTTTAAAGAGGTTGCTTCTGTGTGTAAAAATTTTTGGTACAGGTGTCGGCCTCTAGTCGATGAAACAGTTTGTATTTGATTTTAGTGTTTGTTTATTTAATGATTTAAGTGATCCTTCTTCCACCACAATTTGCAACAGAAGTGGAATTCATACTAACTTCCTTCTCGCCATCAAATCCAATGTAGGATTCTGCGAACCACCTGCCAATTTAACCCGTTCCAAACATAGCACTCAGCAGGCTCCGCCTTGGGTCACATATCACTCTCTCATGACCATCTTCTCCAACGTACCAATCCCCCCGGTTTTTGCCCATTTTGTTTACTCCCAAACCCCTCTCTTATCTGCCATATTTTACTGTACTGTGCCCTATACTGCTCCTTTACCGGCGCAATATCCATCCGCGTACTCTATCTGCTTTCCTCTCCAACAGTTCTTCAACTATTCCCTCAGTTATACAGTTCCTTTCCTCCTCCAACCACAGTTACTGCATCTAACTGAGTGCCGTAATAGCCTCGGTAGTTAAACACGGCACTATTAAAAAAAAAAAAAAAAAAATGATCTTAGGTTGTTAATGCCACGGATTTTTTTTTTTGGATTTGTTTTGTAATTTGCGTATATGACTCCTTGATGCATTCGCGAGTTAGGCGAGTCGCTTATTTTACACAAATGACTCCTCGGTTACGATATTTTTTTTCGGTGCCAATATATTTAGCAACGTGCACGTTGAACTATCTCATATTTAACATGTGGAGCTTCTACGCTTATTTTCATGTTGAGTAAATATTGAAAACCTCGTAAGTTTCTTGATTACTATTATTTGGTCAACGAAAAAGAGTGCTAATGGCGATTTAGTTAGTCGGTATTTTTGACGATGTTTCCAACAACATGACCTTCCTCCGCTAAACCTGAAGTTATATCGTTTATTTGCAGGCCATTACATTCCTAATGACGACACAAAAACAGCTTTCACTTTTAATTTGATAGATATGTAAATCATAATTATCGCTATTTAAATATGGTACAAATTTCCTATATTTGTTTTGATTTGTATAACGATTTACATTAATTTTTTCCACAGGTAGAACGATGGAAAAATCAGATAACATTTGGGAATAGTTATTAACATGATAAACTGCAACAGGAGGTGGCTTAATCACTGTAACTAAAGTTTCATCATTTTCAGATGAATCGATTAAATTCATTATTTATTATCGTTAATGGCTAGCGCGAAAAAAAAAACGCTTGTTTAGTCGGAATAAAAAAACATATTTGATTTATTCACAGTGTAGCTGCTGTGTAAGCTCGATATATTTTTCCTATTGCATAATAATTCGATAAGTCGTGTTCGTACGGTTTACTATCGCTCGTGTATGTATACTTTATCTCTTCAATTCGTGTTAGTTATTTTTAGTGCCTTATTACATTTTCTTCTTTTTTTAATATTATTAATTTATAACAATGCTGCTTATCGTTAATGGATAAACGAGCTCATGCTCCGTTCGCCAGCGCCCCAACGGCGTCAAACTATTAATGACGTGCATCAACCAGTGCTTCTGCTAACGCCGCAATCGGTGAGTACATTTTTTATTTATCTTAAACAATTATGTAAATTAATATTCAAATAAATATTCAAATGTTGCTCATGAAAAAGAAGGTAGCTCCGTAAACGATCAGTGCAATATTTCTATTTTCTGTAGTACGCAATAGAGTGCCGATAATCAAAACTTGTCTACCCCTGCCTCGTCTAATTTTCCAATACAATCTTACAGTATTAATTGGTGAGAACAAATGCAGCAACAATGAATTATCCAACAACGATTACTACTTACACACTAGGCAGCAGAAAACTCTGTTTTTAGCAATGAAGTATCCATGGATAACCAGCAAGATGATCAGCGTGTTCTGAAAAAAAAACAACTTATATTTCGGACCCGACGTTAACTTAACCGCTGTATGATGCACATCTAATGTGGTTATAGTAGAAGGTTGGTAAATGTGTTGTTTTGTCTCCTACATAAGACGAGGAAGATTTCTCATTACATTCCGACAAAGCGCGCACAAAAAAAATCAAGCGTTCAAAACAAAATGATTCGTAACGAGCCATGCTTTTATATCACGTATTATTTCCATGCCAAGTAATTTATTACAAAACCAAAAGAAACACACAACCTACTACTTTAAACATCGCGCAATAAACTCTCGCCCTCTATTGATAGCACTTCCAACTACCCTTAGTTACTAGTTAAAACCACGGTAAATAGAATACACGGTAGGTATCCCGAACTAGTTGCGCAGTAGTCAAACGAAATTTTGACGTCATCGGTGCCCACTAGTTCAGACAGTCGACTGTAGTGTAGTAGCCGTTCCGTTGTTTCGCGTGTTCTTCCGTATTATTTCGTGCTTCTGTCGCCGCTTGTTCGAGTATTTTTTTATTTATTTTTTATTACGGTCAACAAATTATGCAATTTATGTGTTTTTTTTTCCGTTTAATACTGCCTATGTTATCAATTTTTATACGTATATTACGTCATCAACATAGAAATGGTTAGATCGTTTTGATACTATATTATTATTATTAATATTTTTATTATGCCTTGTTGTGTCATCGCTGGGTGTTCTAATCATGGCAGAAACGCTCATAAGTTAGGAATCAGTTTTCATCGGTTTCCCAAAGATAAAGCTGTAGGGAAACAGTGGTTACATATGAGCAAAAGAGCTGATGACTTTAATATTGAAACTGCCCGCGTTTGTTCTCGTCACATTAATGAAAATGATTTTGAACGTGATTTGAGATCAGAATTGCTTGGGTATAAACCAAAGAAAAATTTAGATTCGATTCCTCATTTGCGAATACCAACATTAATTGAATGCGAGTCAGATATTCAAAATGAACGAAGTGAAAGGTATAACAAACGTGAGTCTAAAAAAGTTGTAAATTCTTTGTTAGGAAGCAACGGCTAAAGACATAGGTTTAACAAATAATGAAATTTGTTCATCCAATAACTCTGATATTAGCGATAATAATAAATTTATTAAATTACAGTTAGAAAATAATTCCTTAAAACAAACTAATGAAAGCCTTTTAAAGGATTTGGAGACAGCGAAGGCTGAAATTACGAGTTTAAAAGTTCGGCTAAAAGCGTTTGAAGGAACTTTCTCGAAGTGTCAACAACAAGTAATCGTTAGTGGAAAATGTTCCAGCTGGTCTTCTGACGACATATCGAAGGCAATATCGTTAAGGTGTATTTCAAAAAAATCTTTCAACTTCGTAAAAGAAACCTATAAGTATCCCATTCCAAGTGAAGTGACTATAAAACGTCGTTTGAACGAATTTGTAGTTGCCCCGGGGGTTTTATAAATTTAAGTTTGAATATTTTGACATCACATTCAAGAGTATTTACGGACTTTGAAAAAGATGTTGTACTTTCATTCGATGAAATGAAAGTTCAATCTGATATATGTTACGACAGCATTTCGGATATCATCCGTGGTCCTCATTCTTACGTGCAGGTTATGATTATTCGTAGCCTCGTTGGAAAATGGAAACAACCCATATATTATAACTTTGACTGTGCAGTGTATAAAAATTTATTTGAAGTCATTAGAATGATAGAATCTACAGGATTCAAAGTTCGTGCGTTTGTATGTGACATGGGCCCATCAAATAGGAAACTTATGGCCGACCTTGGTGTTAATAATGTTAAAACAAATATTACGCATCCGCTTTGTGAAAATCGTAAGATCTGGGCTTTTTAAGATGTTCCTCATGCGTCTAAACTATTGATCTTCTTGATCAAGGATACAAATTATCTAGCGGTGAAATTGTAACTAAAGACATTTTTCTAAAATTAATTTAATTACAGAAACAAGGAGATCTTAAATTTGGTTATAAGATTAATCAAAATCATTTACTTCTTTCGGGGATCGAGAGACAAAAAGTCCGTATAGCAGCTGAGTTACTTTCAAGAACAGTAGCTGATGCTATTAGTTATACACTTCCAGGCAACGATCATGTTGTAAAATTCTTAAAAACAATTAATGACGGTTTCGATGTGCTGAATTCGAGAATTCCTTTTCATCCAACTAATGAAATGAAAAACGCATTTGGTAAAAATTTAGTGAAACAGAATGAGACATTAGAAAAATTGTATAATTTGTGCACATCGATGAGGGTAATCGGTAGATCGAATTTGTTACCATTTCAAATTGCTTTTCAGGTTTCTATTCGAAGTCTTCAGCGGATGTTCTCTGAATTATATTGTGAAGGATATTCTTACATAATGTCGGCGAGGTGCAACCAAGATATTCTTGAATCTTATTTTTCTTTGATTAGAGGCTTGGGTAAATTTTATGATCATCCCTCGCCAACTGCTGTAAATCAAAGAATTAAGTTCCTTCTTTTTAGTAAAAATGCAGGTTCGATAATAAAAACTGCTAATTCGTGGAATGAAGCGCTGGTAACATTAAGCGCCGACGTAATAAATGAGAAAAGGTAGCGAAAGTAAATCATCCGAATACGAAGAATTAGAAAAAGATATAAATTTTCACGAAGAAGAAAATGACTTTACTCGCGTGATCGAAACATTATCGGATGATAAAGAAAAGTCGGGCCAAGTAGAAGGTGAAAACAAAGATCTGTTAAAAATGCTAGCTGGTTACATTGCATATCGTGTAAAAAAAAAAAGGACTAGATACTGTTTTTGAGTACGGGCATCCAACAAAAATAAATCCACCTAATCAAACAGACTGGCTGGCAATGAATCCAACCGAGCAGTGGACAGACATAGTATATAATATGGAAAAAGATTTTAGCAATTACCACGGCAGTGATAACATCAATAGGAATTCAGAGGTAATGAAAACATTGATCAACATTTTAAAATTGAGATACAGCAGCATCGGGATTGATGAATTCGCCATTTCCTGTTTCATCAGAATTAAGACGCTAAACAAAAAGAAGTCCAGTAAAAGAACAATCTACGGAAGCAAAAATACCGACGATGGACGAAAAAAAAGGAATAAATTGATAAAATTGCAATAACTAAAATTTGGTGAGTGAAATATTTGCTTATATAAATAAATTTTTATCATATTTTTGATATTATTTAAAATATCCAAAAATTTAAATGAAACTTGCCTCATACTACAATTTTTAATGAAATTATTGCGTTTAAACAAGTTGAAAAACAAAACAGCGATATACTAATTGCGTTAAATAATGTTAATAGATATAATGTAATTGTTATAAAATTAAAATAAATTAATTATATCGAAAAGAGAGGAATGTAAAATTGTAAATATAATCACAGCTAGAGTAAGGAACCGAAAGTAGCGTTTACGTTGTACATCGTCGAGCTCGACGGACACCAATGACGTAATAGCTTCTAAGCAGCCTGCGCGTGATCCCTACCGTGTATTCTATTTACCGAGGTTAAAACTTGAAGGGTCGGCTAAGGGGGTTAGTCGACTTAGTATAAATTTAACTATATTTTTCATCTTCTTAAAGTAATGAGTACTGCGTTTCCGAGTTACTTATATTAAGCGCATTCAAGTCGCCATGGATATTATCATTAGGAATGTACCAGGGTGTGCGTTGACCGATGATTTTAAAACTTTCTGTTGAAAACGTTGTACGATTATCATATTTAAAGCAGAGGTAGTCTTTTCATTGTTTACCGCTACTAGGATTTTAGTTTTACTTTTACTTATGTTTAAGGTCATTGATAAACACCTACGTATACTATTTACAATACAACTAAAAATCTCGTTATACACGAGCACCATATGCAGATAAAATAAGGAGAAAATATGTACTTTTTTATAACAACATCTTGTGTTCGCTTATTTCCGAATATACGTTCAGTTCCTCGAACGTAAACACCTATAAATCCTTATCGTTCGCCACGTAAAATAAAATAAAATAAATATTTCCTATTTTTAATATAGAGTCGAATCCGTTTATAAGAGACGCCGGATAAGAGAGACAGCCGCTTATAAGAGACAAATAGGAAAAAACACAAAAAAGAACGTATGAAATGAAGGTTATATTTTAGTTTGTTTTAGCCGATACAACATGTCGGTTATAAGAGACAACAATTAACAGACCTTTCAACTAATTATAAACAGTAGAATATGCGCGTCAAGTTATAAAACAGTTTTGGATTTCTCATTAACTGAAAAAAAATTCTCCAACAGCCATTAAATCGTCGGATTCTCGGAAGAATGAGCATATTATTCGATTTTTGTTTATTTTTTATTCGATTTTTGTTTATTGTCTCATTGAAGCTGTACTGGTTTTTTTCTTTCCTCATTTACTACTATCTCCGTTCTATTCGATACCTGATTATGATTTTAGCTCAGTTCATTACCATCAGTGCAGTGTGAGTTTTTTTTTCCTTACAAAAAATTTCTATTCTCCTTTTAATTTGTTTTACTTCACATATAATGTATTTTTCATTTAATTTCCGCGTAAATCGATATTACATATTAATAACGTTATCGGTATTGTTTATTAAATTGCATACTTAAATAAGAGATATTTAAAAATTAACTTATAAGAGACAGCCGGCTATAACAGACAAATGACATCCGCCCGATGCGTCTCTTATAAACGACTTCGACTATAACAACATCGTGTCCTGTGTGGATAGTTCTTATTGTACTTTCACTTCTCGTTTGTTAACACTTACAGATTCTATATTTATAATATTTGGATTTTATAAATAATATACTTTATTCCTTCGCTTTGTAAACGTAATATAACATTTACCGCGATCTTCTAGTTTATTATCCTAAATATCATCGACATCGTACGCTTATATATAAATAAAATATTGAAAAAAATATTATATATAATATATTTTATATAATAACAAAGTTTCGTGTGGTTTTACAAAAACGTGAATATACGTTGAAACGACGTGTTTTTTGTTGTTTTTTAAATGATTTACAAACCGAATATTTTTTGTTAATTAGATTATAAAATAAATATTTTTTTGTACTCGTCGCTTACACGAATGCTAATAATTTATAATAATATTAGTATAATATCAATCAATAATAATTATATATATATATATATATATATATATATATATATATATATATATATATATATATATATATATATATATATATATGTATTACGATTTTGTCACTCGTATTACGACTGATGACGTGTTCGAATTTTTAAAGTAGATTGTAAATAATTTACAACAAAAAATAAATCTATCTCTAAATTACGAGTTCGCGATAAATTTTGTCCGCAATGAAAATATAATGAAAAAGAACATATTATACAAACAAATTATAAGTCTAATTATCGTTAGGAAAGAATTAATGCCGTCGTAAACTTAATCTTTAAAACATACATAGTATAAATTTATATATATATATATATATATATATATATATATATATATATATATATATATATATATATATATATATATTAAATAAAACAATATATAATATTCGTTCGTTTTAGAATTAAATACACTAAGGTGCCGCTGAAGGAAAAAAAACATTAAATAACAAATCGAAAGAGATTTTTTTTTAATATGGCATGCTCTGCGGGAATGCTCGTTACCGTGCGTGTGTGAGGGGCTTCCAATTTAGGCTAAACCATCGTCATGTTTTCCATCCAAACGTTTCAACTGAAAATAATAACCACGGACATAAAACTTTCTACGAGTATAGATAAAGTGTCTGATTAAAATTATAGATAATTATAACATTTCGACGAGATACGAGGAAACTAATCGCAGTATTCAGATGTTTATTAATCTACATCGGTTTTTAGTTTTCAAGTACATAGAAGAATATCTTTTGACTCTTCAAAATTCTCGATTATGTTTCGTCTATTTGCTTTTCGAATGCAATCGAGTCTACTATTAATCTTTTTACGAAATGTTTTCCTACGTTTCTGCCTCATTCCGTATAATTCTTTTAACTTACTTCTGACGCATCTACTTGTTCATTTTTACGATCGCCCTCGTTGAAGCCGATAAAATAAAACATATCATTGTTCCCAGTTAGTTTTTTTTATTTTAAATATGTTCGGGATATCTAAATAAATTGATAGCTGGTAATCGGGAAGTGGTTTTTATCTTGCAGCCGGAAGATACGTCGATGACTAGATCTAACGATTTTTACAGGTAGTTTCGAATATTGCATTAAAATAAGTTGAACATTTTTTTTATACCTGATTAAATATTAAACGTCTCGCTAGAATTGTGTATTGAATCACGGTATTTTGTTACGGTCGTTGAAAATGGCCAGTGAAATTGTATATATGGTTTTGGGAATTAATTGACCGTTCTCTATAAATAAATACATGCGGAAAAATAAGCGCGAATTTCATACGAATGCGTTACAGTAACGGGTATAATTTGTAATTCTGTATGAATATAAATTTTCCGGCAAAACGAATTTACTATACTGGGTGCGACAAGATGATTCGTCTACGATCGGTAAAGGAATTCCTAGCGAAAACAAACTTTACTAAGAATTTAACATCGAATAACCGAGCGATATATTTATCAATTCTACGTACGAGAGTGGAACATATTAATTCACACGTGAACGAGTCTAAGAAAACTTGCGAATAAATAATTATATATATATATATATATTAGAGAGTGCGATTTAACCTTAAACGCCTGTGCTGTAAAAACAGACGATATTACAGGAAGAGAAAACGTTTATAATTAACGTAGAAGTAACGTGAAAGCGATTGTAAAATTCAGCTAAAACGGATGAGTCTACTTCCAGACCCTGAAAGATATGAAGAAAATATTATATTAACCCTTTCAGTCGTAATATCCTCTCTGTACGATACATAAAATTTAATTCTGAATTAATAGTTCATTTTTGTAATAAGCGATATTCCATTAATTTTCAATTATTTCACATTTCATCGTCATCGTAATCGTTCCTCTTGAGTCGAAAGATTGCCTGCATCTATGTATTCTGATCACTGACTTGCCTTATAATCTCTATTAGGTTGTCACACGTTGAGTTGGCCGGTGGTATATTAGTCGTAAATAATTCCAATCTTTTTTTATTCCTCCGATCGGTTTGTATTTTACCCTGTACCGTCAGCGTGAATAATTCGTTTTCTCGTATTTTGAGCGCTATCTATGTCACAGATACGGTACGTTCCTTTCGGGTCCATGTTTCGCTTGAGTAATTTAACACTGAGTCTACACGTATTATTCTTTTCCTAACTTTCTGACTTATGTGTTCGGGTTAAAAAATTATGATTAGAAGTGCGGTACTATATTAACATAGTTTTACCCGATAAACCGTCTTACTTCTTTGTCTTCAACGCGAACAGGTGTGTATTCGCCAATTTCCGGAGCAGCCAATACGTAGGTGTATAATAAACCGGCTACGATTCCACCAATAATAGGACCCACCCAATATACCTGAAATATTCGGAAATTTTGATGTTATTTAATAATATTTAAAATA
The DNA here is from genome assembly GCA_032883995.1 of Coronaproctus castanopsis. NCBI lineage: Eukaryota > Metazoa > Arthropoda > Insecta > Hemiptera > Monophlebidae > Coronaproctus > Coronaproctus castanopsis. Next base: position 58,949,431 of record CM065052.1, read on the forward strand.
ACAATAATGATAATTAAATTTAAATCGAAGATGATCGAAATCAAAAGTTTAACCACTCGTTCGAGTATAGCGTCCATAAACATATTTTCTCGCCCCGTTGATAATCCGTATAATTTCTATTTATAACATATATTATGTACATACATATATATATATATATATATATATATATATATATATATATGTATATATATATAAAACAATAAAATAAGAGAACACAACTGTTTAATACGTATAATTTAATCTGTTTAAGGCTGAATCTATATAGCTTAAGTCCAACATAAAAAATAACACACGTTATAAACTACATAAAGGATGATTCCGAATACATATATATATATCATATCTTATGGTTATCAATAGTGATTATTTACCATTATATACCCTTAACCTTTTCAGTCACATATTGTTAATTTTTGACGCAAATTATAAATTTCGACAAACGAAATAATTAAATGAAACAAGAAGCGTTGAAAAAAATTAATTTACGTACAATTCCACTTTTTAGGTCGCTCCTTAGATTATATCTAACGTGTTGTATAAATATACAAATCTCTCAATACTGACGGAATTAGACGAATCTATAGAGTTACACAGATTGTGCGAAAGACGGATTCGGAATTTTTTGGACCATATTATAACAGGAGGAAATCTCAAAAAAAAAAAAAAACAAACTATTACCATTTAGTAAAACACCTGGTGCAAGAGGAAAAGACAGAATCCCCACTCGCTGGACGGATGGCTTGCAGAATTAATTTGTTACGGTGGCAACAGCAGTTAGTACGACAGCTCAAAAACGAAATCTATGTAGAGCACTCGCAGCTCTAAACGGTCAGAATTACCTGAGCAAGTATCTCGTACTACGAAAATAAACAATTTTCTCGACGTTTAAAGGTCACGTACCGTATACGGAATCCGATGACTGGAACTTGATCTAACGAAATAATTTTATTCTACACATTTACCATACGTATATTTGCTGCATTTATATATTACATGTTGAACATGGTCTTCTTCACGTAGTTACTCTAACATATATTATTATTTCGATAATATTTAATTAATTTATTAATTTATTAATTTATTTTTTAAAAATTTACGCGCCTTAAACTGCTACCAAGGCCAGAGGCACAGAAGGATAATTAGATTAAAGGAATAAGATTAGATAATGAAAGGAAAGTCATGAGCTTAGATTCAGCGGATGGAGTGTACTGTAGGATTTCGGTTAGGGACGAAGCAAGTCCAGCAGTAATACGATGGGTTGCGTAAGAAGGACATGATAACAGGATGTGAGGAATAGTAAAAAAAAATGTAAAAACTCATATATTTGACATTATATTAAAAAGTTATAATAATATTTAATAAACGTACCGGAACAAATGCCCTCTCCATTTATGAAAGTAAAAATTCTAATAATATAAACTGGTAAATAATAAATATACAAGATAAAAATAGTATCGATGGAAAAATCAGACAAAAAACCATCACTAAAAAATAATAAATATAAAAAGTTTAATTATATAACGAATATGTAATATCATTTATAAGTAATGGAAACGAAAGCAAACAAATTATAACGTTATGAGAATAATACATTATGTTTAATGCGTCGATGCTTATACTTAGTGTATCTAATACTTAGTTTCCTGGAATCGTAATTTTCTATTGCTGGAAGTAAATTATTACGGTGCACACTACAATTGAGAAAAAATGTTTGCGATAGTTTGATGTTATAGTCTTTTACATATGGTATCTGCAGAGCACTATACATACGGGGACATTGAAAATACATCTGAGACATCGATTTTGGACTAACTGCAGTCTATTAAAACTAGCATTTCAGACTGAAGACCAAACTGGACAAGAATATGTTAAAATAGGCCTAATAATTGACTTGTAGATTATTAGTTTATTATTAATATTTAAGCGAGATTTACATTTGAAAATGGGGTAAATTAAACAGATTGCTCTGTTTGTCTTCAATGATGCATGGTCAATATGCTTGGAAAAGGTTAGTTGTCTAAAATGACACGATGGCAGTTGCAGGAATCACAGAAAGGTGCACTCTGGTTTACAAATAAGTACTTATGAGTAAGAAAAGTGTGTGTCCACTGCGTATGCGGAAGAGGGCGACTTCATATTTTCTGTTTGTATGTGCCGTCCAGTTTGTCTTCATTCGATCTGCCGTAAATTGTGGTAATTTTGAAAATATTACAGTAGCTCGGCTCTTCAGATGGTTGCGTACCGGGTTCATAAAATTCGTTGTTACAATTGGTACCTTTAACACTGGAGGTAAGATGCGGATCCTTTAGCTACTTTGTCGACCGCATTGCTTAAACCTACCTCTTTATGGCCCGGTATCCGCATCATTATTATTTCTTCTTTATAGGATTCAGACTGAGTCAAAATTTTTCCGACTAAAGGGTGTTGTGATTTGTGCTTATTCGGAATATTTAATTTATGTTAACAATATCCGGTAATATGACTATTGACTAGAAGGCATCCGTCTCGTGTAATATCGTTTATTGCAATCGTTATATATTTAAACCGTTATATTCCGCTAGAAAATAATTTATTAATTTACGATTAATGTATCATATCTTACTTTACATTCATTTAACATTTTTATATCCAACTGTTTGAGAAATATATTACGTTATTTTTTTTTAGCATTAAAAATTGAAGATCATTTTTTTATATATAGAGATCAGCCATGTAACGTAATTTGGGAACAGTAATATATGAAAAAGTGAAATAATATATATATACATATATATATATATATATATATATATATATATATAATGCTGAACGTACATGCTCCCAATTTCTTCCATTCGTTCCAGTCTTGGGCTTTACCCCAATTATATCATCATACTAACGAGTCAACGTTCTGCCAATGTTTCTTCTCTTATGAAGCGGCCACCGTTCTGACACGAATTTTTTCCATCTGTTATCCTTTCACCCGGCTATGTGCCCTGCCCACGTCCACTTCGGTTTGGCCATTGCTTCACCACGTTACAAAGTCCGGCTTTCTTCCGTATCTAAGTATTTCGCTTCCGGTCATTGAATATTAATCTTTCCTGCGCCTTTTATTATCCTTCTGATATTTGTTTTTACAAAAGTCCACGTTTGTGAGTCATATATAAAAACCGGCGAACACACTGATCGTATAGTTTACGCTTTAAACGTATTGGTATATCATACGTTTCTTAAAAAGCTATTAGTGCTAATGGTATTTTGCTACGTACTTCTATCTGCAGCGTCTTTTTCTGGTCAGCCGTAATTTTTTGTCATCCGAGATACGCGTACTCGTCGACTGTATTACCGAATTATGTATTTCTGTTCGTACACTTTCTCGAGTATTTTTCATTACTCCTCGGTCTTATGCACATTTATTGTTAGCCCTGTATACGTATAGTGCACGGATAACCGAGTTTTTACTCGGCACATTTTTATTCTTGTTATAAAATCGTGTTTAAAAACTGTTGCACACGTAACCATTTTAATCGTGTAGAATTTCATTTCATGAATTCCCGGATGTTATAACAAAAAAAAGTCAGTTTTGATAAACATTAGAAGGAAACCCCGCCCTTAACGGTGTTTGTAAATGAATTTTGGAATTTTTCGATCGGATTTTTTTCCTTAAAATAAAAATATTTCTTGGAGAACCGATATCTTAAATCAAACCGGTACCCCCGATATAAAATTTTAATTATATTTACCAAAACATATGCGGTAAAAAGCAAATAAACTTATAACACTCGAAAACTGTTGATGCGATCAAGCTGAAATTTTTAACGAACATTTAGATAAGTATCGAAAAAAAAAGGAAAATGGGAAAAAACGAAATTTCAAAAATTTTACGTTTTGTAACCGGTGTCGAAGTCCACAATTTCAAAATTCATAACTTCCATGCGGGGGCCATTCTTAATCACTTCATAATTACAGGTATGTACAAAATTTTATCCGAATCATTAGAGTCGTTTCCGAGATAGTCGAATATATATGCACATATGTACATATATACATATGTATATATATATACACTTATATTACATATATTATTTATTTATTTATTTATATACGGTACACATAACAGCTAATGCCAATTAGAACATTGATAAGTAAATAATTGAATAAAAGTACACAACTAAATTAATGAAAGAAGAATATATTAAATTATTAAAATAATATTAAAACATTTCATAAACACGGTCACTCACAATACACATTAGAATTTACACACATAAGGAAAAAAGTACAATTTCCTATGCATGCGCACTTACACACACTCGCTACACGTGAAAGTACTTACATAATCCTACAGGTGACCAGAAATACATGTGTACACTAGTGTACAGTGACGAAAATTTCAAACGTATTGGTGTATTCGTATGGAAAAATACTGCTATATTTTAAAATTATAAAATCACTAACTCGATCAAGCTATTCACGAAACAATGTCAACATCTTTCTTACTGTAATAACGAGTATATAAAGATAAAGCTGAAGTTTCACGAATGAATCGTAATCTGTTTATAAGAAAAAATAAATATTATAAAAACTTCGTCTGAATCTTTTCCACATTTGTTGTATGCTTATTGTAATATGTATCCCAAATTATCGAACAATACTCTGACTGTGAACGAACAAGAGCTTTATAATGTTCTTGGATCACTAAATAATTTTGAATTTCATACGACGAACTCAAGATCTGAGTAAGCACGTCGAGTAATATGGTTTGTGCGTACCGAGAAATTCAAGATCCTATCAAGGTATACTCCAAGATCAGGAACATGACCCTATTCACAATATTATTATCAAGATTATAATTAAATGTAAGTTTATTCATATTACAGACCAAAAATATTATAATTGACAGAAAGTCCATTACGCCTGCTCCACATAGTGAAGTTATCTAAGTTTCTTTGAAGAACTAAGAAATCAGTTGATAGGTATATTTACCTATAAATTTTCGGATCGTCTGTAAATAATAGAAATTTTTTAAAACTTAGACTATTGTATATATACATCAAACTATATAACTCACGTATTGATGTTCCCATTGACTGCTGATTATAGCTACTCCGACACTACGAGCTGGATTCATACTCGCTCCCGTATAATCAACCTGCGAACCGTATTAGAAGATTATTATCTATAAAAGTGACGTTCGAATAATTACCAAAAAATAATTATTCATCAAAAGGTTTTCATTATTTTGAAAGTAAATAGTATAATTATGATTAAACGCCGTCTCCGTATCGCAGGTAGGCGACTACTTACCTATACTATATTTTTTTCTACAGTGTAAATAGCGTACAAGGCAATCATAATATGGCGTTAACATAGATAAACACACACACCCGTGGGGGGGGGAGAACTGATTGTATTTATTGTCAACGACACAATGCAGCCCCGCCCTGTTTTTTTAGTGTACTATATTGTTACTAGCGCGCACCGCTGCGTGGAGTTTTTTCAGTATTTAAAATGATTTTTTTGTTCTGAGCAAATTTTGTTATTAATTGTTTCTTATCTGTTAACACTATACTCCTTACGATACTTAACTATACTTTTTTTTCATTAAGCATTATAAATGTTTTATCGATTAGTTATCGTGCAAATTATACGGAGTGAATAAAATTGTAGCCCGTATATTTATAATTAGTTTATTAAATACTTATGTGCGACGCTAACCGTAGACAAATGTCCTACAGTCACCGTTAATCCGATCGCCAACGGAGCCAGAATTTTAACGAACGGTTTATTCTGATCGGTGACACCGAATACGACCAATATCAAAATAAAGCCGAGGAAAAATTCCAAGCCGATACCTTGCCAAGGTGATGCTTCTTTTACTAGCGCCGTTGCACCCAATACATTTTCCGTTCCCGGAACTAAAATCTAAAATTATCGGTAATAGTTCTATTAATAATGATAATCGATCAATCAATCGATCAATCGATCAAAATATATTTCAGGAAAAAGTTACAAAAGTAAATGTTAGATATATAATGCTCGTAAATGCGCATCCACAAGTAGCTAAATCGGATATAAATTCAAATTAGTCATTATAACGCAAGAGTAAGCGGCAAAATATTTAAAATGTATAAAATACAGCCTTTTCTTATTAAAACTCATATATAGAAACATAAACAATAAGTCTATATATAATTGTATAAAAATTAATACATAAAACCGGTGTTCCAGCTTATAGAATTGTGTGATTGTATTAAATATGCCGTGTGAAATTAAACAGTTCAAGTTAAAAACTCATATAAGAACGTGAACAATGATAGATCTATATATAATATACAATAAAGCCAGTATGCCAGTTTATAATAGAAGTGTCATAATTTTTTTATCATAATTTTTTTATATGAAATATATTATGTGAAATCAAAGTAATTGAAGAAATTAATACATAAAACCAGTGTGCTAGCTTATAAGTACGAATGTACTGATTTTATATTAAATATATCTCGTGTGAAATTAAAAACAGTTAAAATGAAAAAATACATATAAGAACATAAACGATTATAGATCTATATATGTAATATGCGCAGTTGTACAAATTAATACATAAAGCCTGTGTGTCAGCTTATAATAGAAGTGTCAGTGAACTAATTTTTATATGAAATATATCGCGTGAAATCAAAGTAATTGTTGCGATGAAAATTAAATATTTTCTACGACTACAATTAGAGATAAGCAAAGAAAGAGTTGAAACTTACGTGATAATAAACATATAAAATTAGATAACTTATAATTTATAATAATAAGTGGAGTAAGGAAGAAATGGATAGTGCCATGAAATAACATAAATGAGAGTTTTATAAATGAGCAAAATTTTGTACGCTGATGAGACCCTCAAGTAGATATATTAATAAACAAATTTGAGTTGAGTTATAATTTTGATCAGGATGAAACATATCGCATTATTACCTTACGTCGTTTTTTATAATGTTTTAAGTCAATCTTGATAAGATTAGGTAACGAATTAAAGAGAACGGATCCAGCATAAAGGGACTGAATCCTTGCAACATGTTTGCAGAAATTTGGAATGCGTGCTCTGTCTCTTCTTTTGCAGCCCTATTGATACCATCATAGACACCGATGTTGAAGCAGAGTATATTTTTGTATACAATTCAAGAGTTGAATTATAAACAATTTTAAATAATCACGATTGCTAACGGTCCCAAACATCATCACCGGTAAATTTGTCGCGGAAATATTGTGATTACGAACTATTTATGCGATTGATAAAAATTGATCACCATTGTGAGCCGGTCGTCGAACACGTTCTTGGAAATATTTTTTCAAAATTATGCCGATCGTGATTAGCGCATCTTTTTAAGAATATTGGTTTCTCCTTCTTAGTATATACTGGGAATATTTTTGTAAGGACTCTGCATTATCATTCATAAACACACGCACACGTCCATTCGTACTGCACATTGATACTCAATTTATGACAATGCATATTTATATGTATATGTGTATATATATATATATGTGTATATATATATACATGTAGTTTATTTGAGACTGATGTATTTTTATCAATCCATTATTGGAGTTCCTATTGTTAATTTTTTGTTATCTCTTTTTTTTTTTAAGTGTTATCGGCTTAATGACCCGTATAATTACTACACTTGTTTACTCATTTTTACTGCGAAAGTGTGCCGTTAAAACTTTTAAAATGATAAATTGATAGCAGTAATCGACCAGTAATTTATATAACTATTTCAATAGTAATAATAATAATAATACACCCACCAACAACAATAATAATAATAATAATACGATTGCTTTAATTTAACTCAATCGTATAAAAATGCGTTCAACTGTTCCGGCTTTTTTTTATTTTATATCTTCTTATATGGTTATTATAATTATCGTATGACACATCGTATATTCAGCAACGAACGTATTATTAATATATGCTCAATTAGTAAACGTTGCCTATGACCTTGATTGTGTTAAACAATCCACGTTCTGGGCTTGTTTTGTGTAATTTTACTTTGTTTAAGAAATAATATGTAGGCAAAAAAAAAACAGTTATAAACAACTAGTATGGTAATTACCGGTTTCGAAGGTTTCCTTTAAAAAGCACGAGAAGGTTATCGGTGGATACGTTTATTATATGCATTTATATGCACACACATTCGTATTATGTATGTGTATGTATATAATTTAAACATACTTTTATATATATATATAATATAAATATAGATAAATACATATTTTTATGTGCATCCTGTTCTGTGTAACTGGTTGCTTGTAAAGAATTATCTATCACACAGCTATTAAATTTACTTAGTGTTTCTCTACGTAATCATAATGCATCATTCCTCTAAACTTATGGCCTCTAAGAAAAAAATATATCTTCCCATATTTATATATATATATATATATATATATATATATATGTATATATATACACATTTCTGAACTGTTTGTATTTTCAATAATTAAAGTTTCAATTTCCGATTTTTAACTGGGAATTATTTAAAATTAAGCATATACTGAAAATATTGCTGCTTAACCTAAAATTTTCATGCTATAACATTTTTTTTAATACCAGATTAAATAAATAATTATATATATATTATAAAATAATAATGATTTAACCCATATATAAATATATATACACACACACACATACATATATATGTATATATATATATATAAATTACTCCTAAAATTAATTATAATAACGAATTTGTTTTTGCTTGGTACTATCTGCCCTTAGGTGGACAATAAGTAGCAGTGATGTTTTTTTTTTAATTAAATTGAATACTGTTCGATGGACAGCTATTCGTCTATAACAAAAATACAAAAGACATATATATGTAAGAAACTTACGAATATGAAATATAACTTCATATTTTGTAATAATGATAAATATTAAAGTTGTAATTAAAAATATTTTCAACCCGTGTTTACACATTTGATTTAATTATTTTTTTAAATAAAACAAAGTATTAATTACGTTTTTTGTAAATCGTATATAAATAGTAAATATGATGACGTTAAAAAACCTTCGCTAAACGGGGCGGTAAGTTATAAATATGTTGGCGTCATTCGTATTATTTCACGAGTATGAAAAAAAATAATATTGAAAGAAAATCAGTAAAAATCTTAAATAGTTGGTCGTTTGGGGATTATTTGAAAACTGATCGATTAATGTAATGGTCAATGATTAATTTTAATTGTATTTGTTATCGTTAAAACCAGATTATCGGCTATATGTATTTATATATATATATATATATATATATATATATATATATGGGGATTTTTTTATTTAACAGTCCTACACATAAAAAACGAATTACTCGAATTCCGTAATATAATTACTTCCAACTTTGTTTACAAATCATTTTTTTACACACAAATGTAAAAATGTTAACGAAAGTTAACGAGCGCATTAAGCATCGATAACTTAAATTTATATATGTTTATATATATATATATATATATATATATAAATTAATTATTTTATTTAAATATAAACAAAACCGCTTCTAAATTAAAAGTTAATTTCCGAATATTATACTGCTTGAATAATAAATCTAGAAATATTTGTAATGAATAAATATTACGGATGCAATTAATTATCCTGTCATATTACCCGCATAATATTGCTTTAAAATCAAAAATAATTAACAATAAAATTACGATATGTCGAAATTATATCAATAATATGTAAGTAATTACGATAGATGTCTAAGTAACTGATAGATTATTTTTTGTCTGTAGAACAGAACAGAACAGAACAGTTTATTGAATAATTTACAATTATGACAAACAGTAAAAAGAAAAAATGTGTACCGCTATAAGCTTACCACACATCTACGTAAACAGAAAAATAATTTTAATTACTTAAGCATAATGATAATTACATACTAACAGGAAAATACAAAAAACCTGTCAAATAAAAACCAAGCACTTCTTCAAGTATTATTACGATTAAGGAAATTACACATAATTAATAAGAATTACAAATTATATGGGTTACATTAATAAGTGAACCTAAACATATTTAAATTGGAGAAAGTAAGAACTAGGTATACAAATATTTATTATAAATCTAGTTATTGCATTAAATTTAAAGCAAATTATGTTTAAGTCGCCTATGTTTATATCTGGTATACATGAAATCAAGTTGCTTGGAATCGTAATTTCCGATCGACGCAATTAATTCATTAGTGTGTATTAAGCATTTATCACAAAAATGATTTGCTAAATAAAGTACAAAATCTCTAATATAGGGAATTCGAAGATCAGCATGCATGTCAACAATTTTTCTGTACCTGGGTGCATCTAGAATACATCGTAGACATCTATTTTGCAGAAGCTGCAACTTATTGTAAGTAGCAACAGAAATTGAGCTCCAAACTGGGCAGGAGTATGTAATCACCGGGCGAACAAGTGTTTTGTATAGCATTAATTTATTATTAATGTTAACACGCGACTTGCGGTTAAACAAGGGATAAATCGTACATATAGTTTTGTTAGCTTTAACCATGACTCGATTTATGTGTTCTGAGAAAGTTAACCTCATGTCTAAAGTAACACCTAAATAGCGAACATAGTTTGACCATCGAACTGATGCAGAATTTACTTCGAGCATCGCGGGAAGTAAAGGCCTTCTACGAGTGAAAAATATGGATTCTGTTTTTTCCGGATTTATATCAATTTGCCATTTGTGAAAGTAACGTACAGTACGATTTATTGCTATTTGCAGCTTGTTACGTATTGCAGTAGGCCTGTATGAGCTACAGAAAAGTGCTGTATCATCGGCATAAAGAGCAACCTGAACATTTGCAAAGGTGGGAAAATCGGAAAGATATAAGATAAATAAAAAGGGCCCCAATACACTTCCTTGTGGTACTCCTGCTGAACACGTCTTCATAGTGGATTTGTCATTATTAACTATTACATAAAATAATCTGCTGCTTAAATAATTCGAAATTAATTTGATTAAGTATGGGGGAAAATGGAATCGAATCATTTTATAGATAATTCCTTTATGCCACGTCGTATCAAAAGCTTTCGCTACGTCGAATAAAATCATCCCCGTATGTTTGTTACAGTTGAAATTATGTGTAATGAATTCAGTTATTCTAGCGATCTGGTGAGTAGTTGAATAATTATGACGAAAACCAAATTGTACTTTGGGAACAATCGTATGATTATCAGAATGACTTATTAGCCGAGAGAGAATTATTTTTTCTGCAATTTTACTCAGATTGCTTAACAAGCTGATTGGACGAATATTACAAATTTGAGTAGCGTCCTTACCTGGCTTGGGTAATGCAATGATTTTACCCACTTTCCAATTAGAAGGAAAATAACCACATTTAAACATTGCATTTATGATATTTGTAAACTCAACAATCGCTTTTTTAGGTAAATTTTTTATAGCTCTAGTTGAGACGTTATCATTTCCCACAGATGTTTTGAGCTTAATAGATTTAATGTTAGCAAAAACTTCTCTCGGTGAGGCATAATGAATATTATTGAGTGTGCTAATATTTTTTAAGTAATTTTTGACAGATGATTGAATTTTATTAACCTGATAGGAAGAGGCTAAGTTGAAATTACGCATGTGAGCTTTAAAGTATTCTGAAGCGAGCAGTTCAGCTTTATCACGATTTTTATAAACGTGGCGTTGATCATGCGTATCATAGAGAGGTGGGAGACATGTATGTCGTTTATTATATTGCTTACAAACTTTCCACAGACTGTTGTCATTAGGTGACAGTTTAGACAGAAAGTTATGAAATTGATCATTTTTATATTTATTCAGCAGAAAACTAACTAGTTTATGTAGAAGGTTTAATATATATTTTAAATTTCGGTACTGAAAGTGGAAACGGTTTTTGACATAAAGCCTTCGGATATGATTTTTAAATTTAATTATCACCACGATGTACATAGGTAAACTGTTATATGGTGTGTGATTTATTATTTTTTTAGGTACAAAGTATTCAGTGGAAGTAAGAATTAGTTGAGTTAAATCGTCTAAATGCTTATTAATGTCAGCGATACTATGAATGCGCATGTTTAAATTAATACTGTTAGATATAAACTGCTTAAATCCAGACCAGTCCGCATTTTTATAATCGGGTAGAACGCATTTATCTCTTTCAACCATGTTATTAGTAACAATTGTGAATATCGGGTTGTGATTAGAGGACAGCTGAGTCATTGAGATAGGAGTGGTAATTGAAACATTTTTAACAACAGCAAGATCGATGATACTAGGTCGAAGTCCCGCAGCATCAGGGAAAAAAGTAGGGTAAGCAGGAGCGCAAATATTGAAATTTGCTCGTGTACTTATATCATGAAGTATATTACCAGCTGCGTTGTTAGCAAAACAATTCCATAACTTATTTTTGGCATTGAAGTCGCCTATTAAAATAACTTTATTATCAACTTTCATCAGAGTGTGAATATCGTCAGAAAATTTGCGCATGCAATTAGGAGGCTTATAAACAGCGAAAATAGAAATGCTACGAGTTTTCCTGCTGTAATTAACATTATTACTAGTAGTGTTGTTATATCTATTATTGTTAGTATGATCGAGATAAAGTTTTACACCAATAGCTTGTATACAGTTTAGTTGTGGTGTGATGATCTCTTCAAACCGTAAATGCTTGTGTATAAATAAAGCAACCCCACCATTTCTACGGCACACGTCCTTCCTACAAATGTTATAACCGGGAAAATGTAATCTGCAAGAACTATCCAGTTTAGTTTCAGACAATGCGATAATATTAATTTTATTTTGTATAGCAAAGTGATGCAATTCATCGTACTTGCGTAGAATGGAATTACAATTCCAAGCAACTATACGAATTTCATGTATTAATGACATTTAGTTTAAATAAATTCAATAATAGTTTCTATAACGCTTTGTAACTTAGTGAAAATGTCTGCATGTGTCAAAGATTTCAATTTGGTTATAACAGATTTAACGATATTAAAAATTAACTTAATATTAAATTCACGAAATAATGATAATAGATCGGTTATTGAAAAATTATTATTCTCATCATCAGTACGCACATCGTTGCTACGAGTCTTAACTGCAGAGGAATAAGACTTATTATGTCTATTTATAATGCTATTAGGTAAATTTACATTAGTATTTAAACCTGTTTGACGCTGTGTGTTGGAGAAACCTGTCTTCGTAATAGAAATATGTTTTTTATACTTCGCATTTACAATTTTTTGTATAACACTACATTGTTCAGAATTAGCAGAATGTTCCCCATGACAATTGGCACATTTTATAATATTAGTGGTACAAGAAGAAGTTGAGTGGGACTTACTACATTTAGAGCAACGTTCGGGAAGCTGACAGTTTGGTGCTACATGACCAAACCTAAGACAACGAAAACATTGTAAATATAACGTTTTTCTTACGTATTTTTCCCATCTTATAACACATGAAAAAAGCGTCCTAATATCTAGAATGCTTTGCATAATTGTATTGGGCGGAAAAGTTATTAAAAACACCGGTAATGGTGTTATAACAGTAGTATCATTTTTTTTATTAAATTGAGTAACTGAAACGACATCAACAGATGTTTTTAATTCTGCTTCAATCTCACTACTCGTAAATGAAGAGGGCAAACCCTTGAGAACCATTTTAATCGGTTTATGTTCTTTTGGTAAATGCGTATAAAAAGGAATGCTAGCGTTTTTAAGAAATGAAATTAAATTATTGAAGTCATCATTTGTTTGTACAAAAATAGACGTATTAGTTCTATTATAATTACGTATTTTAAAATTATTTTTGATTATTTCTCTTATGTTCTTAAACAAATTCTTAAGGTTTATTTTATTATCAATATTTACAATTGTGATAGGAGGGTAAGAAGCTTTATTATTATAATTGTTACGTATAGTCGATTTTACGTTAATTCTATCGTTATTATTATCACTTACATTGTCATGCAGCGTTTGACGAATAATAGTTTCATCGATATATAAAGGTTCAAAACGATTTTTATTACAAGATAAAGTAGCCGGTTCTTGTTTCGATCTTTTTGTCTTGCTTCGTCCATTATGCCCTGTGGAGGCATGCCATTCAGAAGTATCATCTTCTGAGCTAACATCACCGTCGGAATTTCCCACCATTGCGTAGATATTTCTACGAATACTCGATTTTGCTGTATGATGTATACCAGTTGAAGTTGACGGCTCACTACCATCAATCAACATATTATTTACACTATCATCGAAGTTAGCAGTTGTAGTACAACCACCTGTGGTGACAACAGCGGACTTACGAGGCGAGCGCGTTATCATAACTTCACGTAACGAAAGAACGAGCGGCTAGCCGCAACTGCCGATAAACGAGAGGGTAATCAATACGACGATAGCGAGAATAATAATACCGTATATATCGTAAGATAACAATGAACGCGAGTAACAAGCATTATACACGGAACATTGTTTCGGAAACAAATTTTCATTCTAGTTTTTCATCATTTCAGATTTTTTTTTTTTAAAGTTAGGATGCCGTTACGGCTTACCCAACGTAATACTGTTTTACATTTTAATCAAAGATGCTGACTTCTCTAGATATTTTGAACCATCATTTCTGTCTGCAGCTGAGAAAGCCTCTTCTGTCCCCTGCATTCTAAACAAACAGTCCGCAATCCCGGTCATGTTCTTTCTTTAATGCTCTGCTGTGACACTGTTACATTCTGAGCTTTACGTTATCTTGCTACGTTCAACATGTATTACACCTCCTCATGTATCGTCCCATATCGAAGAAAAACATCATGTTGCTATTTAATGATGGTAAACAGCTTGAACAAATTTAGGAATTCGTTTACCTGGGATGTTACATAACGGAAGATCCGAATCCAAATGCAGAAGTTAGAGAAGACGTGTTGAAACGAGACAGTCTTTCGAAAAGTTGAAACACTTACCGATATATCTTTAAACCTGAAGACTAGACAGAATTTGATAAAATGTTATATTTACTCTGTTCTATAATATGGAACTCTGAGGCAGTAACGTACAAAAACGCTAAAGTATTTCGTGTCGTGCGAAATGTGATTGCGTAGAAGATGTACGAAAACATCGCGGACACGATAGATTACTAACGAGATGGTACTAAACGAAGCCAATACAAAAAAAAGGAAATTTTATACATAATTATTATTAGAGGAACACGATATCATCAACTGATATAAGAAATTATTCCGGGGAAAATCCACGGTAGAGCACGAAAGAAAAAAAATATCATGGTCAAAACATAACGACGATGGACTGGAAAATGCCGAACTCGTCGATGAGGCGATGATGCTCTAAATCTCACCAGAATGATGAGAAAATGCATTTAGCTGACAATGATGATGAGTTCAGTATTTAATGTCTCAGTCCTTCAGACGTGTTTTTCGTCGAAACCTTTATATTCACATCATCGTTTCTCCTTTATAATCGTTCAAAAGATTTTATACTCTATCAACAAGTGCCAAAGGATGTTTCATTTCAGTTCTTGGTAAATCTTTTCCTTCTATCGCCTTTAAATTATTCATTTTACCCTTCCCTGTTCATCGTTAGATCGTTCGCTTCTTATAATATCTCTAATCTGATTATAGTTATGTAATTTCTCTAGTTGACGTTTCTCGATAGATATTTCTTATTATATGCTTCTACTATTAAATAGAAAATTATACATATTTATATATATATATTCATCATCGTCATCATAGTATTGTTCGTTGACGAACGTTGTGATTAGTTATTGTATACATGGACAGGTGTATCGATAGATAATAAATGAACACGCATACATTGACACACGAATAAGTATAATGATGTACTCGAATAGTCGGTAATTCCGAGGTGTAAAAAATTACCGTTTACCGATTTGCATCTTTTTACCGTATAGAAAAATAGAAGTTTATTGCGTAAATGAATAATTATTAAAAAAAATTTTAAAAGTTTCGAATTAACCAACCGACCAAAACTGAAATAGTAATTACACGATAGTCTTACCAATAATACGGCCGATCCCGCTATTGCTCCCAAAACTTGTACGACAACGTACAACACACCTCTAATCAGCGGTATTTTGCCGGTCACTACGGCCGCTGCTGTTATGGCCGGATTCAAATGAGCACCGCTAGCATGGCCTAACGTCTGTAGAAAAAAACGGAATAATAATAATAATAATAATAATTGCTTAATTAAACGAAGTACTTGATAAAATTACATTCGCGTAATGTACGGTAAGTGATTAGTTTGGACGGTTGATGGCTACGCAAATCCTCAATTGCGCCACCAACTTATCTGGCAGGAAAGTTGTGCCTTTATCGGCGGTATAAACATAAAGCGACAATTTGTCCAATGTTGGGGAACTTCGACTCGATGAAGGCGGAGGAAAAGAATGCACTTTATGTAAAATAAGATAATTTTTTTATTTCCTCTTTTTACAAACAATTACAGCGAAATATGTTTAAGGCGAAAACGCTTAAGACGAAAAATCTATTAAAAGGAAATAACGAAACCGTCCGGACAAATTGCCATGCGTCTTCTTACATTTTTTTCTCTTAACGCGAAAGAAAATTCGCTTAAGTCCAAAAGATTCTGCTTCTCAGAAACGACCTGATTCGTTTCTTATTTCTTAAAACCGTCCACGTTCACTATTCTCACACGCTAGTTGTTTACATCGATGTGGACTTCAAAAGATACACGCAACATTTTTAGAAGCGCTTTTAAGAGCATTCCTAGTTCTTTTTTTTTTTTTTTCTGCTAACATTTTCTTTTAAACTGACACCATCAGGATAGCCGGTGAGATGAGCCGTGTTATTTATTTAAACTCTCACTCTTCCCTCCGCGTCACCACTGCCGCGCTCAAAAACTTTTTATTTCTCATCAATTAGCTTCACAATTCGTTGACTGATGTCTTCCAATTTGTGTAATAACCAATGAATTAGGTTCAAATGCACGCATAAACACTATCTAACGTGTATAAAATGTACTCTAATAAACTTAATTTTGTTAAGTATTTATATATATATATATATATATATATATATATATATATATATATATATATTTAATATAAATACTAAAATGACAACTGGCCAGTTGCCATCAAGCAATTGGGTACAAGAGAAGCCTTATTTTGTATAAAAACATTAATTCAAAGACAATTGGAGTTCGGAAAATCAGTATACGTTTGCTTTATAGATTACAATAAAGCATTTGATAAAGTACGACATGCGGAATTAATAAAAATAATGAAAGACATCGGCATAAATAAGGCAGATATTAGGATAATACAAACTCTGCATGATAACCAAAATGCAAGATTACTAATAGATGACAAACTATCAGCACAAATACCAATAAGACAAGGAGTCAGGCAGAGATGCGTCCTATCGCCGATATTATTCAATTTGTATTCTGAGACGATTTTTTCTCAATCCCTAGAAGAACGTAGTGAAGGAATAAAAATAGGAGGCGAACGTATTTCAGTAATTCGCTTTGCTGACGATACAGCACTCCTAGCAGAAAGTATAACAGAACTACAGAGACTCCTTAATATAGTGGCATTAGAAAGCAAGAAAAAAGGAATTAGTATAAACACCAAGAAAACTAGATTCATGGTGGTCTCTAATAAACCTAATCTCAACGAAAAGCTATTTTTAGATGTCGAAGAAATTAAAAAAACGGAAAAGTATAAATATCTAGGCAGCTGATTGACGCAAAATAATGATTCTGACATGGAAATACGAACTCGTATTGAACTGGCTAGAAATACATTTATGAAGTTAAGAAGTACCCTTTGCGATAGGAAATTAAACTTGCAGGTCAAAAATAAGTTACTGAAATACTACGTATGGTCAGTGCTCTTATATGGAAGCGAAACCTGGGCTATAAGAGAAAATATGAAGAAGCGGATATTATCATTTGAAATGTGGTGCTACAGAAGAATGTGGAAAATACCTTGGACTAAAAAGGTCAGAAATGAGGAGGTTCTAAAATGAATGGGAACCGACATAATATTAATGGCAGAAGTGAAAAAACGAAAGATACGTTTTTTTGGTCATTTTATGAGAGGAGAAAAGTACAAGCTACTACAAACGATAGCAATGGGTGTGATTGAAGGAAAAAGTAAACCGGGAAGAAAATGTATATCGTGGTTAGATAACGTAAAAAAATGGACCGGAATCAATGAAATAGAAGAATTGGTCAAAATAGCAAGAAATAAGAACCGGCTACAACAGATTGTCCATTCGATGCATGCATAGTGTGGACAATTCGGTGTACCTGTTCAATGGTCGCATGTTTTTTTTTTAAACCAAATTGATGATCAGGAACAATATGTTCCGATTTTAAAATAGGATTCAATCACTCCAATATAATTTTTTTGAGGAGTTTTGACATGATTGTGTCTTTTTTAAATCGTTTAACACGAAAAAATATTTTCGTCCCCTTCATTTCGTGTTAAACAATTTTCACAGAGAATAAGTATTCCGGATAAAATAAAGAAATTTTTCGCATTCCATAAAATTAATCGAGTAAATTTCTGATCCTAGGAACTAGGATGTACTTCTATCTAGTACGCCCTTGAGAAACGTATAATAAGCGATATGCTCGTTGCTTACTTCGAAATACTGAGAACAAAGATTTCAGTTAAATAGTTAATAATAATCTTGTTACTAATATATATATATATATATATATATATATATATATATATATATATATATATATTTATTTATTTATTTATTTATATACGGTTCACATAACACCTAATGCCAATTAAAATGCGAAAACTGAGAAGTAAATAATACTGAATTAAATCACAAAAAAATTGAAAAAATAATTGGATACTGAAGTATTAAAGTAATATAAAAACTCACTTATACAACCATATATTAAAGTAATATAAAAAACTAAAACGCATTGAAGAAAAAAGTGCAATTATTGCGTACACACACACACACACATACACACACACTACAGTACTCACATAATCCTATACACGAAAAAAATACACCTATACACTAGTAAACAGTAAGAAAAACATCAAACACGGATGGAAAAATATAGCGATAATTTAAAATTATAAAATCAATAATCCAAAAATAGCTACGGACGAACCAATGCCAAACACCTTTCTCGCGGTAATAACGAGTATATAAAGCTGAAATTTCACTAAACCGAACAATCGTAAATATGTCTGCTTTGAAAATGTATATATTCGAAAATGGATGAGTTTTAAGTAATGAAATATACAAACGTAAAATAAGTACAAGCGTTGAATTAAAATGGATATCGGTACGCGAACGCGGCTGGAACAAATAGCGATTTTATATATATATATATATATATATATATATATATATATATATATATATATATATATATATGCGTGTATGTATGTATATATAAACATTAAACTAAATAAGTCAAAATAATCGTTTATCATACATACATACATATATATATATATATCAAAGTAAAGTCACATAACTATTATTTATTCCAGCTTGAATCGTGACACAAGGGTGGTTCCATTTAAACACGAATTGAATTTCAACAAGGACTTCAAAGTTACCGAAACGTGTTTCAAAATTTATGCTCTCTTAGCGTATTTTAAGAAATGAATAGATCATGTTAGGCATATTTCACCTGTCAACTGTTTAAAATAAAAAAAACAAAAACTGTTCCAAAGTCCAAGTGAATATTTTAGGAGCTAATCCAAATATTTTAAAAAACTACCGAAGGACACAAAATAATACCTTTCGTTTCTTATATGAATGTCCCTGATATTATGTTTAATTTTTTTTTCGTTTTAATGAGAATGATGACGAAATGAGGCGTAAAAATTAAAGGACAGATCAATAATTTCCATTCTTCAATTATGCCAGAAGTTACAAAAGAAAGAGAACTAGTTCAGAATATATTACTATTATTATTATTATTATTAGAAAGACAACCGTAATTGAAATAATTGTATACGTTTATATAATTTAGCGGTTAACGATGAATTCCCATATGCGAGATCAATCGTACTTTACCTTTTCAGTTTAATTTACAACTTAATAGTGTCACCAGTATTTGCGTTTATGTTAATCGCTCTTCAATCATAAAGTCCTACGTTCCTGATATATATATATATATATATATATATATATATATATATATATATATGTGCAGATTTAATACGAGAAATGAACTTCTCCGAATAATCCTTACAATAATTTAAATGAATGTACGACGTCAACTGTGTTCGTAAACAAGTCTGGGTGAAAAAAATATACTTGGAACACCAAATTTTACGACAGAATTGATTACGAATGAGAAGCAAAGCTAGTGCAGTTTAAGTTGGTATTTATAAACATATATATATATATATATTATATTTATAAAATAAAATAAAAAAATTCAAATTTCCATTGAATCACGAAAGTTAGTCTTGAAAAACACACATAAATAAATAAATAAAGGAAGAAATATACTAATATATACATATATGTGTATATATTAGTATATACATTAAGTAGGAAAGCATCACCATTCGCTGAAACCGGCCTCGCTGAACGTATATAAATGAGCAGATATATATATATATATATATAACTTCAAATTTTCATAGGATCACGAAAGATAGTCTTGAAAAACACACATAAATAAATAAATATATACATATATGTATATATGTGTGTGTTATACATTAAATAAGAAAGCATCACAGTTCGTAGCCTCATATATATAAATATCATTTTATTTGTAAAGTTTTTGTATAGCTTGAAAATGATGTGAAAATCGAAAAGCTTTGCTAAAATAAAATAAATTTTTTATAGCGATTAACATGTTTTTATTTTGTTTTATTATATATATATATATATATATATATATATATATATATATATATATATATATATATATATATATATTATCGTACACGAGAAAGGCCGGTAACTAGGTGAAGGGATGATATTGTGAAATGGACAGTAATTAATTTTATTCGAGTCGGATAGAAGACGTTGGAAATGTTTGAATAACGTGCCTACACCCAGCAGTGGTTTAATATGGGCGTATCGTGATATTAGGTAATCTATTTATTCGTAGCGTACGTTGTTCTTTTTGAAATATTGCGCAATTATAATATTTCATTTACACACAAGGCGAATATCGTACCTATATTTCAGCATTTTCCATACTATATCGATAACTTAAAATTTTCCGATGAGAATTTGAATAGAATAGAATTTTACAATTCGCTGAAAGATGTTTAAGGTATTATCATTATTATTATTATTCCAGTCGCTGCTATGGAAACAGGAAACGAATAAAGAAAATTTCAAAATCATTCGGGCGGTATTCCTTTGTTTAGGATAACCGTTCTAGTAAGCGCCAATAAATTGTCACGTACGATCTGCTGACGTCGTTTATGGACGTATAACCGACGATAATGGTACATCAGAAACTTCATAATTATGCTAAACATCCGGTCGAATGACGTTTGTAGTCGATGCGCGGAATTCGACTTTGGCGAAAATCGACGATGATAACTTTCTGTCAGACTCTTTTTTTTTTAATATAGCTCTCGAAAATGGATAGCCGCTTTATTTATGCAATCTTAGATCTAAACTAAATAATCGGTATTTATAAATAGTATAACACGCGCACAGGAATATGACTAAACTCTGCTAATTATATTAATCGGAAACGATCAATTGATGAAGTTCTGAGATTCAGATCAGTAGGCAAAAGTGCCGATGCCTCAGGATTTGAATGGTAAAAAAACCGTTTCTGATGCTGTCGAGCATAATCATATATTATTTCATTGACCCATTTGATCTATAAATCTGCCATTTCGTTGAAACCAACGAGCATTACTCTTTCCGTCAGACTAAAAACTGATTTCAACTCTGTTATACATTACTTCAATGTTTCGTAATGTTTGCATCGTAATCCTATATTATCTTATACATAGTAAAATTACAAACAAACCACGCTCTATCAGCACGTACATATTTGTATTAAAAAAATTTAAGTCTTTATTATACTTTATACATTATTAAAGCTGTTGAAGGATTTTGTTCCTTTTGCTGTCGTAAAAACTGATAGTATATTTTATAGTGTTACTTAAAAAATTTACACTTCCATACGTTCAAATTAAACATATATATTTTTACTGGAATTTTCGAAATTTTTATATTACGATTGAAACAGTTTTCTCTCTGAAAATAATATACGATGAGAAATCGGTGTATATTTAAAACTCAAATGTTTACCACCTTAAAGGAATCGATCGTTTATTAAATGAAGTCGTAAATTAAAATTACTCGACTTCCGTTTTACAAATTTTTTGTACTAAGAACGAGTTACTCTATAAAGTAAATGAAAGTTTTAATCGTTTCAGCGCTAAATCGTATATGAGTACAGTTAAAGAAAATGATGACGTGTACATATAACATTAACGTCTCCTACGAGGTACGCAGTTTATTTCGACATCCGGATAGTGTTCGATTCTGTTAATCATGAAATTTTATTAAGAAAGTTGTACGATTGTGGCATTAGAGGTAATTTTTACAGTTGGTTTTCGAGGCATATTTAAATACTATAAAAATAACGTAAAACGCCAGGCGTTCATTCAGCATTTCGGAGTTTCTACTCTACCGGGGTAGTATTTTAGGGTGTCGTGAAAAAAAATTTCAAACCGAACCCGAAAATTTCAAAAGTGGTCCCCTTTCGATTTCTTGGAAATTTCGATTTTTTTCGCAATAATTCGCGAACTATTAGCAATTTGAGAAAATCATTCCAACGAAAGTTACGGGTGATTAAAATACGCGTCTAACGACGGTAGTCGCGTATTTTTATAGCGAATACTCGTCGAGCAAATTGAGGTTAAAGGGTTTCGGGGTTTTGCGCCCTTTTTACGGCCCCTATGATAGATAGGCGGTTCGGATTAGACTTAAAAGAAAGTAGACGTCGAGATCTATAATTTATGCCCTAACGTAAATGCTTTAAAAATTAACCGGTAACGAGAAATCGCGAGTTTAAAATTTGATTTTCGATTTTTAAAAAATTTTTTAGACATAATTGGTCAGCGGGTTAGTAGCTATATATGTATATATATATATATTAATCATCAATATATATTAGGTTTTTTGCGCGATAAATCGCTTAAGAATGGCGATATTCGACGAATTTAATTTATATATATAACACGCGCGTATATAAATAACCTTTTATAGCGGCGGGCGTGTCTTAGGTTCAACAGCAACTGCAGTATGACGTCATTTCGACGAATTTGGTTTTATCCGATGGCAAATTTCTATAGCACAAATTAATCTCAGGAAAAATATATATAAATTAACGATATTTTTGTTTTATGTAGACTTCCCACTTGCGGAGCCCATTCAAAGGGCGGGTTTGGCGAATTTTAGTCGGATTTGGATGAAACCCAACAGCTTCAGGCACTACCCCCGTTGGGTAGCAACCCCCTTGGGTAGCAGAGGCGGATAGAACCCCTAGTTTTAAATTCACAAAAAAAAATAGTTTCCTACCTCAGAGCTGTCGGAATTTGAATAATAAGTCATTTATTTTATTCTTATTTTATAGTGCCCTGTTTAACTACCGAAGCTATTACGGCGCTGGTGATTTAACAGTTAGATGTAGTAAATGAGGTTAGAAGAGGAAAGGAACTGCATAATTGAAGAACTGTTGGAGAGGAAAGCCTATCTGCTATTTCTTTATGCTAAATTGAGAGAATTAAATTATCCCTTTTATTACCTGCAACGTTATTTCATTTCAAAACGTCTAATTCATCTATATTACGTTTTATATTTACCTGTATTGTCATATGGAATTTTTCACTAGGATGCTGTCGCTAAACAGTATACTAATCACACAGCAAATTAACATTGTAGAACAGGACAACTGTGACATTCATAAATGAACTAGTAATTTGTTAGGACTTGAGGATTTATATAAAATTGAATTATTAAATTTTGCGTATAACACCGATGCAAGCTCCATATATGGGTGTTGTAATCTATAACAAACTACCTGAGATTGTTAAAGCCGACCTAAGGAACTATAAGAAGCGCGGAAAGATCTTTGTACACTAAATATTCTGTAAAGATTTTACTTAAAAAATATGTGTACGGTGTATTGAGATTTGAATCACACCTCATATTACTTTTGTGTGAATTTATTCGTTCCCTCGGTAGTTAAGTGTTTTGTATTCACATTTATACATATGTATATATATATATATATATATATATATATATATATATATATATATATATATATGAGATTATTTTTTATTTACTTCTATATATTTTTATTTTTCTATCACATTTAATTATTTTAATTTTTATTCGTATTTAATTTAAATTAGTTCCGGTCGTAGAGTTATATTTTTTACGGCACAATTTGGATGTATTCATTTTCGGAATTTCATATTGTTGCAGTAAATTCGGAATTCGCGCTATTATGCGCATAGCCGACGAATTTACGTATTTATGTGTAATTAAGTTTGCTTTGTGATTTACTTTACCAACTAAATTTTATCATTTTTTTTATGTGTTGCACGAATTGGGAATTTCACGCATATACTATATTGAATATATGTAAGGTTATAAAATCTGAATTAAAAAATATATTTGAATTTTCAGTATTATTAATTATTACTACCACTATTATTATTATTATTATTATTATTATTATTACTATTTTCGCGTATTTCGTAATTTATTTTCTTTTTCTACGGGTAATTTATTAACAAATATTTATTCGTTTATTTGTACTCGAAACATTACCGAGTACATTTGATTTTATTTTACCGTTGGTAACGGCGTATTTAAAATTTTTTTAAATATATATTACAACTTGCGTAAGAGCCAATGGTAAGGACACGCAACATATGTAAAGAAGTTGTCTCTGTCCTTTTGATATAAAATATATACATACGCATATATTTCGCTGTGGGAATAATAATATTTTTTTTTCAACGTACCACTTAAACGTATAAATATATCGGAGGAAATCCGAAAATTTGTACGCGTATATATACACGTAAATAAATTTTAATTTATCGTACGTAAAAAAATTGGCCCACCATCGTCGCTAGCGGGTAAATTATTTCTGCACTCCTCTACTCTTCTGAAGGTCGTCCGCTCAATTTTTATTATTTTACACACGATCAACCGTTTCCATTTTTGTCTTTATTTTATAATCACTTTTCCTGACGTAAGCGATGTTTTCGAATACATGTATTCTTCTATTTTACGTATTGGCAGAAGGTTATTCTGATATAAAGTGTCTTGCATATAAACAATCCAGAACTACCATAATATATATATATATATATATATATATATATATGTGTGTGTGTGTGTGTGTGTGTGTGTGTGTTTATACATTATACGCATATGCATGTATATTTATATATATATATGTGTGTGTGTGTGTGTTTAGATAGTATACACATATATATATATATATAAATATATATGTGTATGTATGTGAATATATATACTTATGTGTGAATATGTTCGATTATTAAATAATGTTATTGTTTATGTCTGAAAGTCCAGTCGCTTTATACTAAATAATATTATTCATTATAATTAAAGTTGCAAGTATAAATATATATATAATTAAATTAAATTTAATTAAATTTATTTTATTTCCAGTTACGCGGTGTAAACCTGTACAATCTCGCCGTTCAATTTTAAGGCGGGTTGAAAACTTTCGATAGACAACTTCTGAAACCCGGATTTAAAAAAAAAAAAACACCCCGGACAAAAGGTCCGTTACCCCCAAAATCATCGACCGAGTTTGGAAGCGATCATTCGGAGTCCGGGACGGTTCTGCTCGTCGTCATGTTGCTTCTTTAAACCTGTCGAGAGAATCTGTTCGCCGAATATTCCTGGAAGAGTTGAAATTTCATTCTTATAAACTGGTAATAACTCAGGAATTAAAAAGTACCGACCACGCACAACGGAAGATTTACAATGCTGAAAAAAAATCGAAGACGAAGAGATCGATTTAAACAATCTTTTGATGAGCGACGAAACTCATTTTCAGCTTTCTGGATTCGTAAGCAAACAGAACTGCCGTCCGTAAAAAACGTCCTGGAAAAAAAAAGGGGTGGTTCGTACCGTGGGTCCTTATTTTTTCACTGGTACTGTCAACGGAACACGCTATATCGGGATGATAAACTCGTTTTTACTACCCTCACTTCATCGTCGTCGTCGTCGTCTGGTACATGGCTTCAACAAGGTGTTACGACGTGTCACTGTTCGGCAGAAACGCTCGCAGTGCAGAAAGAATCGTTTAATAACCGCGTATTGTCGTGTCGCACGGATTTCGCTTTGACTGCTCCAGATTTTTTTGTGGGGATACCTGAAGAGTTGCGTTTATGAAACACTAGATTTGGAAAGCATGAAAATTCGGAATTCCGAAGAAATTTTAAAAATTCAGCGACCTATGCTTCAAAAAGTGTTCGAAAATGTTGTAAAAAGATTGAATGAATATATAAGCTAAGCTAATCTCTCTTTTTCTTATGTTTAAATAAAATTTCATTCAAAAATTTTGTTCCAGTAATTTTTGAGTTATTCAAAAAGTGCGTCTTCTATTGGTCACCCATATTTATATCTATACATTTTTTTTGAGGATGAATTATATATTTGTATATTTGTTATTTAGCTGCGTTACATTAGTTTAGTCTAACTTATACGTCTATGCAAGGCGATATTAACAAACGAATGTATACATACATATTTTATATAATATATATATAATGCTACGCGTGAATATGTTCGCAGTTCGATTATTAAATAATGTTTGTGTATGTGCGTAAGCAAACTGCATATTTAAAAAAATATATACCAATTTATAAACCCGAATAATGGAACACACGCGTGTGACATCCCTGTTTCAATCGAGGAAATATCGTTTTTATAAATTAGAATATAAACATTATTTATTTTCAGATTTTTAAACGGGTTAATTTTCGATCTTTCCCCGAAAATGATTTAGTCGTAGAATTCGAAAATTCAACCAAGTTGGCTAGATTCATTATCAATTTGAAAACAATAAATTAATTCCTAATTGATCCAGTTGCGAGTTAATGCTTTAATGAAATAAAACCCCGAGAATAACGGGATAAGTTATAAAAACAAGAGTATTCATGGATTCATCGTTGAAATCCGCCCGACACTAAATAACCCGTTACTATTCGATGTCAATAAACATTTCAAACGGATATTCCAGATTAATCTTATTACCATCCTCATCATCATTACTCAAAGAATGTTCGAATTCTTGGTACGCCGGTTTAATTTAGGTTTATCTAAATAATCTTCAACATCAGCGATATATATAACGGTATAATAACTGCTTTATACGTATATACATTTATATATATATATATATATGTGTGTGTGTGTGTTACAGGGGGGAAAAGTAACCTAGAGCTAAAACTTCAAAAGAAACCTTCTTCCGAAACTCGTTTTTAATCGTAAAGCACAAAGAGGAATAGCGCGTATCATTTCAAAAGCACCAAGAACAAGAAGTAAACCAGAGAAGTTCCTCTGGCACATTTAAATTTGACTATATACTAAACGGAAGATAGTTATTTATATATTTATTTTTACTTTTATAGTATACCCTGTGTAACTACCGAGGCTATTAAGTAATTGGGTAATTGACCGAATAGTTGACAAGGTAGGCTATGCGGACAGATATGGGGTCGGCAAAGATAGAGTGTAGGGCAATAGTAATAAAATATGGCGAATAAGTAAGGGGTTAAGGAGTAGACAAAATGAGCGAAAAGCACGGGGTTTGGATACGTTTTTTGAGTTGACGATCATGGGAGAGCAATGTATGTGGCCAAGGTGGAGACTGTTGAGTGCTGTATAGTTGGAACGGGATAAATTAACGGAATTTCGTAATTGTATGCCGGGTTAGTCATTTCTGTTAGAATAATTTAATTTTATATTACCAATTTTGTTTTTAAACGAAGCAGGAAACGTCTTCGCGAATATTTAAAAAGATAAAACTACACGAGAATAAATAATAAGCAAATTGCTGTAAAATAAAATAAACGGATAATAATGGACGTATAAAAAGAGTCAGCGCATTTAAATACCTCAGGGAATTTATACAGACAAACGCGTTGGATAAAACAGCTAACCAAGATAGAATAAGAAAAATGGAGTTAGCATTTCAGCTGAAAATCAATGTCCATAACATCTAAGTTAAGACATTATAGGGTAATGATTAAACACGAATGTATGTATGCGTCGGAGTGTTTAGCAATGAATATGAGTAAAGAACGGGAACAGATCAAAATGTAGCAAAAGGAAAATAGTACTCAAAATTCTGGGACCGAGAACTGATCGGGAAATATGGAAAAAAGAAGTAATAAAGAAATATACTGAAAATATTATCAATACCATGAAAAAGAGAAGATTAAGATATTACGGTCATTTGAAGAGAATGGAGATAAAACAGCCTAATAAAAAGAATTTTCCAGTACTTCGATAGGAATCCTCGTAGTTGCGAGAAGTTAAGGAAGACCTTAAGAAAATTAACGTTACGGAAGATGACGTTATGGATAGAAATAAGTTCAGAAATGCAATTAGCACATTCCGAAGTTTTGAAGAAAAATTGAAGAAGAAAACGGGTGCCAAATGGACAGATGAAAGGAAGAAAAAACACAGTAAAACAATGAAGAAATACTGGAGTGAAGGAAGAGGAAGAAATAAACATCATGAAGATATTTTACGTTGTCCATAGTTGGAAAATTCGAAAGAAGAAGAATATTTAACCATCAGAAAGACAGCTTTACTTTTTACGTCTCATTTCAACTACGTGATTGTCGCCAGTTTATATATATATATATACGTTTTTCGAATAATCATCATATATGTTAATCTGATTTCAGATGTCGTGACTTAACACATGCAGTCAAGAAGAAAAAAGATTCGTAACATTTCTCCACGCTAAGCGATCTTCAGTCTTATGTATGATTTCATTTATCTGTAATTTTGTTAGTTGTTTAAAGAATTTGATAAACTGCTTAATTTTGAAGTGAAACTTCTATTTGTACGTTATATATGGGGAGTTAACCCGCAGAACGAGCGCCCGAGCGAGCGGTAATAACGGACATATATATATATATATATATATATATATATATATATATATATATATATATATATATATATGTATATATATATATATATATATATATATATATATATATATATATGTATATATATATATATGTATATATATATATATATATATATATATATATATATATATATATATATATATATCAAGACCCGCCTATCAAACCATGTTTTCTTGCGCTAGGTGTGTCAACTAAATAACGGACGTATATATATATATATATATATATATATATATATATATATATATATATATATATATATATATATATATATACAGGATGTTTCATAATTTACGCTAGTGAAAATTAATAAAATTATTTTAAAAAATTATTAAAAACATGATAATATATTTTTTCAAACCTCATAGTAGTTCACATTAAATGTTGAAAATGATATCCTTCATTTTCCAAGCAGAGTCGAACTCGTTTCAATTGATTGACTTCCTCAATGTCCCAACAGAAATTTGAGATATTTCATTCATTTTTTTTTTTAAGCTTTTCGATATTTGCGATGGGGGTTTCATAAATTTCATTCTTTAGGTAACTTCAGAAAAAAAAATTTAAGGTACTGAGATTGGCTAGCTGGCCAATGATGTTTGCATTTTGTAAGGAGAATGGTGTGTGCTTATATATACACACACGCTCGTGAAAATTTTAAAAAACCCTGTAGCGAATTTAGTTAAAGTTTCACTTTTTCAGTGCGCTCCGAGGCACAATTTTTTTTTCGAATGCAACATAGGCCGGGGAAACCTGGACACTCAACAAAACAGATCTTAGAAAAGTAGATGCACTGGAAATTTGGGAGTATAGAAGATTATTAAAATTTCGCGAATGGATCGAATAATAAACTTAGCCTATTAAGGAAAATAAGAGAAAGGTTTCCTAAATTTTTTTAACATACAGCACGGGATACAAATTCAATCGAATGCCAAATAATAGTTGGAAAAGTTAGTGAAAGGAGACCAGAAGGCAGATCGCGTATGCACTGGTTTGTCCAACTAAAGTTTATGACCGGGATGAAACCGCACAGAAACCGCTACTAACAGCCCAAGATAGAACAACCTGGTGAAGTAAACTTAAGGTTTCATATGATCAAGCCCTCTAGGGGCTAAAAGGAAATGTGTGATGATATAAATATTTTAACGTATTTCTCAACATTTCGATTACCTGCACTAGGACGTAGACAATGAATCCGAAAGTTAAAGCTATAACCACCAAATTTTTACTGTGACAACTCATACAGCCGAAATAATTGATGAAAAACACTCCTAAAGCTTCGGCGATTAAAGCTTTACCTAAGCCGCTTTTATTGTCCAATAAATCGTTAACGCCGAGTACGTCTTTGAAATTCTTAGGTGCCATCTTTTACGTTTGAATGCTGAAAAATAAAATCAAAATAAAACGAACGATATTATTTTATAATATTTTTAAAAATAATAAAATAACAAAAAACGCCGTTTTTAACCCAAAGAAACGAGGAAAATACATGATCATCATACACCAGCTATACAGAGTGGTTGATATCCTTGTGAGAAACCAAAGAGGGAGTACTACGCCATTAGATGACGCGTTTTTACCTAACGAGTCGACAAACTTATTGTTCGTAATATATCTTTATAACCCGGCATCCGCAAGAGAGACACATATATATTCCTACACGTAACCAAATTATTAAGCTTTTACGTAATTAATCCGATTAATGTGTGCGATACATTTTATTTATTGTCTATGTAGCTTTCGTTATACTTTTCGAACGGGTAATATAATTCTCACAAAGATGCAAGTTCGTTAACATCAATAAGGCTTGTAGCGCTACTTATATTCCTGAGTGTTCTATCAATTCCGTTTGCGATTGATCCTCTTCCGGTACTTTGTTATTTGTGACCTTTCTTTGTAACGCGTTTTTTATTGCTCAAATGCTGGCCGCGTTTTTTCTGTTTCGATGTTATTTACCTTGACAGTCCTCGTAGGATCATCATCATATTATAGTCTAACTACGTTTTTTCTATTTTCTATCCGAACAATATGTCCCGTGTTCATTTCGTATACACATTCAATTTAACCTTTTCTCTCTTATTCAATAATACGGTCATTTACTTTATTTTAACGCGTATTTCTCTGCGATTATGTCTTCAACTAGTTCTTAGACATCTTAACGAAACCAATAAGACGAAGAAAAAGATTGGAAACTATACCGTCCCACGTCTGGAGCAAAATCATTTAAGCTGAATAGAATACGATATATGCTAATTTCTGAACAGAAAATGTGACCTATAACGATGGTCATCATTATGATGAAGTTATATGTACGCACAATTATTACATGTATATTATGCATACATATAGATATACATGGAGAAAGTGAAAAAAAGAGTGATACGTATTGTGTATGTGTGTGTGTGTGTGGATGACATAAGGCAAAAACGAAACAAGATGGCACGACGGATTATAACGTTATTTATAACGATATTTACTTCGCTGGCAAATGTGACGAATTTTAATACGGTCGACTACAAAATTTCGCAAAAACCAAAAAAATATTACGATGTTTAAAAAGTATAGCCCGCTCTAATAATTATTTTAAATAACTGGCCGCAGTTAAATTTATAAAATACTGCGCGTGACCGATAATATCTTAAAAAGTAAATAAATTTATAAATAAATTTACGTATTGTTATATTATAGATAAAAGAAGAAAATTATTTAACTGCGAATTTGTTTACGAGTAAAAATGTGAATACCGCCAACGCTGGTGGCTTCGTTCGGAAGGTTATTTTAAGATGTCGCTAAATTTTTCGGAGATAAATTGCGCGAAGAAAACTTTTAAAAAGTGACAAAAAAATGAATCGTGTGATTCGTTAAATTTGATATGGAAATTTGTTCTGAGAATATTCAATTTTAAAACTTGCGGATAACGTACCTAAAAGCGCAGGAAGAAACCACGTTAAAGGAACTCATTGGGAACCGTACAAAAGTAGTATTTTAAACTACAAGTATACGAATTGATTATTATTATTTTGAAGTAAAAAATATTATATATATATATATGTGTGTGTAGAGTGACCCAGAGAAGACGGACAGTTTTGTTGTTTTTTGAATACTTCAAAGAAACTATTCGACCGAAATTTTTGAATGAAATTTTATTTAAAAATAGGAAAACGAGAGATTAGCTTACAATCATTTGTGGATCGTTCAGATGACCACCATTTGCAACAATACATTCATTCAATATTTTCAAAGATATTTTCGAGCATAAGTCGCTTGAATTTTTGATTCAGAAATCCGAGTTTTCAGGTCTCCCAGATCTCGTCGCGACTCTTTTAACATATCCCCACAAAAAAAATCGCGTAACTTTGAACTCTTTTCGAAACTCTGCACTGTCGTGATCGATTCACGTCGAAAATAACGTTTCACACAAACGCGCACTCCTTCATGCTATGATAACTGAAGCCGCGCAAAAACGAATTTCTCGTATATGCATTAAACCTGGAGCACGCGATTTTCGTTGTAACAGTGTTACCAACTGCGCTATTCAAAAAACAAAACCGTCTTCTCTGGGTCACCCTTTATATGTGTGTATATGTATACATAAGTTGTTACGTGGTTTTGTAATTTTAAATAAAGATTTTAACGGATATATGCCATTTACTAACAACTTATTTCCTTTTAATTTATCCGGTTCTTTTGCTTTTTCTATAATCAATTACTTGTAGCATAATGTGTTTAAAACCCCAGGTAAATACTGTAGCGGATAATTAAATCAATTTAGACGTATATAATTATTGATGCATACCGTTACTTTTTCGTAATGATGACGTTTACCGTAGGCTGTAGAGCCAAGCGATATGTTATACATTAAATCTTAATTATATTTTAACTACAAAAATTAAGATTCAAGAGCCTAAAAAACAACCATTCAGCGCATACACTGTCAGCAGTATGACCACTCGCCCAATTTCCGATGTGTTAAATGCGGTAAAGATCATTCCACTGCTCGTTTTAAAAAAAAAAACCATACGGGGAAAGTGATGCCAGATTTCAGATATTAAAAGCATTTACCCGTGGCTGCCTATATTCCACTGATCAACAATAAACATGGATATACGTGGTCATATTATGAAAGATATGCAACAAGTAACTGGCGTGAAATAATTCTCCTTTGTCAACATCGTATGAGCAGGTGACAAAGCGGCCAACGACAGAGGAAGTAGCTGATGTAAATCAATGCAGAAAATATTTTCCGAAAACTTTCTACCAGCACTTCGGTATCAGGTTAAACACTACTATATTTTTACCATCCTTCAGCAAAAAGTGGGACTGTATTTAATCGACTGCTGGAAGTTTTTACAGCACTGTCTCAGCATTAAAAAAAAAAAAAAATGAATTCTATACTTCTTTTAGCTACCTGGCATATCAACAGTTTAGTTTACGAGCTAAAAACATGTATACCTGATAAAAAATTAGACATCATCTTGATAAATGAAAAACACTTTTAACTAATAAACAGGATTAAAAGTATACAAATCGAGTAAGTTTCACGGAGCGCAAATGTCTAGGAAGGCAATTGTAGTTGGAACGAAGTCTGACCAGAATTGAAAAGAAAAATCGATCTGGGGTAAGTGCGGATGTGGTAGGGATATTAGGTTGGATAGATCTATGAAAGTTAAGCCGTCTTTTACAGTGGACTTCGTCATAATAGCACCCTGTACATCGATGTTTTCTTTATTATATGCGTCTTTTGTTAGTTGGAACACCACTTACCTCTTCAGCAATTATCCGAATCGCCTTAATATTTAACTTTTTAAATTATTCCGTAGCGAGATTTTATTGTATTGGAAGTATTTCTACCGCTGGTCATAAAAATTTTGCCTGCGCAGAAAATATTTCCAATTATACTTTTGCCTTCGTAATATTTAATATTAGAACTCAACGCATGACTTCTTCAGTACGTTCCGGATGCTAAGTCTTCTACGAAAGTGAAATAGTCCAACTGTAGATTTTCTCACGTTCTTGATTGTTTCTCTTCGGATGCGCGAATAAATCCCTTTTACGGGAAGATTTCTGCCATCACTTTCTAGATTCCTTCCTGTTCTATATACTTCCTCCATTACCGTATTATTAAATAATCTTGGCGATAGTTACGATACTTCGAAATTTAATTTCGGATTTAGCGTATTGATTCCTCAATAGGTGATTGTAATTTATCATCTACTCCAAACTCCCCTTGGAGGAATTGAGTAAAATGCTAAGAGCTACTCGTCCACTGATTTTTTATTTTTAAATCTACAACCGTCAAGACTTGTTGTTAAACTCGGTACTTAGTTCGTATAATCAAGCTATACTTTCATAGTTGTCGAGAATATTTGATAAGCTATGCGAAATTCGTCCTTAATTATTAACGTACTTTTTTTCTGGTGTTTTTTTCTGCAGATTCGTCATACCGGACCAGTTTTCCTAATTATCAAACATATTTTCTATATCTAATTTCTTCATGCTTATATATATTATATATAAACACATATAATACATAAGCAGGAGAATGTATGGGTGTGAGGGCTTCTTTTCCATATGTGTGAGTGAAATTACGAGTAAATAATTTGAAAAAACATGACATTTAAAAATTATTACAAGTTTCAAATTTATAACGAATTATTCACGTCTCGATATATACTTTATGGAGTATATTCAATGACCGGTACACCTTAAGTTAAAGTACAATCGGAGATTCGCGTCGGTGACATTTTAATATTCCGGTTTTTAATTTTAATGTTATTTTCATATTCTTCTATACTATAGCAAAAACAAGCACACACATACATATATTTTTTTGTCCAACTTTCGTCATTTGGCCAGTTTTAAACAACAGACACACACATATGCGTGTGAATCTACATTACTAATAATAATTAAAAAAATACATACACATTAATAGAATAAAAAGCATATATATTATATAAAATCTATATGTATATAGGAGAAGTAGATAGATACATACATAATATATACATAGATAGATACACAGGTAGACAGGGGTAAGTAAAATAAAACGACATCCGTTGCAGTTAAAAAAAATCTGCCAACCGCGTTAATTAAATATGTTTAGAATTTTGGAATCTTTTCTTTTTTTTCTCGCGACAAATTCAAAACAGTAGACCCGGGAAAAACTCGCTTCAACAATCGTAACGACGTACTTTCTCGACATCCGGTTGATCACCGTTCGGTCATCATTATCATCGAAATCAACCGATAAACACGAAGCGATAACGCGCGCCTAATTATAGTCGTCGTAGACGGTGATGTAGTATTATCGTAAAGCCGTGACGATAAAGGTCACGGTAGAAGGTTAGAAAGATCTATCAAACCGTGAAGCAAGTTTTAGAACTCCTCTACTATGCCATATTTTCACTTTTCCAAAGAGGGATTGATTTTATTCTCCATCTCTCATTATGTATAATATGTTATTCTCGTATATACCATATATACACCTTTGCAACTTGCACGGTGCTCAGAAAATAAAATCTTCGCGTGCTTAGAACTGGTTGATTAACATATCTCGTTACACGGACAAGATAGGTCGTAATAATAAAACGACATCACTCAAAGCCATTCGTAACGAAACACGAATAAGGGAAACGGACTAGTTGCAACGAAATAAAAGTTTATCCATGCGTTTATCCGGTTTCGCTGGTAAACTCTCAACCGAATTTTGCTATCTGAATGATGAATATATATGAATATACATTGCGGTGGCCTAGACTGAAATTCATCACCACCACCACCGATTTATACGATACTGACTTGATATCGTAAAAATTATAGACGATAATTACACGATATTACCACAGTTCCAGGAAAACATGAAAAGATCAACTCCTGTTGAAGTGTGAAACAAAACCTTTAAACATCACGAGTAAATTATCGCAGGCATTTCGAAACAATAATAAAGTGCGATTAACAAGCACATACATATGTGTATGTGTGTGTGTGCGTGTGTAAGAACATCACATATTTAGTCTCATTAAAGCGTTGTATACATCGAGTAAAGGTAGAGTCAAAATAAGTTATGAACTATCAGGTGATTTCAAATCAGGGAAAGGAATACGGCAAGGATGCATATTAAGTCCAATATTATTCAATATCTACAGTGAATGGATAATGCGAAGAACCTTGGAACTATGGGAGGATGGAATAAAAATCGCAGGTTGAAAATTTCTGTCTCTATTCTTCAGTGAAGTCTGCTGAGACAATTATTCTATTCTTGTTCTATTCGATATATATCGCAGACATACTATCGACCTCTAACCAGACAATTCAGGACATACCTTTGCAAACAATATAGGGATAAAAAATATCATGGATTATTTATTTCGAATTCGTTTACTATTAAACAAATAGAATTAAATTTAAACAATAATTTTCATTCGTAAAAATATAAATCATATTCTATTTTACGTTGGATATATATATATATATATATATATATATATAATTATTATTTCGAATGAGCCACTAATGGACTACGTTATCAACTGGTCCTGCCATTTTTCTTCCTTTTTTTCCATACTGCTTTCATCCTTTCACTGTGTCTTTTTTTTCGTTCTTCGGTACACAAAGTGCCAGTTCTTCTTCCTTGCTTTTCCGCGAATTCTTTACAATTAAATAGTTTCTTCTTCAATATAACTCGCTGTTCTACATCTTCAGGCATAATATTCAGTTCCGCCATGTCATTTTTAGTCTCTGTATACCATGTATCGTTCATTTTTAGTTTTCGCATGTACTTAAATAATCTTCCGGTGAGCCTACTGTCCTCCATCCGTTGCATATGTCCATAAAATCGTATTCTTCTTTTCCGGATCGCTGTAGTAATTTTTTCCACATGTTGATATATTTCTTGATTACTTCGTTTTATATATTTTTCAGCTTGTTTCACTGGTCCTATTATTCTTCTTACGATTTTTCTTTCTGCGATTTCAAGCTGTTCACTTAATCTTTTTTGGTTCATTTTTAGGCTCTCCGCTGCGTATAATGCCTCTGGTCTGATCACCGTTGTGTAATGTCGCAGTTTAGCATTTCTTGATAAAAATTTCTTATTATATATTTCTTTTGTTAAATAAAACGCTGCTTTCATTCGATCGATCCTGTATTTGATTGCTTCTTTTTCTGATGCATTCTACTCGATGAATTCTCCCAGATATTTGAATTTATTAACTCTTAACACTTGACCAAACTTAGTTTTTATTTTATCAGTAGCGGCTGTAATATTTGTTATAAATTTGGTTTTTTCGAAGGAAATTTGTAGACCAGCTTTATCCGCTTGTTCTTTTAATAATTCTATCTGCCGCTTTGCTGTCTCTGTAGATTCTGCTATTATTGCTAGATCATCTGCAAAAGCTAAACAGTCTATTAGTAAATTGTCCTTCTTGTATCCTAATCTAATATTCCCAGTGATTTTTTCATCACTCATAGCTTTTCTCCATTCTCTTATAACTTTTTCAAGTGTGCAGTTAAAGAGTAAAGGTGACAGTCCATCCCCCTGTCTAACTCCCGTTTTTCTTTCGAACTGTCTGGATATTTCACCTCTAAATTTCACTTTAGCGTATGTGTTTGTTGACGTTTTTTTTTATTAAACTTGTGGTTTTTTCATCTAGACCAAATTCTTTGAGGACATTAAACAATACTGTTCTATCTACTGAACCATAAGCTTTTTTAAAATCAATAAACATTATTACATATTTTTTGGATCTCTTCTTCAAATACAACATTAATGACTTGAGGTTGAAAATCTGTTCAACGCATGATCTATGTTTTCTGAATCCACACTGATATTCACCAACTTGTGTATCTAGCTGCTCTTCTGCTCTAGTTTGTATTGCCTTAGAGAGTATTTTATAGGTAACTGGTAACAGCGATATACCTCTGTAATTATTCACATCTGTGTGTATTCCTTTCTTATGTAATGGATGTATCAATGCTGTTGTCCAGTCCTGGGGAATTATTTCTGTCTCCCAAATATTTTTGATTATTTCAATCGAATTTTTCCATAACTCTGCTATTATTGTATCCTCCCCTGGAGCCTTATTATTCTTCAAAGATTTAATTATGTTAATAATTTCTCCCTTATCTGGAGGTACAGAATCGTGATTCCTATCCCCTTCTTTAAAAGTGAAGGTCAGTGTTGGGCTTTCGCAGTTCAGTAGCGTTTCAAAATATTCTGCCAATATTTTACAATTTTCTTTGTTACTAAATGCCATCTTTTGATTTTTGTCTTTGAACATAAGACACGGGTATATAAATTTATTTACACTTTGTTTGAATGTTTTATAGAAATCTCTTGTGTTATTCTTCTGGAAATCTTGTTCGATTTTACATAGGCGATCACTGTGATATTTTCTTTTCACATTTCTGATAATCTTCCCTACCTCTTTCCTCGTTTCTATGAAATATGTCTTATTATTTTCGCTTTTATCTGCATTCCACTTTTTCCATGCATGTTGTCTTTTTATAACGGCCTCTTCACA
Source organism: Coronaproctus castanopsis (assembly GCA_032883995.1). NCBI lineage: Eukaryota > Metazoa > Arthropoda > Insecta > Hemiptera > Monophlebidae > Coronaproctus > Coronaproctus castanopsis. The sequence continues at coordinate 58,988,164 of CM065052.1, forward strand.
TTCATAGTTCCACCATGAATGTTTTCTTACTTTTGTTAAGTTAAGTGTTTCCTTAGCGGTGTGAACCAATACCTGTTTTAATTGTTCCCAATTCTCCGGATTTCTAGTTTCCAACCAATTTGTCCTTAAATTCAGATCCTTTTTTTAACTTCATTGTATCATACTTGTTCATTTTTGTTTTAATTTCTTTTCTTGTATTCCTAGGTTGAAATTTAATTTTAATTTTAGAAAGGTTCTGAATCCAGATGTCCATTTCTTATAACTTTTACATTTTGTATCTCCTTTGTGGATACTTTTGACACCAGCACATGGTCTATTTGAAATTCGCCTAATTTTGAATTTGGAGACGTCCATGTTTTCTGTTTCCTCGACAGGTGTTTAAAAGCTGTGGATTTCATAATCAGGTTGGCAGTTTTACACAGATCTATTAGTCTTTCTCCATTTTTGTTAGTCCTTAAATGTGCTGGATATCTTCCAACAATATCTCTATACTTCTTTTCTCTGCCTAGCTGCGCATTAAAATCTTCCAGTAATACAGTTGTGTGTTTCTTGGGGATGTTTATAAGGACTTCTTCCAATTTTTCCCCAAAAATTTTATTTGTTCGATTTTTTTGATTTATTGGAGCATGTGCATTGATTAACGTGTATATCTTATTTGTGCATCTAATGCTCAGTAAAGAAATTCAACTGTTAAATGATTGGAAATCCACGACCGAATCCAGGATCTGGCAACTGATTACAAAAGCTGTTCCTAAGTACGCAGCGTTGTTTGTTTCTACTTTTCCTACTTTTCCTTTGAATATTCGATATCCCTCAGATTTGAACGCATTTTCATCTGTATATCTTGTCTCCTGTATTGCAGCGATACATATATCATGCTCCTTCAGAACATCTATCAATTGTTTTAGTTTTCCTACTTTTTGTAATGAATTTATATTGACTGTTGCAAAAAAATTTTTCCGTTGACTTCTAATTATATATATATATATATATATATATATATATATATATATAAGTTTTTTTATATATATAAATTGCAATCTGGCTGATGTAGCCAATAAGTAACTGGGATGTGAGTTATGACAGGATGGAAGATGTCATTCAACAATGACAGTCCGAACTACCTCCCCAATCATTTAAACCGGGGGGGAAGATATAGGGGTGTGCGATAGTTAAATCTGCGAGGTTCATTGAATGATTTCACAAATCTACCGGGAGCTGGTTAGGGTGGTCCTCTGAAAGTAATCTTTACTGCAATCTCGAATTACTTCGTGCACATTTTGTACTTTTAGGCCTTTATGCAAATTTTCGTTTCGTATATACCTAGGGTGCACCGACTATTATCCATTTTGATATCCACCCCAGAATGATATGCCATATGTCCACACCGGCTTAATAACTGCCCTGTAAAGCAACACTTTCGATTTTAGAGGTAATTCGGAAGTTTTTCCCAGGAGCTAGTACATGTTTCGCAGTTTAAGTTTTATTTCTTTAACTTTGATCCTGATATGTTCCTTCCAGGTCAAGCGGCGATCAAGCCACATACCCAGGTATCGGACTTTATTTTCCCGTGGAATCGTACAATTAAGATCAACAGGTGGGCATGTGTTCCGCATAGTTGTAAAATGTAACATATACTGACTTGGATGAGTTAATTTTAACCTTCCATTGTCGTGCCCAGATGTCCGAGTTGTTCAAATCGCGCTGTAATTTTTCTGACGCCGCTACCGGGTAATTATCTACCGCGAATAATGCTGTATCATCGGCAAATGCCGACATCTCCACATTTGTATTTACGGGAAGGTCGAGCATACATATATATGAGAAAAAGGATTGGCCCCCAAAACTGAACCCCGCGGAACCCCAGCCTTGACGGGATAAAATTTTAATACATCACTACCGAATTTAATTTGAAAAAATCGATATTACAGGTATGACGACAGTAGTGTGTAGTATGGATATGGGAAAGTGTGTTTTATTTTTTAATGTACCATACGCGATCGAAGTCTTGACTGACATCCAGAAAGGCTGCAGAACAATACTGCTGCTTTTCAAAACAATTACCGATGTTCGTATCCTATGAAGTTCATACATACAAGCGTGTGTGTGTAACAACTGAGACAAAAAACGTAATTTTTTAAATAGGATGTAACAAATTACTTCGATATCAGAGGCGAATTCTCCAGTAATGCATACATTTATGTTCTCGTGTATAAATTACGCAAAATGCAAAAAAAAAAAATCTAGTTCTAATATAAAATAAACAAGAAAAAAGAAGTTCAAATCACTAAACACATTTTTTTCGTTATGAAAAATCACAAAGCTTTCCCCCCCGGCTGTTAAGTCGTTATCGGGTGAATATTTAAAAAGATAAAAATATAACATGAAAAATTATTAATTTAAGATTGCAATTCACAAAAACTGAACAAAATAAAGAACATCATTAATAAATCAAATGAAAATCACTACATTTCGCATTCTTCAAATTAGTCGTAATTATTCGAAATGTTCAAAGTAGTCCACGAAACAGTAAATTAATCTAAAACAATCTACGGTTGTATTTTCCTACCGTGTCTTACAATGTCTAGTTTGTAGTTTGTACGCGGTTCGATGCGATGATACACACGCACGCGCGTTTTTTATTTAGCAAGGAAGATATTAAACATCTTTTCAATTGTGTATTTTTTTTAAACTGAAATGTAAGTTTTATCGTTTTTCTGTATTAACGTAAATGTTTAAAATAAACATCACGTTACACATTAAGGCCAAACTGTTATTCTCAGTATTCGCCACTGTATAGAAGATTTACGTCGATTAATATAAAAGTCGAAATTCGGTCTAGGGCCGTAATTAAAACCCTCGTCCTCGGATCGGAGTACAGCTTTCACTTTAAATTGATTTTAATTAAGGAAACGAAGATGGAAGGAAAATATGACTGGCCATTCGTCACTTGGCAAATTAAAATAATCGCGGAAAGACTGGTGGAAATAAAACGTGATTATCATTATTATTATGGTAATTGTTGTATTATTATTATTATTATCCAACCAACACTTCCGGGGGAGCTAATTAAGATTGACGTTGACAAACGATTCGGGAGACTACATAAGCAATGTTACTTCACAGTGAAATTAATTCGGAACACAAATAAAAAAAGATTTAGGAAACAGGATCAGAGATGCTTATTTGATATTTCCCTGTTAAGAGAAAGCATCGAATATGACGGTTTATATTATAAGTGTTAGTATACGCATTGTTTTACTATAATACAAGTGTGTTTGTGTTATATATATATATCATCAGCATCATTAATACTCATATACATCTGTTAATCGACGGTCACTACGTCATCTTTCCGTGAACAGAATGAAAGAGCCGTTTTGTTGATCGAATGATACCACGCTACCGTTCAACGTTGTGAATCTATTCGATTCGACCTCAATTCTTCTTTCGATCATAATGTCCTCCATACGGGACATAAACTTTTAACGTATACATTTTTTAATAATTCCCTCGATATTAAATGTTTCATTATCCACTCATCTAAGGAACAAATTTTACATTTATATTTTCACATCCCCGAGTCATTTTCTTTTTATTACTCCACAAAACCAAAATGATCAATTTTTTTGATAATGACTGAACGGATTAAAGCCGCAGTATTCCGAATTTCCTCTGATCAAATGACCATTGCATCCTGTCCTTCTTTTCGTTACTTCTAACTTGACTGCTCATCTGGAATCGAGTTTTAATAACACTTTTACAATTGACGTTTCATTAATTCAGAGGATTCGTTACAATTTCTCGCTTAGCCACCTTTCTACTGCTCCTAAATTCATTGTTCTGTTAATTTTTTTTTAGGCAGAGTTACTCTATACTGCCGAATTGATTAAATATCATTTAGTAGATGTTGAAATTAAATAATAGATTTCTCGTATATTCGAAACTGGGGTTATAGTCTGTTCAGGGCTTTGATTTCATCCGAGCACATTTTCATCACAATTTCCCAACATATTCGCAATGATTAAAGGAAAATACGGTCTGTCTATTTTCCTACTATAAGGTGCTACTAGTCGTCGGAAATCTATCACACAGGTCACACAAGCTGTTTGCTGCGTTTTATTCGGTATATATAACTGTGAGTGATCTTAGTTTGACCCGGCTAACTCGGTCTCCTCCGTACGAGTGAGACGATACGATGTTGTCCAGTCTTCAGTTCGTGGTTTTATCCGGTACAGTTTCGATATATTGTGATAAATTGTCGTATATAAATTTTTTTATTAACGAAAATTTAACTGTAGTTAATGTAGTCTTGAGTCCTTGTTTCAAAATTATATATTTCGGAGCGCGGGATAATTCGGCCGTTTGAATTGACGATTCGTACGGCATATCTCCGTTTCGATGTATTCGGTGGTGATTGCGTGATGAGTCGGCGTAGTCTGGTAATCGTGCTGAAAAATGTCGCGTAACTCCTTTATGTCGTGATCCGACATTACTTCTTAATCTTGCGAGTATGTTGTCGATGTGTATATGATTCGTTCAGCTCGGGATATTAACAATCTTATAATTTGAATAATTTGATTACAAACGATTTTCTTATAGTAGATCTGTTCTTGTATTGTACACGGAAGAACGGATGCAATCGGGACATTATTAAGAAACTTCGCTAGTTGTACGTAGGTATTTTCAGCGTAGTAGCATTCTTCTATTCAACAGTGGAATACTGTTCGTTTCCACGTGAAGACTTGCCGTAGGACCCGTATACACGGTTCCAGTTATTAATACGGTATGTTGGATAATGTTCGACAAGGTTTTAGGTTTTGTATCGCTTATAGATAACGGAGCCGTAATCTAATTTTAGTAAGATGAAAGACTGAAGTATAGCATTTTTAAGGTGATACTTTTCTCCAACTTTAGCTTAGTTCCTTCATTCATACTAAAGCCAACTATACCACCGGTTTATCATATGGAATTCATCTCGTGTATTTCTTATTTTACTCGTATGGCTAAGAACGTTCGTATTGATGGAAAACAGCGACTATTGAATGAGGAACTTGAAATAGGTTTGAGAGCACTACGTGAAACCGTGAAAATTACTACATTTTGACACTTATATTTGCAGAAGCGTAAAAGCAACGGGCCCCCTGAAAATAGCAAGGCACTCAGCTATAAATATTGAAGAAAATTTATGTAGTTTAAAGGTTTTTGTAACGTTCAAGGAAGGAATAGTAAACGCCGGAGCCAACTCCATCGGGAGATTTAGAACCATCAGTATAAATATGTGTAAAATGATGCGCCTGAAGAATCGTATCATAATGACTGATTTGTGTACAGTCATTAAACGTATCGAAGTCTATAGATATGTGTAAATAGTTAATTTCGAATGGTAACTGAAAATAAATCGATGGAAAATATTGCGCTATCTTTATAGTTAAATAAGCGGTTGGAACTATCAATCTACGATATCCTAAGAAATATTTACGATCTATTTTTGAAACGTGTTAGTGTAAAATTTGTCTAGATTCCCAGCCACTCGGTTATTCACTGGAATGATACCGTAGACAATCTCGCTAGAAGCTCCAACGAGGATGGCTTATTCTACTTCAATACTTAGGGACCTATTATCTGAGATTAAGTTTTCGCACAGGGAATTTTGTTATTCAGCCAAACAATTTAGGAATATTCAACCTTCAATTCCACTATTTCCCTGGTTCTTCAATCTTCCTGCCAACGTAGAAAACGGAATTTCGTTTATTCGTATTATATGTCGCCTAAGGCTTAACGTCAACAACATTACGTTCTATTTACAAACGAATTTACCCTCTTCGCCATTCTGTACCCATTACCGATGAAAACCACCTACTTTTCAGTTGCAATTATTACAGAATGTATCAGTTGAAATTCCTGTCACGTATTGTAAGCCAAGGAATCCCTCTTCCAACTGGTCTCAGATGTCTGCTCAGCTCACAGAATAATAGCGTACACGTGCTTATATTTGATTACATATTAGCCTGTAATATAAATATTTAGTAAGACATGTCATTCGTTACAACCCTGGGTGGAATCACAAAAAAAAAACCTTCGTATTTTTCATATGAAATAAGGAAGAGAACTAAAGTAAAAAACGCAGCCGGAGAAATTTTAAAAACCAAATTAGGATGGGTAGGAGACGTAGCTCTGGATTGAATGATAACAGATGGGCAGATCATCTAAATGGCATCCGATGAATAAAAGAGAAAAGAGTCGATCACGCACTGTGGGGAGACGTTATTAAAAGGATAGACGAGGATTCGTAGGTGAATGTTTGAAATGGAAACGCACGAAAACATTAAGAAACAGGCCTACATCCTGTGCAGTGGATTTACAATGGCTAATAAAGAAGAGGAAAGTCTAATTCTTCCTTTTATTCGTCATAGTCATTTCTGTCATAATTACGTCGTTGTACAGATTCGGTCTTTAATTCCACTCGATGACTTTCTTAATTCGGTTTTTACGCCTAACTACCTTTTTCTGCGTACCTAATCCGGTCCAGTTTGCTTTTCCGTTACTCTTTTTATTTAGCCGCTAGTAATTTATTTTATACACATTTTTCGGTTTTTAAAGGTTTGTACGGCGAGATACGATTAAAATCGGAATTTACCGTTGTGCTTAAAACTACTTATTACGACTAGCGGCGATTTTCGATTGCTTTGATATTCGTTTACAAAGAATATCGCCGTTTTTTTTGTTTTTTTTTCATCGAGTACGATGTGCAACCGTTTATGGCGGCAATAGAAAAATTGGAACTTAATAATTCGGCCGGATATAAGGTAAGGATTTACTTTTCAGAAAACTCGATACGAGTGCCACTCGACGAAATAACGTTTAAAAATAACCGATTACGAAATGTTTGCAGAATTTCGATTGTTATAATCCGCCGCTAAAAGAGAGAAATTTCAATTTCGACGCATTCCTTTAAAAACCGATCTCGAATTAGTTCTTCCGTATCGACACGTCAGAAGGTCTCGTCAATAAAGAAAGTATCGATAAACACGCAACACATATGTACGTGCATAAGCGTTAGTATGTGAAACTATGAAACTGTTTCGTTCTTTTTCCCTCTTTAGTATTTAACGCAAGCTGAATCATTTATTAGTCTTTAAGAGAAGGGCATAACCGGAAGAGAACCATGACCTTAAGGGGTTTTATGCATCTCCTAAGCTTCTTATATCGTCCATCGTGTCCAGCAGCCGCGGTGATGATTTTCCAGCCTCACAGCATGGCTCTATATTGCTCGTTGACCTCTCGCATACAATAGGTAATGTTTAAATCACGGTGAATGATCCGGTTTACTAAATGCCGTGGCGTATTTATCATCGGCCGAAGAATTTTATTTTGATCCGTATGTATAATTCTTACATTTCTAACCCCCAGCTGTAACACGTATGTCCAGTTGACCTTTATGTTTCATTTATTTTAAATCGGTTTTCGTATCAGAAGCAAATATTGCTACCTGGGTAGGAAAATCGGCCGTGTAAATTAAATACATCCTTGAGACAAACTTAGAGAATACGCGATCGTAGCGTAAATGAAAATACCTTTCGCCGATATAGGATTCTAACAAGAAATATGAAGATCTGCGGGAAGTAGTAAATCCAACTTATACAACAAATCAACATGCCGGACGTTATCAAACGACTGCTAGAAACACTGCTATTCAGATCTTTTTAGTTTCCCCGAATTTGCTATGATACTAACCACCCTATGCAGTTGATCAATTGCGGATTGTATTAAAAACTCGAACTGGTGGTCCGGTATAATATTGTTCGAACAGTATGCGATTAACCTATTACCTTCTCTACTATCTTTGATAAAGCAAAAAAATAGGACGATACGAGGTGACGGAGTCCATATCTTTACTCGGTTTCGAAACAATGGTAATTTCCGTAAACATCCACTGTTTCAGAAAGTATAGTTAGCGGCACTTTTCCTCAGAAGTTTTGAGAGTAATTCGGTCTCGTTAATAAATCAAAACCGGGGTTTATAACGTTTTGGTTACACATTTAACCTCCTGTAAAACAAAAAAACCTTTTTCGCTGTTTTTTGTAGATCCCGAACAGACGAATAATTTTAAATATTTTTTTTTTTGACTTTAAGTTTTTATGTAATACGGCCATTAAAGTGGAGCCCTCCAATAAAAAAGCCTCGATACCACAATGTTAAAATTGTCGACAATAGAAGCTTATTATACTAGAGCCCCAGTTTATGTGAAATGTGTGGCATTTCACTTACAAATATAGAACTGTGGAAAGTTTTATGTATTTAGAATAAAACTTCTAAAGAATGAAAGAAGTTTTGAAGGTAAAATGAGACGCAGAATCGAAACCACCCGAAGCCCCGTGATAAAAATGAACAAAATTTGAATCACAACTCCATTAGGAATAATGTTAAAATAAAGTGTGTCCAAACGGTCGGTTTTTCTATCGCGTTATTTATATGCAGCGAAGACGTGGATGCAAATTATATGACGTTCGTAACGCTGTCTAACTATTATTATTATTTATAGGGGTCCGGTATGCATGTTTATATGTTCCATAATGTTGTTAGTATATTTATTGTTGCGAAGCCTTCAGCGGATATTTGGCGAAATAAAGGTTGTATTTATATATTTATAGAAAATATATATGTATTATAAATTGGTACACCAATCGGTATTTTCTGTATTTTCTTTATTTATATACTTCGCGTGTGCAAAATGATCTTTATCTGTAAATCCACAATACACGAAATTTCCACATTCGTTAAATAATTACACCTCAATTTTTTCCTATACGTTGAAAATTTAATGTTACACAATTTTGTATCAAATTCCAACGCAAATTCCTGGATACATAATTTCCGCGTATATTTAAAAAAAAATTATATACGTTCATGATATTATTCCCATAATATTTAGTTCATTTTTTTCTTATCTAATATATATATATATATATATATATATATATATATATATACATATGTGTGTGTGTCTGTATGTGCGCATACGCGTGTATAAGTCGAAGCTTGTATGTATATGCGAAATGTATAAATTACGTTACGCAAGCAAATGTATCATGCCGGATAAATTGGCGCGATTCAAAAAGGAAATTGAACGTACCTCCTGATTATTGAACAAATAACAGACCACTTATATTACATAAATATATATATATATATATATATATATATATATATATATATATATATATATATATATATATATATATATATCATACTTATTCATCGACATTTCCAAAAGCTAACCGGAAAACATATAAAGAAATCAAGCGGCATAAATTGCGACGTTATCAGAGACACTCCTTATCTTTGTCTGAAATACCGATGCTCATTCATTCCGCAAAAATCACGAACATAATTGCTTTCATTATTATTATTATTATTATAACCTCACCATGTCGATAGTAGCTCCCTTGTGCATAAGTGCAATTTATCGTAATGACGCAGGTATATATAAATTGATACATTACACACTAAGTAGAAAATTTCTTTAAATAAATTTTAGTTTGTGTGGACAAAGACAGTATACATATGTATTGTGTGTGAGTAAAGTTATATATGGCCATCGAATAATGATGGCCATATTTACTACTATTAAAAAAAAAAGTAATAGTAGATATGTATATTGGTATACACGTATCTTAATATATACATGCCCACCCACATACACACATTATAAATAAATAAATGTGTATATATATATATATATAGCGAGCTTTTACGCTCAATTTACATCATGCATATGTTTACTTGTAGGGCACTACTCTGCAGGATTTATTGCATATTCTTCGACAATTTGTAATTTTGCAATATACATATTTCGTAAGTAGCTTTTTAAAACATAAATCCAACAAAACGTAAAAATTAATATTACCTCTCTACTAGCCACGAACAATTTTAAAGTTTATTTTGTATTATAATGAAAGGTGCGCGTGTATAATATCGTGTTATAGTCCATCACATATACGCAGTTTCTGGATGAACTCCAAGTCAACTCAAAAACATTAAAAAAAGAAAAGCTCTTGATTAGATTTTTTTATCTGGGACAACTTTCCAGGTCGATACGCACCATAGTATTCCAAAGAGTTATTTTTTTCTTTTTGCTATATATATATATATATATATATATATATATATATATATATATATATATATATATATATATCAATTAATTTGCTAACCGACTCACTATTTAGTCGTTTTGTATATCATCGAATAAAGGTCGCGTATAATTAAAACGTTACTGGTTGACTTTTTTTTTTTTTTAATCAACATGAAAAAGAGTCAACAAGTAACATTTTCAGATTGTCCACCAGTTAAAATCAGTAACATTCCTTTTCCTCATTGTGACACCATGAAATATTTAGGCCTGTTTTTGGACCGCCGTCTTACGTGAAGAACTCACATTCAGTATGTGTGTCAGAAATGATGCTCCCGATTGAAATTGTTACGCAGCATAATCGATACAAAGTCCTTTGTAAAGTTATCCTGTGAGCGTCTAGTTTACTTGACGGTAATAGTTCTATAATGGGAGTACGTCATTGAAGTCTACGGTGCATCTGCAAGAAGTAATATAAATCGCATTCAACATGTGCAATCTAAAAATCTTCGCCAGATGGTCGACGCTTCGTTCTTTGTGTCAAATCGTAACATTCGCAACGATCTTCACATTGAATATGCACACGATTATCACGTCAGACGTTATAACAAATTTTTTAACGAGCTTTGGACCAATTCCAATCCTTGATATTTCGAGTATGTAGCAGCCATCGTTGCCTGGTAATCCGATAAGAAGGTTTAAAAGGCTTCGCACCAGAGACTTTCTTAGGATTGGATAATCTTACGCTATAACTGCGATTCGTAAAAATAATGATTCTATTAGTTCTCCGCTTTTCTTTATAACTATTTCATATTTTTTCCATTTTTCTGTCTCTCTCTCTCTCTCTCTCTCTGTGCAGATCATTATGTCCTGCTCACTCTATTGAGAGTGTTTCCTGCCATACCTTAGGAATAAGTTAATTTGTTATTAACTTACTAAGTTCTCCAATAGTGGTCAGTTCATACTAACTGAAGTGGTGTTAATAAAAAAAAAAAACTTTACACAAATTTTGAACTTATTCCACTTTCACCAGCTCATCAAATAGCGTTTAACGTTCGTACGATATATCGTATTCTACGATGATGATCTACTATTTCTTGCGCTAAATTATACAATCGATATGGAATATTCTTCACGCAACTAGTATGCAAACCTTCAATCGTAATATCATTTTTTAGTTACGCATAATATGGACTACATTTCTGGTCGCTCGCTTGGGTTTGAAGTGGTCGTGGCAGGAACTCTCCGAATCAAAATGGAATCGCTTTTATAGGAGATGGTCACATTTAACACAACCAGTACGAATTCTATTTCAAAACCTCCATAATTATTTGTTTTTATTTTACGGTTCCATCGGGATGCATTATTCTGTATAGGATTTTCAACGAGAACACACGTATAGACTTCCCCTCGGTAGTCCACTCTTTCTCCTAATTCCTGTTTGATCTGAAAGTCAGAATTTATATATCTATCTTTTGTCGGGAGCTTCTTTTATGAATTTTCCAATTTAGAGATTTTCGTGATGCCCGACCCTTACTTACAATCTTCTTCAAGAAGAATTGATTCTTCAGACGTATTACTTATTAGAAAGAATCGAAAGTTAAGGGGTTACTGTACTACGTATACCGTTGCCCAGATAATAAGCCTTTCTATTTGGTTAAAGTTTTTCGGAGCCGTTGTAACATAATTCGCCAAATCCGTACTATTGATGAGGTATGAATTAAAAAGAACTGGTTTAATTTCGCCAGTGAACGATTCTGATCTGATCTCTAAAAAAAGAACGGTTTTTAAATTATATTCTAAAACCACGAGTACCGAGTTTTAATCACTAGTCGAACGAACGACTTTTAATTACGGAGGCGGTATTTTTTGAACATTTTTCACGGGTTCTTTAAACAAATTAAATTCCACTGTAACTAAGGAATTTTAATCCGCCCTACAATTTTGACTTATGTAGCACGTGATTCACACACGTGTATATAATTTTGCACACACCTTTATTACGTAAATAAGGCGAATCTTCATTCGTTATTCTTAAAAATGATTTACACCAAAGATGGGTGGGTATCTAGTTGCTTAAAAAAACCGCAAATTTTTAATATATATATATATATATATATATATATATATATATATATAATGTCGCTGTGAAGTTGCTAGAGTGCTCGACTGTTAACTCGACGGTCGGGGGTTCGAAACCAAAATGCGACATAAAAAGTTTTCATCGTTATTTAATTCATAATTACCATGGATAAGGCAGCGGTACCCCATTCCGTATAACATCATATGCATGCGCATCTGCGTTGCATATAAATAGTGCCTTGAATGCTAGCTAATTTTCTACGTAAAAATAAACGTACAATAGCTAGTCACGACGTTCGGCAACGAATAATACAATGATGATGATGATTATATATATATATATATATATATATATATATATATATATATGCATATGTATATATAAATATAAATAATATTATATATTATATATACAGTAAATATACACACACATATAAAATATAGTGTATATAAATATATACATACATACATATATATATTAATAAAACAATATAAAAACAAAGTTAATCACTATGAAAAAATTTATTAATGCAAAGCTTTTCGAGAAACATATATATGTGTATGTATATATATATAACATATATTATATAATGTTGATATCTCGGTGAGTAGTGATTTTATAAATGAATAATACAAAATAAAAACAAAGTTATTCAGTATAACTATATATATGTATTTGATATATATTTAACTAGCCACAGGTGATTTACTATTAAATTATTTTTATAATAACATTTATTTATAGAACCGACTTTAAAATTAATTTTTCATAAAAATTGATCATACTATTTAATAAATTATTACTATTTCCATGTTTTATAATTTGTAATTTTTCTAATAATTTTCGTTTTTTAAATTTATATTCTGTGTAAAATTTTTATATTATCTGTTATATTTTCTCTATGTTACACGTTTTTCTTCTCTGCATTGTTTACAATAAGGTGACTTGTCATTTTCATTTTTATACGAAATAAAGTGTTCTCTTAGTCTATTATTTATTTGTCGCATCGTCTCACATATATAAAACTTATTACATTTAGTGTAATTTATTCTGTATACTCAAGATTTTTGTAATATCTCGTTCTCTTCTGTTTTATTGTTGCAAATTGATTCAAATAATGTTTTACTTATATTTATTTCTATCGTAATATTATATTTTCTGAAGATTTTAAAGAATTTATAAGCATATTTTTCCATATATTAAAATTGATCTTACATAAGTATATATATATTTTTTATTTTTTTATGAATTGTTATTTTTTGATTTGTTCAATAATTGATCTACTACATTCGGATTGTATTTATTTGCTGTTGCTATTTGCTTAATAATATTCTTTTCTTTATTAAGTTTGTTTTTTTGTAACTTAAAATAATTTTAGCTCTATTACAATATTATGCCTTAAGTTAGCTAGTTTATGTGATTTTGCATGGAAGGAATCGTCTGGTTACATCTGTTAGTGTTTGTTTTCTATGTATATCAATATACAGTGGCGTAGCCAGACTTGGTTGAAGAGGAGGAGGTTCAAACAAAGCTAAATTATAACAGTAAACGCAAATTAAATTGAACTTTAAATAAATAACCAAAACTCAAGTAGGTTAAACCCCAATCCCTAATCAGTCTAACTCACCAGAGTTATTTTGATACTTATTAGACGTTGAATATGTAATTCTGTTAGAAGCGATAGACGGCAGAAATATTTAACGTCACTGGAACACACTACTAGTATGTTATTGAGGACAGAGAGATGGTTATACAATAAATTCCGCGAAAAAATAAACGATAAATAATGATTTTATATTTTTTGAAGGAATAATACATAGTAATAACTAAATTTAAAATTTAAAATCTATTCTTCGCGTTTTTCTACACAATTCTTCCAGTATCTCTTAGATTACAAAACTATTTATTTACTTCAGAAACAACGAAATTTAAATAAAATAAATGAAAATAAATGAAAATAAAAAAATAGGTTTAACAAATGCAAAACTGCACTTAAAAACGAGTATATATTTTCTTATTATCAGATGGATTCCAACTACACCACTGTCAATATATAGTATATTATTGTTTATGTTGATATTTAAATCTAAGAAATTTATATTTTCATCACCTATTTCTACTGTAAATTGAATGTTTTGATTAAAGTTTTATATATTATATGAAACAAAATGATAGGTAGATATCAGTTTGTCTGTATATTTTACAAAAATACGTTTTACAAAGTAATAACTTCGGGTCGTCGCTGTATACGTAAGATCGGATACAAAAATCAGTATTACTAAACATTTCTCTGAATATGCGGACGTTCCACAATCATTCAAATCGGGGAAATTTGTTGCGCTTGCTTTGAACATTAGCCGTATTAGAAAATTTTGTGAGCACAGCTACGATAAATAATTCAATAATAATAACAATAATAATAATAGTGATCATAATATGAATATTAATTATAAATAATAATGAGGACGATAATTATTTAAGTATAGGTTACCCTAATTACATAGTAACGGCTCTCCGTTCTTCGAAATGGCGATGACGAATTTAACACGCCCTTATTATGTTTAGAAAATTAGTCAGCGGGAAGATAACGCGAATATTATTAAAGTCAACGGACATATTTCGTATCGAACGATGTACGAAAATTCTTGTAAAGAAATGAGATATAAATTTTCCGCGAAAAATTAATGAAATAGGAATTACTTTAAAATGTCGCTTAATCAAAATTTTTCGTCATATTAATGGAACATCGTGTATTTCAATTCAATTAACCTTTTTTTAAAAAATTATATATATAATTATTTTCTACTCGAAATATTTTGATCGTGTTTATACGTTAACGTAAAGTTATATCGGCATATTTATTTTTCGAATAAATCGAAAACGAATCGAGTTTAATTACTGTTTCTTTTTTATTATTTTATTATTAATAAGTCGTTTATTTGGTTTTACAAATGTATCGTGTGAATGCTCTGTAATTATCCATAATTTAAGTCCTTTGTAAAATGTGTACGAAAATTTCAGTCATTCATTTGAAAATTTATTTTAATTATCCGAGTTTATATTATATTACATTTAATGTTGATTACGTGCTGTTTTTCGCGAATTTTATTTATTATTATTGATTATTAGTATTTCGATCATTCTTTTAGGCGAAGGTATGGGTCCCAACGTTTTGAGGATTGCTCATTGGATCAAAACCTTTTTTTTTTTTTTTTTTTTTTTTCGTACAATTTTCGACCGGGAAGCCATATATTCTAAATTACTTAATTAGCGACGACCTAAAGCCCGGTTGAACGATCCGATTCTGAATCCTATCTATCATAAATGTCTGACTACGAAAATCGGTTCGTCGAAGAAGCCGCCGGAATAATCGTTAGTCGATTGGCAAATACTCAAACAACGACAGAAAAAATAGAAAACTTACGAAATAATAAAATTAGTCGGGATTAGCGTTTATTGCAGAGTATGATGAACTTTATTATAGTTCATTCTTTATAAAACAAGAGGCACCTAATTTAACAGATTCGTCATAAGGTTGGATAGTCGCCAAAAAACTAGTCGTCCGTGGTAATATAATCCGATTTTGAAGAAAACGTTTTTAAAAGTTTCGGGGTAGGTAGGAAATTATTTTATTTAAATTGTGCGGCTTCTCAAGAAGCCTACGCAATAAGTAGAAAAAATAACGTCGATTATACGCTATCCGGTATTTTTAGATCAAGATATTGACGATAAACAATGAAATTTTAAAAGACAAATTATTAATTATATTTAAAAAAATGTTTAATCGAAGCTTTTCAGTAATTTCGCTATGTTCAGGTTATAAAATAAATTATAGAATAATGATCAAACGAGGACAAAAAATAAGAAACAATATGTAAGAGATTTAATTAACAATTTCCAACTATAAACAAAATAATGCCTGTACATCCCCGATATATTAAATTCGAACCGCTTACAATCGTCTGCAATATTACAGTTTTTTTTTTGTTTTTTGTTTTTTGTTTTGGTTCAGTTTTCACCCTTTGGTCAATTTATGGATTGTTCGGACTATAAACTTATATTATTGGCCTCATTAAAATAAAATAATCTACCCGCATCCAAGGAGATAGGAGCATCTTCAAGTTGTATTGGTAGCGTGTTCCTTGTCAATAGAAGTTCAGACAGAAAGCTATCTCTATTTTTGTATTCGGGGCAGGACCAGATCTGACGTTCGATGCTATCTTTAATATTACATACCTTACTAAACTCCACTTTTGATGAACGGTGCGATTAATCATGCTCATAATTTGCGATCGATCGAATGTCCCGAGTGCGTCAGACGATTATTGTTGAATTTACACGACGTTAACCATCTAATATACTTACGAGCATACCGATTTGGAAGTTTTATATATAAGAAATTGTTAATTTTATTCGTTCCGTAATATTTCTTTTTATTATCGTTAATTCATTTTATAACCGAAAATGTTGTACACTTGTTTAAAAGGTTTTGTTCAAGATTTTTTGAATATAATTAGTGATTTACTTTGAATATAATTAGTGATTTACTTGAAACTTGCTGACTTTAAAAAGAAAAAAACAAACTATATCCGTACGTGTATATACAATAATAATTTGTCGTAAATAACGTTGTGGTAAAGTACTGAAAAAACACAAATTCAAATACTGTATAGGCAAAAATATTAATTCAGGCATTTCCACTTCGCTTGAATTCGGAATTCGTACACAAGGGGGAGTTTGTTGTGGACTTTGATAAATCTCGGATACATTATATTTTTGAAACATATTATTTTTGAAGCATACTATTTTTTAAGCATACTATTTTTGAAACATACTATTTTGAAAACTTTTCCACTGCCTGTGTCGGTGCATCGTTAATGAAAATAACGTCTCCTCTTTTTAAAATTCCATTTTCCAATTCCTCAGAAGTTATTGTACTTATTCATTCGAAACGCAATGATCGAATATTTTAATATCATATTCGCGTCTGTTATATATCTATATTAATTCTTCTAAAATATTTGCTAAATAGTTAATTTGCTAAGTGCAACACACTAATTATTGCACTAGTAGTAAGCCGTAAGCTCGTATATATAAAAAAAGTACAGAACTTTGAAAAGTCTAACGACATATTGAAAAAGTAACAAATATTTCGATATTAAATATAATCATTTAAGTAGTATATATATATATATAATATATATATATATATATATATATATATATATATATATATATATAATATATATCACGATGCGATTATATCAATCTACCGCTGGATGTAATCGCTCCTCTTTTCTTTCCATCTGTAGCGAGCATGGGTACAGTTTATCGCTTTCATCGCGGCTGATCTCTGTATATCGTCCTGCCATCTTATATCCGGACGACCGCGACTTCTGTGTCCTTCTCTTGGAAGATATTTTCGTCCACCTGTCATCGTTTTTTCCTTACTACATGGCCTGCTTAATTCCATTTTAACTGCGCTACACGTTAGACTACATCAGACAATTTAGTCTGCTGTTTTATCAACGTATTGGCTTTTTGGTCTGATATCTCGATATGCAGTATTACTCTTTCGTGATGTCTCTGTGTCACTTCAAGTTTCTTAACAATAATTAAGCTCCATGTTTCCGCTCCATATGTAAGCACCGGAAGGATGCGCTTGTACTTTCTTTTTTAAGCCGTTAGGTATATCTTTAACTCGACTTTCTAAAAGCTATCCACGAGAGATGCGTTCGTCTTTTAATTTCCTTACGTATTGCTTCCTTCTCTGTGGTAATAGCTGGACTAAGGTATATATATTCGCTAACCTATTCCGTTATCTGGTCATCTAGTTTTATTCGTAATTTTTTGAGGTGCATTTGTCACGATATATCATTTCTCGTATTGTACCACAACATTATTACTAATCAACATGATGTAGTCGGTAAAACGCAAGTGTCTAATTTTTCCCATCAACATTAATAGCTTTAGACTCACAAGACAAGTTTTTGTGTCTCCTTGTCTGACGCCATATATATATATACATATATATATACATATATATATATATATATATATATATATATATATAATTTATTTATAAAAATTTATGGGGCGCATTTCAATTCCTATTTTCAAAAACTATAAACGTTCATTTTCCTCGCTGAATTTCTACATTAGGAAACTGAATTTTGATTTTTTATTTAATCTTTGATCTCTTATTCATTACTTTATTAAATATATTTATTCCCGTTTCGTATTATATACAACCTCCGAATACATCTGTCTGGAGATTGTTTTTTGAATATTTAGGCGGTTTACCATCGCATCCTCCTCACCTATTTTAAATGTTATTATTTTCAATTATTTAATATCAATAATAATTGTAATAATTAATTAATTTTAAAAAAATCCCCGAATGCGCCGATAGATTTAAGAAAATTTGATTAGACGTTTGTTATCTCACTGTTTTTTACCGATATAAAATTATCTCCGCTATCTAACTAAACATCGCATAAAGATCTTCACATACAATATGTAGTAATCCAACTAGCTGTTCGCAATTACCTGACGAAGTTGAAGAGAAATAATGCTTTCGGGCTGCCATCATTCATAACTTTGAAGTCTGGGCCGACTCCTTCTAAAAAAAATTTATTTTTTCACATTTATTACATTTGGTAGATGACTGGTTAAACACGTCACTTCTAGATTAGGAGATAAAAAAAAAATAATAATTAATATTCTTTTTACTGTATTTACACTATGTGCGTTATCGCTTATTCCTCTCGTTATATTGAAGAAATCGTGGCGCGTGTGCGATGTATCCTTGTTGTTAAATAATTGAAATTCCCCCGATGTAAATTCCCACTTATCTCATATCTTAACGACTTCCGAGTATAAGTTTGAAATTTTCCATATAGAATATAAATACAACGATAAATATAATTAACATTATTATTATTAATTTTATTATTATTATTAATACGAGTGATGATAATAATATTAAAAATAAAAAAACAAACAATACGTTTCTTATCGAAAATCACATTACGCACTTTGTATATAGGCTCGTTCGATGTGATAAAAATTCGATTATCGTAAAGTTTAAATCAATCGACCTAATTACTATAAAAAAAAAATATTAATGTAATTTTTGACGTTAATATAAACAGGGCGATTTAATTCTTACGCGTGGTATATATGAATACTAAAGATTATCGATCTTTAGACAATTTTCCAATACGATTACTTAAATAATTTTTTTTCAAAATCATCGTTTAGGTTAGTTTAAAAATTTAACTAAAAAAAAATATTTACCAAACTGAAATTGATCATTAAGCCAATCTGTTTTTTTTTTCAAACTGACTCATCGACTAAATATTGTTCGAAAATTAAAACTCGATAATGCACGTATGCAATATAAACATTTTCGTACGTGCTTGCCTATCTGCGCACCTTATTATTTCCTCGAATATCATCTGCAGAAAGGATCCTATACTGTCGACGAAAATGAATCTCTAAGTGTTGGTTCGATCGTTAAGACCGAAAATTTTATGTTTCAACTACCCAGATAGTCATTTGTAAAACGATAAAAAGTTGCCCCCTCGGGTTTCACAAATCACATTTACCGATTCTAAATAAACCTTTCTATTTAGGATAAAAATTGACGGAGTAATTTCAAATTTCGGACAGAGACCGGAATTCCGGTAAAACCTCTTTCTCGAACAATTATAACCGTCTAACAATTTCCGCTCGTACTGATGAAATTATTTATTTTAAACGTTTTCTAACTTTTAGCGAATTTTTAAATTATTTACACGTATTACCAAATACAATTTTCACTTTATTCAATTACATTCTTTTATCTTCTTATATATATATATATATATATATATATATATAAGAAGATAAAAAAATTTTATTTTGATATAAAATTCTATAAATGGTGAAGACTTTATTATATATATACATAAACATATACCGTGTATCCTTAAAGCTACCTTAGCTGCTAAATACAAACGACTTTACAAAACTAAGGAAACAACGAAGAAAATAAAAGTAAAATAACAACAGGAAAAATTAAAAAAAAAAACTATATATAATATATATACATTATATATATATATACACTACATGTATAAACATCGTAGAATTAATCATAGTTATTTTTATAAAATTTAGCATTTGTTCTGATTATTTTTATTTATATAGTTGCTCGTGTATGTAGACGTGTGTGATATAAATGTATATGTGATCATATATACGTGAATCCCTGTATGTGCATGTACATCTATCCTGTGCTGCATTACCTTATTTTCTTTGTTTTTCTTGCAATTTTTTACTTGCTTTTTCCTTTCAAAATAAATATTAATATTTTGTTTTATTATTGTCTGTTCTATACAGCACTACTAGTATAAAGATAAATGTTAAGGTATCAGGTACTTAATGATGCACCACTTTATATTACACATGTATCGTACTATTTAAATAAAGTTCATCCTTTGTTCATCTTATATATATATATATATATATATATATATATATATATATACTTGTGTGTATAAATATGCACATATATATTTTGTATGCTTATAGGTATATATCTATATATATTTATATATGTAAATCGGGAATCTGAATGAAGTTAACGAAATTAAGAAATTTTTAAAAATTAGCGTAAATAAAGTAACATTTTAAGTAGCAGTATTAAAAAGAATCAAATAAAGATTAAAAGTAATCCCTAGATAACTTATAATGCACATAAATTAATATATATTGTTAAAATTCCAAATAGCAATGATAAATCACGTCTTTGTTAAAATGTACATTTTATTAAATATATAAATGCAAATAATTTGCAAGGTATACGCATATACATTTGCATATGTACATATTATATATATACGTATAATATATACGTATGTACACCCATGTATATACGAATAATATATATATATATATATATATGTACGAATCAGATCAGATATAAATTTCAACTATTAGTGGGGCCAAACGTGATAATATTATGAACAGCTTGTTACTATTTAAATATATTATTATCGATATTAATGTATCACCAAATTATTATAATTATTACATGTTATAATTATGTCATTTTTCAAAATTATTTATTACGTGTTTGCGACAGTTCTTTTTTAATTTTAGCTTTTTTGAAATTTTTTTTATTTTTTTTTTTGTTTTCTTTTTACTTATTTTGTTGACCCTTGTAATAACAGTACAGCTTTATTCAATTTGTATGAAATATTTAATTTTTGGACTCTTGGGATTACCGTGAGTTTGTATATATTTGTATGTATATATATATTTATATATATATATATATATATATATATATATATGTGTGTATGTATGTATATGTGTATATATATATATATATATATATATATATATATATATATATATATATATATATATATATAGAAGAAGGAAAATGAACTTTGCTTAAATAGTATAATGCAATAATATACGTAAAACAGATTCCACACCTGAAACTTTACCTCTTAATTAAAACCAGTGCAGTAATAGAGAAAAAAAATATAAAAAATTTTTTTTAGATATCGAGTTACAGGAAAAGGCGAATAAAAAAAAAGAAAAACCCTGCCAGAAAAATGAAGAATGTATGACAATACGACGGAAAATGGTTATATAATGGTGAAAATACGCGTGCATGTATATTTATATGCATGGAAATACACGTGTGAAATAACTTATATACATGCACATACATATGAACAGACATATACACATGCACATACACATGTACATACATAAACACATGAACATACATATACACATGCACATGAATATGCATATAAACAACTACGTGAATATAAATAATCGAAAAAAAAAGAACGTTAAAAGTATTATAAAAAATTATCTAAGCTTTATTTCGCGAATTATTTTTACCTATCTGATAACGCTCGGTAAGACTTAACATGTTCTACTTATCTATCAAGTTCTTAACTTATTTCGACATCATTTTGTACGTATGTATAAAAACTTCCGTCTAATTTGTTCGTCATCGTCATCATTAAATGCCGTCTCCGTATCAGAGGTAGGCGACTACTTACCTATACATATTTTGTTGCACAGTATAAGTAGTGTACAAGGCATAATATGGTGTTAACGTAGACAACCCCCGGAAGAACTGATTGTAATCTCTTTGTTGTCGGGACACAATACATAGCGCCGCGTGTTTTTGTAGTATACTATGTTATTACTAGCGCGTATATGGTGTTGTGCGTGGTGGTTTGACATCGCCTTTCACGCGATAATGTTAGGATTGTTTATATTTTTATTTTTTTATGATAATTTTTGCATCGTCGAAGCGTTTGAGGTGCATTTAAAACGCGGATGTGATAAGTTAGAGCTGCCCTATCTGGAGGAGTACGTTTTCTCAATTTTACAAAATTGTTACAATCATTATTCTGCGCGTGAAAATAATTTAATTGTCGTTATCGGCAATTCCTGGCTATTATACTAAATATAAATGTAGAAGATTTAAAGCGCAGATTTCTACAATATTTTTACCTGTAACGTTTTTTTTTTTTTAATATATATCGAAATTTCCTTTTACACTATTAAAGCGTATATTTTTTCCTCTTTTTATTTTGGTAATTTTACTTTCAAGAAATTTAAAAATTTAATAAAATAAAAATACTTTTATACCGTATATCTCGATGTACATATATATATATATATATTTTTAATCGAAATAGTTTACCGGTTTCGTTACAGCGTCATCAGCGCTGAATGAAAAACGATAAAACGTAACGTAATATAATAAATTCAACCTTTCGGTAACTAAAGACCTATAAAATTATTTTTATTTTATTTAATTTTTAAACTGATTAATAGAATATTCTAATATTCATCCGCGATAATTTCGAAATCTTATGCAACCGAAGTAGATTTAATTAAAAATACGAGTAATCTTATTTTTTTTTTAGTTTGTTATTCATTCCCGCTCATTTTTCACGTCTTTTATATATATATATATATATATATATATATATATATATATATATATATATATATATATATATATATGAGAATACCATGGACGGCAAAGCGATCTAACATCTCAATATTGGAATAAATATACGATTGAAAGACATGATACAGCAAAGGATTGTTAGTTATGTAGAACATATTTTCAGGAATAATGGTCTTGAAAAGTAGATTATACAAGGCAAGATGGAAGGTACCAGTAAACGTGGGAGAACACCGTTAAGATATATCAAATAAAGCAACTGATCGGAATACCGCTATGTCAGCGGATAAGACTGGTCGAAGACAGAGCAAAATGGCGACGAATTGTTCAGCAGATCGGTTCATAAGACTCACGATGCTCGGATCGAGTGATCGACGAAGAAGATGAAGATTTACATTTATATTTATAGTTACATTTATATTTATACCTATATTTATATTTATACTTAAATTTATATTCATACTTATAATTATATTTGCGTGTACATTCAATTAAAAATAAAAGCAATTTACTTCCGTTTTTATATCCCATTCCCACTCGGTTCTTGCGTGTTTTTTTTTTTTTTTTTTGTTTTTACATATAGGAATTAGATTTATATCTATGTTTATACTTATATTTATGATTATATTTAAATCGATATTTACATTTATGCTTATATATTTATACTTGTTATATCTATACTTGTATTTATGCTTATATTTAAATTTATATTTATATACATAAATATAAGTAATCTTATTATGGGTATTAGATTTATATTTATACCTTATATTTATGTTCGTACGTGCATTTATACTTATGTTTACATTGATAACTGTATTCATATTTATGTTTATGTTTGTATTCGCATTTATATTTATACTTTATATTTGTACGCGTATTTATAGTTTTATTTATATTTATATTTATACGACGTACACAAAGTACCAATATAAATATATAAAAACCGAATAATTAATCAAATAAAGGAAAACAATTTAAAAAAAAAAAAGTTTAAATGAAATATACGTGAAAATGTTTAGATAATACTTCGAAACGAGATCCTTATAATAAACAAATAAATAAGATATATTCTATTAAATTTAACGTTACCTGTTTTCGACGTAAAAATTTTCCCTGGAGTCGATGGAACCAAAAAAAAAAAAATGATAATAATAAAAAAAAAGATGTTATGTAAAATGAAGAATAAAAGTCGAATGCAAAAGTTTAACAACGGCTCGTTTTATTCCCGAAATAAAAAAAGTAGCAACAATCTCTAACAAACGAACGATCGACAAGAATAACGATTGCAGAACAAAGCCAAGCTTGTTACTCGAAAATAACGTTCGGCTTGTCGTTAAACTTACGAGTGGCCGGTCAAGGGCCTGGCAGGAAGCGGGGTAATAAGTACACTAACACATACGAACCGTATTCGAAAAGCGGAAAATACAAACATGCCGATTAATACATTTTATTTTATTAACTACCACTAACTAACTAACTAACTAACTAACGACTATACTAAATAGCGCTCGAATTGAAGCTTATCTCGTAATTCGTATACGCTCCACTCTCGTTCTATACGAAATTAAGCATGCAACCGGTTGAATAATAACCACCTTACCAGTCAGTCGACACACAACAGTAACTCTTCCAAAAGTAACGTTATTTTTTGTAATCACTCTACTAGCTACCTCTTCAATCATCATTCGAACGAGATACAGGCCTGTATATAAATTTCGATATATCGTCGGAATTCGGCGTTTTTATTAACCCATTATCGAGCAACGATTCTCTATATAGTGTAGCGGCTATTACTGTTTGCACTGTCTGTATAGAAATATCCAAAATCTCCGGTTTTACCTCGATGACAACGAGTTGGCAGATTCGATTCTAAAAATTCCGAACTTTAACCGTTAATTATTACGTATTTCCAGTTCTTACAATGTTCCCCTCACTTTCTCGGAGTTTTACGGAAGTTCAATCGTCATCTAAATTACTACTCGTTTTACGCGTGAAAAATCTTTTATAACTTCTTACAAACGATCGTAAGGTTATAATCACATAATCGATTGGTTTTGGAATGGATGCAAACGGTCTTCTCAGTTCCGATCGGAGTTCGGAGATCAGTAATGTCATTTTCACCTTTATCTATAGAGCCATTCTTTA
The DNA here is from genome assembly GCA_032883995.1 of Coronaproctus castanopsis. NCBI lineage: Eukaryota > Metazoa > Arthropoda > Insecta > Hemiptera > Monophlebidae > Coronaproctus > Coronaproctus castanopsis. The sequence continues at coordinate 59,013,526 of CM065052.1, forward strand.
ATTCCGCTCGTGTGGCACCGTCGTTTAAAATCCGTTCCTCGTTGAAGTTTCCTTCTGTTTACGCTTCTCTACTTCTGCATGTAGTACCAATTTCAAAGAATGATATTTTAATTTTGACATTTTTTCCCCTGTATTTCTTTTTGATCAGATTTATATTAAATATTAAATTATGAATTTATCATCAAGTTGAAATAACTATTTACCCAGGTTAGAACTTGGCCAATAATTTTTTTGTGAATTAATTAACGAAATAAAGGCGTCTCCATCTTTTTCTTGGCTTTGTTTAGTGCATCCCCTTGTAACTGTATATCGTAGGTCTAGACCGATTTCAAAATTTGTTTGTATATTAACCTTTTTTTTTTTTATTATTATTTTTTTGTAAATTGACAACGGAGAAAACTCGAAAATATCGAGATAAGGTTAATTAAATCGTTTTTTCTAATCATCTTCATCAATCATTGAAAACCAATGCTGCATCTTTTGATGAGGATTTCCGTGAAACAGAAGAATGTTCAAGTCTTTTCTTCGGGTCGATTGTGTTTAAAAGATATAAAAACGACGCTTTAGCTTAATCGAAAATTAATTTATGATCATTTATGTGTTGTTTCTTTTTAATTCCAACCATTATTCATATTTGAATACGATGAAGACGATTGAACCGGTATGTTCGTTTTCTCAATTAGATCCCCTGTTCCATACTGTTTGTTTTTAACTCATTGTATGTTGTACATCTTGTATCTCTATTATTCGCGACATGTAAGTGTTCCTCGATCATTCCTTGTATGTGGTATTTCTTGTTTTCCATTCTACGATTTCAGTTAGCATTTAGTCATTCCTGATTATATGTCCCATCATTACACATACTCAATAAACTACGAGTTTTTTCGTTTTTAACCTTTTCGATCTATTTTCAAATTTTTACACTTTCCTCCGGAATCACATTTCTGCGTCTTTGAGTTTTTACCAATCGCATTCATCGACCAGGTTCCGCAACATTACACTGCGTACGTACAACTCGATTAATCTTTTCTTCAAATTCCTATTCATAACCGGCTAACGTCGCATATTTCTGCATAAAAGCGCTTTTTGTCAGATTGATCCTACGTTTCATCGTGCTTTTTCCATTCTCTGTTATTGAACTTCCGAGATATATAGCTTCTTTATTTCTGTGTAGAGTTTTCTTATTTATTATATCTCGTTTTCGCCGCAAATGCGCTCTCTCGCGTATAAGGCTTTTTATCATATCTCAGTTTATTTTCGGATTATAATTTTCTAAACGACTATTAATAAGCTATAATATTTTCTGCAATTCTGTTTCTGATCCCGTTAAGATTACTATATCATCCGCAAACCTGATCATTGATATCTCCGTGTATTTGGAAGCCGATATAAATTCTTGCTTCGTGAGATTTATCGGATTTTCTATATAAATATTAAACAAGGAGAGTAACGTAACGCGACCCTGTCGAACTCCTTTCAATACTCTTTCCAATTCTACATTCCGCTCTAAAAATCGTATATACGATGCTTCAATTATTCCGGCTTCGAATAAATACATATGGTCAATTATCGAAATATTTGTTCCATTATCGTCAATCATCGAACTATTTGCTTCATTATCGTCAGTCATTGATCGGTTCGGTCCATTTATTCTGCGTACGATCAACTTCACGGTTGTAGCTTTTATATTAGAGTTAGTTGTATACTTCGTATCATTTATTAATTGCGATATGTAACTACTTCTTGCCCTTCTTTTATATCCGGTCATATTGGTTTTTTATTCTTTTATTTTACTTCATTCATTTCGTGTTATATGTCCGATGATTCTGACTCTACGTTATTCAATGTTATTTAACAAGCTGCGAATTTCCGCTCATTCATTAAGAACACTATGATTTTTACTTTTTCGGTCGATTTTAAAGTTTCTACGCTTTCTGACTTTCACTCAGTTTATACATATATAATCTATCTATCTATCTATATATATATATATATATATATATATATATATATATATATATATAAAAATAAATAAAAGTTACCCACGGCTTCTCCTGTATAATTGTTTTTTTTTTAAGCTTTGTTTCTCATTGATATGACAACTAGGACAGAAACTACAATATTTTAAAAGTTTTTAAAAGTAGTAAACAGCGATATATCTGCCAAATCGCTTAAAATTTAACACGTTTTCCAGTTCGAATGTACCTTCACTAACAACACCCGCAATACAAATCACGTTTTGTTGCGTCAGGGGAGTGGTCGAAATAACGGACGGAGGTATATATATATATGTTTTTGTGGCGTAGCCTAAATAATGGACGGATATATGTATACTATACTAATATATAAAACTTTAAAAAAAAAAGAGGGACATCGATAGTTTAAAACTTTAAATTATTGTGTCCTATTTGTCACATCAAAAAGTTTACAACGAATCCAATAATAATATTGGCTAAGCTGTGTGAATTTCATTATTATTGCTTTAATAGTTATTGAGTTAAATCGGAACAGACAGGCAAGCAAAAATTTAAAAAAATCGATTTTCTGTTTATGCGTGATAAAAATAGCCCAAATAATGAAAATATTCGCAAATTACAGACAGGCACTACAGTTTTATATATTAGTGTATATATATATATATATATATATATATATATATATATATAGATATATATATATATATATATATATATATATAAATAATTCCCGTGTTAACCTTCCATTGGAATAAATTACATTATGCACATAAAAAACAATGAGCGATGTTTTCATCACTGTCAGTTGCCTTGTGTGAACGTTCTCCTTATTAGAAATAATGATAATAGTGATAACATTGAAAGAAATAACATCATCCTAAGTTAGGAAGTGAATTGAGAAATGTTGTAATTTTTTGTAATTGCTAAAAATATCAATTCTGACGAGTCTACATAAGCAGTAGATAAATACGCTCATATGTGAGTGTGTTCCTAAAATTTTTACATTGCGAACGTGATCTGGTTTTTAAAATTATGTAAAAATTACATAATTTATAAACGTATGTATATATATATGTATGCAAGTTTAATATTTTCTTTTTTTAGCACGGTTACTCTTTAACAACCGCATAATGCAACTTCCGAGACGCATCTTTGTATCTTTTTATTTTGTTCTACTAAAAATAAAATTACTCAGTCCAGTTCCGCTGTTAATTCGAAAATAGATCTGATCGCCGAATCGCCTACAATCCAGTTTTTGGACCTGTTTTCAATCTATTTTTATTATTATTATTATTATTATTTAAATTAATGTGCCATATACAGCAACTAATGAGTGGCATAGAGGAAAATAAGTATTAAATTAAATTATACAATCCAGTAACATTCAATATATTCCTGAATAGACTGTGGGAATTTTATTATCGTAAAATTCCGACACTTTACCGAAGATAATTATTTCATTTCTCTTGATTTTAATAAGATAAGACGTATTTATAGGGCAAACATAAAAATAATCAATCCCAATTTATTATTATTATTATTATGCACCGGACGGGAACCCTTCTTCGAGCCATTTTTTTCTACGCTAGTGAAAGCTGAACATTGAACACCGTTTTTTTTTAAAAAACCTATCGAAACGTTTAAGTTACACGCACATGTTAAAAATCTCATAAACTAAAAAGGTCGCAATGTTCTTAAAGGAATGTAAAAACCGACCGGAACTATTAAATGTGATTAAAGAAGGGAAAGTAGAATAGTTGAGATGACCAAATTACGAGACTATGCGTGTAATCCTGCAAGAAAAGATATTTGGAAGAGAATCAAAAGTCCGCCCTCTACATTTGTGGACAAAGTACTTTCGGAAATGATTTATTCTACATCTAAAATTAAACTCTTACATTTCATCATCATCATTTGTCATCAATCCGAAGATTGGTTTGTATCATCATGTCATTCTTTCTTCCTTTCTGCCGGTATCTTCAGTTCGCAGTAGCTGCTGCACCCCATGTCTTCTATAAGTTGCGACATATATCTCCTGCGTGGTCTTCCTATCGGGTTCATTTCGTATATTTCACTATTCGTAACAATCGTTTCTTTAATCCGGCTCTCTGTAGCACCTCTTCATTAGTAATTTTATCAGTCTATTTGATTTTTAACATTCTTATTAGGCACCACATTCCGAAAGCATTCAGATTTTATTTATCCGCATTTGATAATATCCACGTTTCGCACCCATACAATGCAACGCTCCGGACAAAATATTCTATGAATCTTTTTGTTGTGTATCGATATTGACTATAAGGTTAAAATTGATTCATTTTTTGTAAATATACTTAACGTTTATAAATAGTTAAATTCTCGAATTAGCCGTTGTTCGACATTGCTGGTGTTATAACGACGTAACTAGAGTCGCAAAAGAAGGAAGTGCGCGCGTTCTAAATTTTCGGTAAGCCTTGCCAATTTATCACCATTAATAGAACATGATTATTCTTTGTATTTGGCGACAAGAAATTTGAAAAAGCTTAAACAAACTATTCGCCCAATAAGAAAACAAGAAGCTTGTCTCGAATTGATTTTGAGAAAGCAGAAGTTTTTGGTAAATACTATGCTGAAACATTTCAGTCACATCTTGTAAGTTCTCCGATTTCATTATTGCCTATGCTTTCTAAGCTGTACGAAAAACCAATTATAAAAAGATACTACCTCTTATGAAGTATAAAAAGCTAATACCGGATCATCAATTCGGGTTTAGAAAAAAAAAAATAGTACTAATTCATCGGTTAGTTAATATGATCGAAAAATCCATGAAAGAAAGAAAAGTATGTGATGCGGTATTTTTAGACATGCGCCAAGCATTCGACAGGGTTTGTCACGAATGGCTGATTCAGAAAATTAAACATTATATCCCACATCAATTGTCAAAACTATCTTACCCGAAAGAAAGATACTTTTGCGTTAAATACGGTGAAGAAGGATCTAAGATTTATCCAATAAGATTAGGGGTGCCTCAAAGGAGCGTACTGGGGCTGACATTTTATATAATTTATAACGCAGATATTCTCACTCCCGTAAATGTTGAAGTAGCAACATTTCCTAGTGATACAGCTATCCTGATAGTTCATCTGTAGACGCACGCACAAACCTACACTCAGCAGTTGAAGAAATTGCAAGATTAAAACCTGGAAAATTAATATTAATGAGGACAAATCAGATCGGGTAATATTCGCCAACAGAAAACTCTTTCAACAAGGCACATAAAATGGTGATCCCTCAAAAAGAAGTAAAATACCTTGCGATAAACTTCAACAGCTAACATGGAGTAAACGTATAATTAAAAAGCACAATCAAATATTGACCTTTTGAAAAGTAAAGTAAATAGCGATTATTTTAACTTGATATATACTAGCAGATTTTTTTTTTATAATTCCCCAATCCGCATTTATACGGTGGAGCAAATGTATTAAATAATTTGTGTTTATAAGGATGCAGGAAACTAGTGTTCTTAATGGATAACTGTATGTAAATGTTGAGTAGCTGAAGAAAACATTCGGTATAATACAAAATATAAATAGGAGTGTGTGGTAGTTTCCTGCAATGTGTAACTTAAAAATAGGATGGAATAAGGGATGAGAAACATAGTCCCCTAGACCATCAAGAAAGTGTGTAAAATGAGTTTTGTGTAGTATATGTATAAATATAAAAATGAATGTTGTACAAACAAAATATATATATACACGTGCACATATATACATGCACATACAATTTAAGATAGTGATTAAAAAAAAGTAATATTGCTAAGATAAAGATCAAGCCAAAGAAAAATAAATAAAAGGTTACGTCTAAATATGGTAGAGAAAAAAAATATATATATTATCAAAATTAAATTTATTATAAAACAAGAATGAAGACAAGACTGAATGAAATAACTGAAGGAGTGCAACTGCAAACAAAGTAAGTATACACAAAGATATTCTTAAAAATATTGATAAAAAATCAATTACGAACATGTTAACTATTCAATAAGGAAAGTGTATTTAATTATAAAAAGTAAAAAAATATATATACATATTATATATACATATTATATATATATATATATATATATATATATATATATATATATATATATATATATATATATATGTATAAATTATAAGAAAAACAATTGTAGACAATATTATTATTAATGTTGCATGCAACGGTATTACAAAATAGATGAAGGCAATGACGACCATGAGAAAAAAAAAAATGCGGATTCACGGTTGAATTAAAACATTAAAAACAGGACAAAAGGTTGTTAAAAATTTTACCTACCAGTTTTAAATTTTCTTAGCATAGACAACTCCATATATGACAGAAGCATGGTTATAAGTACAAGTGGCTGTCATCTATGTATTTTAAATTTATTTCTAAGATCATCAAACAGGGGACAAACAAACATTAAATGCTCAATATCATCTACAATACCAAAGGAGTCCTCGCTGGAACAGCAAAAGGTACACCGAGAACTGGAAGCAAGATGGAACCTATGCGATATGAACCAAATTTACCATGGCCAGAGAGCACCTGAGCATTATAAAAGTTAATATTAATATTTTTAAGTTTACAACGCTCCAAAACCTTTGGGAAAAACACAAATGTTTTCCTTCCAGTCGAACAACTGTCCCACCTAGCTTGTCAAATATCAATAAGTGAGGATTGAATATATTTTTTTAGGATAGGAACACTAGTGATTCCAAGATATGCGGATCAATATTAAGGAACTAGCAACGTCTCTAACAACTCTAAATTCTGAGATGATAGAAGTGCCAATGACAAAAAGATCCAGTGGCATCATATTAGACATAACATTAGCAGCAGAGGTGGGACAGGTTCGGTATAAACATGAAATACTAAGAAGAAACTTCCTCTGGCACTTGATAAGAGAACATAAAACGTTTTTATTAATATAAACAAGAGAGCCATATGCATAAACTGACTGTATCAGCCCCTTATACAAAATGACCCTCTCCCTATATTTAAACCCAAAAGTATTAGACTGCGATCTTTTGAGCTTAAAGAATATAGATTCGCATTTCCTGTGGATATACTCAATATGTGGAATAAAAGATAACTTGTGATCTAATATTAGACCAAGATATTTAAGACGATTTGTATGGTTAATTGGCTGGCTTGAGATTAACTTTAAATTTTTAACAGAATGTACAATTCTCTGATCACCAAAAACAATAAAATTGCACTTGGGTGCAGAAAAAGACAAACCTAAATCACTAATTATATTTTCTAAGAACTTGCAAACGATTTCAATTAAATTAAGATCATAATGCTTGTCAACCTTAACTATCAAACAGAGATCATCTGCATAAAAAACCAGTTCAAATTCCTTACAAGTAAAGGACAAAAACTGATCCAATTTAAGATGAACTCTGGAATACAAAATATTCCACAATGTGGTCTCAGGACAGAGCTCTGGGGCACCCCACACACCAGTCTTCTGCAACCAACAGAGCTACCAACTGCTAATGAAGCATATCTATTAGCAAAATAATTAATAATAGTATTTACAATGAAGGGATTAAAATTAAATTCTTTTAAAACGTTAATAATTAAGGACCATCTGCAGCTATCAAAAGCTCCCATAATATCGAAGGAAATGACAACTGCAGACGAGCCAGACTCCAATGAGTGCTTTACACTAGAAACCAGCTTGTAGAGAGCATTCTCTGTGGAGAGACCTCTCCGGAACCCAAACTGATGACAGTAAAAAACACACTTATTGCCGTGTACTCATTTATTACCTTTTCAAAAACCTTGCCAATAGAATTTAATAATGATATAGGTCGATATCCACTAAGAGTACAAGGGTCTTTACCAACCTTAGATAAAATTTTTATATTGGCCAGTTTCTAACAATCTGGGAAAAGTTGAAAAATTTATTGAAAATAGAACTAAAGAAACCAGGAAATTCATCATCAATATATTTAACAACTTTATTATTAATTCTGTCAAAATATACTAGCAGATATGTTAGCATGGTCGATCAATCTAGATTTTTTAGAGAAGGGTGAAACTATTGATCGTGTCGTGACCATGTCTAGGTTAAAAGTCGGGAGAATAATATATCGAGTTTAAACGTAGAAAAATATGTTGTATTCTTTAATCGTGCTAGTATAGATGCGGTATTTACGGTTGGAATTAAACCCAAATTGAATTCCGAAAATTATTACTATATTCCGAGTTGGTTTTGTCCTGCATGTAGTCCTGGTATTATCGATTTAACTTTCGAATAGCTAACATAATAAAGGAATGCAAACAATTGTAAAAAGCTTAAAGCGTTACCGAAAAAGACGCGAGCGGGTAAACAATGCAATATATTTTTTATTTGGCCAGTTTAAACCTTTATCTAGTTCGTGTATTTTAAATTTCAATGCAACTACGCTTGATAAATTTATATAAACTGATTGTAACAAGAGACAACAGTTCAGAAACAATTAACTCAATACGCACAGGTAATATGTGCCACTTTTGTAAAATACTAGAGAACAGCTCATGCCTACGCTTTAGAAATTTCGGACAAACCCAAATTTGATGCTCAACATAGTTGTCAACATTGCTCGCGTAACATTATTTGTATTACACGGCGAATTTCCGAAGAATACTGATATTTTAAATGAATGCAAGGTAATTTCAAAAACGGTTCAAAAAATTCAATAAAAGTATTATAAAATTTACTATATGAGTGCAAAAGAAATCAAATAATTCGAAAATCGTATATTGGAACAGAACAACGGGATATAAATAAAGTCTGAATCGATAACGCTTTAGGCTTGTACAAACGGAAAATTAATTGTTGATAATTTTAATATTTTTTTTTCCCAGCGTTTGTAAAATTTTTCCGCGATGTAACTCTCTAAAATAGAAGTTGCTAATTGGATATTACCGAAAATGATTAAAAACTCTTTTACATTTCTTGGACTATCCTAAGATTATATGAAAAAAGGTCTCTATTCGATAACAAATCTTCATATGGTATTAACCGAATCCCGATAAAATTGATTGAAGAAAATATTACCTTCTTTCTTGAATTATTGATGGTTTTATTTAATGAATCGGTGACGAATGTACACCTCAAAGACAGTGTTTTAGGATCTTATCTCTCCTTAACTTATTAAAGGATTTTTTTCTTTTTTGTGATTTAGAAATAAATGGACGATTATTCAATTACGCGAATGATATAGTGTTAACAGTTGTCTGTCTCGAGGTATTTGCTGCAAAAATTAGTTCGAGAAGATATTGATAAAATATATAATCGCTTGAATGATAATTGAGTATCGAGAAATAATGGTAAGACAAAAGTATATGATCTACTATAATTAAATCACAGTGAACCGAGACAATTTGCTAATAAATTTTGGTAATTGGAATATAGCGTGAGTTAATGAAATCCAATATCTCGGAATCCTACTAGATAATTGCGTATGCTTACCAAAAATGTTTATTTGTTGGAATAGACTATACGATTATATATACATATATATATATATGTGTGTGCGTGTATACACATGACAAAATTTGTTCAACTACAGCATAACGTGTTTATTCATTCCGTTACTCGGATGGCATTAGGCGGTTTCTTACGAATAAACGAAGTTTTATTTTAATTTTATTCGATTTGATTATTATTGTTAGCACTTAATTTTTCATTATTATCCTTATTGGCATTTGTTTTTGTTATTTTTATTACAACTTATTTATAAACATTACGGAAATTCGTTACGATTAAGGATGATAAATATAAATGAGGTAATAATATCGAACAATAAGTAACCGGAAATTCGCGAATTACGATAATGTGTTTTTTTTCTCGATGTAATCACCATCGGCCTCTTTTTAATTTTTTTAAATTTTTTTAATTGACCCATTTAATGTTCTCTTTAGATAACCGTGTTTTATAAGCGTTCTTTTACTTTGTCCAGTTTTGTTCATATTATCGCACGCTAGTAATTTTGGCTAACATTACGTTTATTCGTATCGACTTATTAACCTCGAATCGATAAATTTTTGCGTAACATCTCCGTAAGTAACAGACTTCAGAGCGTCCAGCTTAATCGACAAAAATAATCGAACGAAAAACAATGAAGAAAGTTGTGACTCACGACGTAGTTACTAATTACTTTAAAAAAAAATAAATAAAATAAAACAAAAAGAAATTTTTTATCTCTCAATAGTAACCGTATATTACGCATGGTGGTAACTTAAACGTACACACACATTAGAAATTAATTTTAAAACTGCCTAAATTAGAGGAATCTTAATAAGTATTAAACAATAATTGTTCCGGAGAGAACTATGTAAGAATTTCCAAACCGATAATTTTATTTAGCGAAATGTTGAACAAAAGGGCATTCCTAACATAAACAAATGTTTTTCTTTAAATTTTAATTACCAATAATAACGGATAAACTTCAAAAAATTGGGCTCAATAAATCTCCTTCAGCATCTCAAAAACAGAGATACTTCTAGCAAAGACATGACGTTATCTGAATACGTATATATATGTATATATGTACAAACCTATAGAAATAACCGCCTACAAATAGATAACAAATAGACGGATAAATAGAAAAAGAGAGGGAGATAGAAAGACAAATAGATAGGGAGATAAATAGATAGATGAACAGATGGATAGATCAATAGAGACATTAAACAATGATAGATAGAATAGATAAATAGATAGATAGATAGACAAATAAAAAGATAGATAAAAACAGACGGATAAATATAAAAAAAGAGGAAGAGAGAAAGACAAGTAGATAGGGAGATAAATAGATGGATGGACAGATGGATGGAACAATAGAGAGATTAAAGAATGATATATATAGAATGGATAAATAGATAGAGAGGTAGGTAGATAAATATATAGAAAAAGAGGAAGAGAATAAAAATTAGGGTTTGAAAATTTTAACGCACACACAAGAAAGCTACGTTTGATAGCATAAATTCTACTTATATGTGTATATATATATATATATGAGAGTGTGTGTGTGTATGTATGTGTATATATGCATACATATATAGCGTAATTTTAAACTATAAAACTGAAATTACTGATTGTAGCAAATCATTTTCAAAACAATCATTATCTTAAAACAAAGGATAATAAATAGTTTAGAACATCATATTTCTTCTCCTTCTTTGATTTGTGATTGTGCCGTACCCTGTTACTTGAAACAGTGATAAGGAAAGAAAAGTATTATATGAGATTAAAGGATGGGATGCATTTATTATTGTAGGTAAGAGAAGGATCTTAATTTCAGTGGAATAGATGCGTTGAAGTATGCTATGAAGATTATTTTGAATAATTTTTGGGATGCATCCGTGTTAGTTTTTAGTCAAAAATCAAGTCAAGGTATGTAATCCGAGGAACTATTTCTATGGTCTCACCGCTTTAGTTGTGTTCCGTTAGAAGAAAAAACAACTGTTCGTAGACTTTCGGCAAACTTCTGTATAGGCTTTCTAAGCACGGTGTCTCCAAGTTTGTGATCATGACAATGGACAAAAATTACAAGGTCATCTGCAGATAGTACACGTCAGATCATTGGATTCATCATCGATTTTATAGCAATGATGAAAGGTGTCGGACTTAAGACTGAATCGTGCGGTACTCCATTTTTAAATTAAAAATACTTTAAGCTAACATCATCAATTATAGGACCGATGTTGATCCGATTTTAGAATTACCTATATCAGGGATGATTCCATAAATCAACTACAAAGATATGTAAACAGTCTGATGAGCCACGATAACACACTCTATCCGATAAATTTGATAGATAACAGTATGGAAGTAAGAATATTTGAACGTAACGGGGGGACCGTTGACTATAGCTAACATAAATTAATTACAATTCGATCGGAGAACACTATTAGGTGATGGTCGCGTACACGCCACTTTTTACACCCATAAAATTTGCTAGATGATCATAAGATGGACCAAAAAAAATGTCCAGTTTAAACGATTTTCTAAAATATGAAGCGACGATAACTTTATATTTTATCTATCCCCAGCTGCTACGACTTAATAAAAATAAACTATTACTAGATACTGGAAATTTTATGAATTTTCGTAATTATAATATTAATTTTAAACTTTAATTTCGTTTTTTATTATTGTCTTTTAATAATGAGACAGTTGAGTTGTAACTTCTAGGTTCAAAACTATGTAATGCTTCGAAAAATTCTACGAAATTATAATATCTATACGTGTATCGATTAAGGAAAATTTATCCTCGAAACGGTTTGGAAAAAGAACAAGCATTATATAATACGGAGAGAAGGACGGTATTTCTGGTCAAGTAAATATCGGATGGTGAGCGACCACATAACGGCGCGTAACAATTTTTAGGTAAGCGGAAATATACGGCGTCTAATCATTTTAATGAACGGCTGTCTAAAAATCTACGAGCTCGCTGGGCTTTAATAAGAAAAAAAGCCACGAGGGGGTGTATCCATTACACTCTGTACGTCAGACGAAGGTAGAACTAGTGGGTGCGTAACTACGCTTGAAAATTGATGAGCCCTGTATATTCATTGCTCAAGGTTAAACTCCAAGTGACTCATTAATATGATAGTTGTTTCAGTGATTCGGTTCAGTGATACCCAAATTTCGGATCGACGTATTTTACCCATCTATTCTCTAATAATTATTAGTAGCGTTTCCTAATTCTAGAGTGTATGAAATAATAGAACTTTGATTAATATAAATTTAAAAGAGAATAAGCTTTCCACATTTCATAAATAAGCAAAACGCATTTTTTTTCGAACATTGTCGAATGGAAACAAAGTTTAAGAATTTATATATATATATATATATATATATATATATATATATATATTAATAGAATGACATAGTTAAAATTGTTTAAATATAGTTAGCAGTCTTCATTATAATTGAAGTATTTGGCGCAAAATTATTCGAAGTAATTAATACTATTTAATAAATGAAATATGTATATGTATGTGTGCGAGTAAAATATTAGAGTGATTAAAATTTACAGTTTATGCACATATTACCGCAGGAAACTTCATGGACTTCGATATTTGAATTTAGATTTGTGTAACGTCCTGAAACTGAAAAATGTTTATCTGTTTGCAGATTTAAAGTGAGAACTTAAAAATTAATGTGTGTATAAATATATACATGTATATTTATATAAATATTTACATATATATATATATATATATATATATATATATATATATATATATATATATATAATATATATATATATATATTAATGATGGGCATAACCGACTTTTGACTAACGACTAATTTGGTTTTTTTAAATAACCGAGTAATTGGGTTTTTCCAAATTAACCGAATAAATAGGTCGTTTTCTGAAAAGATTTTCTTTTTAATTTGTGTATTAATTTAAGTAATTGATTAAATATTCACGATGTTTACACATATTTATAAATCTTGCTGAATATATGATTTTTTGTCCATATAAGAAAATTTAATGTTTTATTTATACATCATATGCTAAGAAGTGTAAGAAACGACTACTTTTAAATCGGATGTTGTAAATACGATCGACTTTAGTTGTATTTCGACTAATATCTGTCATATTTAAATGTAATAAAATCATATTTCGACCGAATATTCTACTGCTTTTTTTTTTAATTTTCATAGTTTAGGATTTAATAATAAGTAATTATAATGTGATTTAAGTAATGATTTAAGGATATGGAATGCAGAAAATATCGACAATAGTAAGTTTAGTTAGAACCGATTAAAAAGTAGTCGGATGTATATCGATATTTGTAAATTTTTCTAGAACCGATTGAAAATTAGTCGGATTTTGAATACGGTGATTTTTAGTTATATTTGTATTAGAATAAATGATTAATATATTCAATTTATCGATGGAGTTCTAAAATCTGTATATACATCATTTACTTCACGAAGTTCATACATTTCGAGATTATAAATGCTAATTACACTTCAACTGAAAAATATTCTACTTTATTTTAAATACAATTTTGCATCTCTCATTCTTTATATAATTTATAGAATTGAAATAAATCTGACTAAATAAAAAACCGAATAATTAGTTGGTTTTGTTACTAATTAGTCGCTTATGCCCGATATATACGTTTCGTGAGTAATTCTAAACGTAAAAACACGCCACGTTTCATTTGTGACAAATACAGTAATGCAGAAAATTTTGCTAAAATCTGTTTTAACAAACACGATGAAAATAGTGACGAAAACTAGACTATCGATTTTCAATAATCGTATATCGATAATTAGAAATGAAAATTTCATAAATCTCAGTGATATTTCGCGAATACTTAAAAATTTTAATCATACTAGAAAATGCATCCCACATAGAGGAAACCTATCGAAAACATCAAATCCAATGATAAATATTTTATTTTCATCGAAAATACGTTTAAAAACATTAACACACAATCGAGCCTGCTTGCGGGATGTTACGCTGTTCACGGTGATATTTAGCATTGGAGTTTCCACACTAAACGGAGTTAATCTACACTAGCAGTTGTTTATCTCTTCGAATTCTCAAGGTTTTCGTCAGATCTGAAAATCTGTCTCCGGGCGATTTATTATATTTAAACGACTGTTCTCGGTAAATGTGAATAATTTTTCTGGTCAAAAACGAAATAGATAATTATGACGTCAGGTATAATACGGCCAAATATTTGTTATAGCAGAAGTAAACGGCCAGTTTTGCGATTTGTGTATCTGTAGTCACGTACACATCAACCGCGTGCCCTAGATGAAAACGATGGAAATACAAGCGTATATTGTATATTTCGGTAATGTAGTAATTTCATATAAAATAAACGATAAAAAAGTAGTTGAAATGAGTAAATTTGTATTAAAAGACACAAAACTTTTCAGCCATTAAGCCATTTTCGAGAGTGTACATAAATAAAAATAAAATAATAATAAAATGTAAAAAAAAGTAATTTGCACATGTACAATATTACAGAGAAAAGTAATGTGAAATAACAGATTTGATTATAAACTAATTTGATGGTGACTGCGGTAAAAAAAATTTTTAAGACAATTCTGAGAAGAAGCGGTCTTTCAAATAGTTTAAACGTATGACAAAAGGGAGAGATCGGTCGGTAATTAGCGGCGTTGTCAGGAGACTTCTCTGATTTCATTAGGGCAATTACCTTAACTTCTCTCTATGATAAAAGTATCAGCTTATTATTCACCATACCGTTGAACAATTCTAGAATTCACGTACGCGTTCCCGGTCCAAAATGCTTAATTTGTCCTACAGTTATGTCATCAACGCCACCTTGCCATTTTTCATAGTGCAGATGGCTGCATCGAGTTCTGATATTGTAAACGTTTGATCAACACAGCTATGTTCATCTTTATGAACCTGTTTTAGTATAAATTTCTCTATACGGCCCCCTTTGATGTGCGACTTGGTTTGCGGTTAGCTGCTTCTTTACTTATCGAGAGGTCTTCACTGAGTTTCGGTAGTGTCCACGCTTTGTTGGTGTTGTTTTTCGTGTCCAGTGATTCAATAGTTTCTATCCATCGATGGTATTGCGAGTTCGGGATAGGTTTAGCAATATATTCTTGATTAGCGACTTTAGAGGTGTCTGCTTATAAAAATAAGGTCTAAGTTTAGCCACGGTTCCATCGAGCGCAATTAAATGATATGGCGATAGGTTTGGATCGTAAGTTCCAGATTCTCCGCTTCAGTCAAACGTTCCACCAGATCACCATAGGTGTTAGCTGATTCGAGTAGCTATTATAATCAATTAAAACTGTATTTCTACTTTTAGCATAGTTTGAACTTGTGGGTCATTCGAAAAGTACGTAATGCGATTTATATATATACAAAAGTGACAGTACAGTTTGACAATTTACTGTCATTGCTTACATATTGAGATTTTTGCTGTCTATAGACAAGGTTAGTTCCTGGTTTAACAAAAATAGCGCTATCGTACTTATCGTGTGATATATCCGCCGCTATCAGCGCCCGTGTGGATTTTCAATCGATTGTGTTTTATTCCTTTATGCGTTTCTTGTATGCATATTGATTGAGATCACCTCTTCATTTAAGATCCTAGTAAGGGTTGTTTTGAAATAGAGTTGCCGTTCATAATCTTGAGTTCCTTGTTGCAAGAATTAGCCGACGAAATTAGTAGATAAAAATTGTCGTTGTCACCCCGCGGAGGTTTGTTACTCGCTTTCAGAAAATATTTAATTCAGATGCGCAATATTACCAAAAATATCGACGTGGAAAAACAGATTTGGTTATAGGCAGTTCGATTGTATTGTTTACCACGTTAACCAACAGATTATTTTATTAACGGTTTTTTCACTCTCCTATTTTTGTAATATTGTGTATGTTTATTAAGTACTTACATTTCATTTTATTATATATTTTTTTTAAATTTGTGCATATTTTTATATTTTATTTTTAAAGGTATTCCCTAAATGTAAATGAACTACGTTTGAAATAATTATTCTCGTCAACCGTTAAAAGAATTTATCTCGTCGTACAATGCCAAAAAAAAAAATCGAGACTCGTCGCATGTTCAAATACGGAACTAATGAAATTGTCGCAAATTAGGAACGCGATTTCGAGTATAGGATTTATTTATTTTTTTTTTTTTATTTGTTATTTTGCATAATATCGATATAATTAAATCGAAGGTCGACGTTGGAATTAAATATATAAATATATGAATATATAAATAAATAAATATATAAATAAATAAATATAGTTAATTTTCGTTTCGATGAGATTATATCCTGGAACAGAGGCGAATAACGTTGAATACGAAAAAACCTATAAACAATTTATTTTAAGTTTAAAACACAAAACTGGTTCCAGTTTTCAGTAGATTCTTGTAAAGATAAGACATAACCTATCTATATATAATCGCAAGCTGGAACCTATCAATAATAATAATAATTCATAAACGCCGACTTCGTTACCATCAAAAACAACGTTATAAGATTACGCATTAAAACTGGTTTATCTTTCAACCAGTTTTACACATTGCTTCCACCTTACTCGCTTCACGGATCACGTTTACCCGCTTATATAATTCCAAACTCATTCTGTGTATATTTTTTTCCAACATTATTCTTCATATTTGTATTTATATGAATTATATTTATCGCCTTGTAACTAATATTGAAGAGAACTGTCCCTTTTTGCGGTACTCCATCCCAGGGTCCCCGATAAAAGATTCGAGGACACAGAATTGTCCCGTTTTTAATTACAAGCACAGATGATGTTTAATTTGACTGAAGTTAAAAATTATAGGAAAAACCAAAATCTTAACGGAGCATCCGAAAGTGTCAGCACTTAACGGAGTTGTTTATTCCGGGGTCGCACGGGCGATAGTTGTTTATTATTTATTCCTCAACGTCCGCGTTTAATAACATATATTTTATTGCCTGCATGGAACAAATCGTCAGTAGAAATCTCTTCAAGTCCGTATCTCTCCCTATGTGTCCGAAAAACTTCAAGAATCTCTTCTTTATTCTACATGACAGCCACATATGTATGTTTAGTTTTTGGAAGACATATTCGTTAGTTTTCCCGTCCATCCACCATATTCTTAGTAATCTCCTGTAGGCCCAACTTTCGAACCCGTCTAATCTATTAGCGCAGTCTACGGTGAGGGACCAAGTCTCGCACGCATAAGTAGCAATTGAAAACACCAGACAGTCCAACAGTTTAAGCTTTGTGTTTATAGACAATATCTTTCAAAATCGGAGATAATCGTTTTGTCGCACTACGCGCTAATATTAATCTCCTCTTTATATCCGGTAAGCAGCTGCCGTTATTTGTCAGTATTGACCCGAGATAAGTGAAATTTTTTACCAAACATGCAATCCACATAATTTCTTTGGCCATTACCATTTTTATCTACTATCATGAGTTTTCAATAGGTGTAGCTGTGTTTTAATTTCAAATATTTTTTGGACGCTCTAATTTGTTCCACGTGCTTCACATAAATGCGATATAATAAAAATGTTATTCTCATTGTACTGTGTATTATTTTTATTGTGTCTGGACCTGTTACTTGTGCGCGCATGTATTCACCACTTCCTATTTGACCGTCCGAAATTCAATTACGTCCGATCCTAACTATGCCTCCTTATTTCGCCACCGGAAATTGTTGAGGGTAATGAGCAAAAAGTTCAATCGTCCTCGGATTTCTACGATTGTCGAATTTCCTTAGCAGCGTGCCTAACCTTTATTCATCCGTTCATCCGGCAGTACACGACACCGTTAATGGATAAAAGAGAGATAGAAACAAGCAGATTGTCTACCGAGAAATCCGTATTTATCGAAACAGTAAACTATGTTTCTAATCACGAAGCCAGACTGCGTACATAACCTTAAAAAAATATTTCGCGACTTCGAGAAATCTATATATTCTTTAAATCGGAGTTGTTCTCTGTACGGTACAACACGAATTTTTCGATTTTTTTAACGCGAATAATTATCGATAATTCCTTAATACCGTAATAAATTTTGAAGTTCGGCGTTGGCTCAAGTAATTTTTTGTTTATAAGTGATTTTGATAGAAACTCAAAAATTTAATAAACTTTCATAATTCATAGGTGCTCTCAAGACACGTTTTGTTCATATTTATACAGGTTCCGTCTAGCCAGTGACCTTGAGTGCACACTGTGTAATTCCGATGCTGTTGACAATATTGAACATTTTATCCTCTATCGCTCCGAACTTTCTGATCTCAGGTTACTACGTAAAATTGATAACTGTAAATCACTTTTATCTTCAATAAAGAAAATTCTAATAACTTTTTGCTGTATATAAAGTCGGCAATGTATAAAAAAAATTTGTATATAAAGTCGGCACTGTACAAAAAAAAAAATTTAGCAGTATCCATTGAAAACTGTCTTAATTCTCAAGTCATTCTACCGTTATCCTCATGTGTGTATTATGATCTGCACTATCGTGTATATTGTTAGTTGCCACTTTTTATATAAAAAGAATATTTTACTACGTCGTTTTGTTTAGTAATTTAATTTGTTTTTTTGTTTATTCGTATATAGAGAATATTCATCAAAAATTCTGGGAATATGCACGTGCACACTTGTATCAAATTGAGCCGAGATTAGGAAACTGGAAAACAGCAGACCAGAAAGAGAGTAAACCCGAAAAAACACTAACGCACAGGACACACGTTACTTACTTCACAACACCTAATCAACGGGTATCTGCCACTAATGGAGTTCGCAATTAAATATAAACCACATACTGTTAGAATGCGCAAAATACAGAAGCCAACGTATAAAATACCATCTAAATCTAAACTATGATAAAAACAATACTCGAACCGAACAAAGTTAAAAATCTTTTACAGTATCTTACAGACGCTAACTTAATAAATAGTTTATAACCGACTTTAAGACGCGTGATCTATAAATAAAATAATTTAAAAAATATATATTAATTATATTACTTTTTTTTTTTGTTTGTATATAATATCTTTAATATATTTTCTTTTATAAATATTTTATGTTCGATTTCGACTTAGTTGTAAGCGCGCAACTCTCTTTTATAAATACGAATTATACAATAAATTTGCCCCACCCACCGACACAGTTCGGAATGGGGAACCTTGTTAGAAAAAAAAGTGAAAGTCGTAACAAAATTTAAGCGACCGCTAAATAATATTTAAAAGTATTTCGTTAATTTAAACGAACATTTACAATTTTCATCTTAAATTTGGTCTCCGGTTAAATTAGTCGGCAAGAATCGATATGAATATTTACACACATGGGACAGTATCAAGACTACGGTGTTTTTGCGTCAAGCTAATGTGTCAGGTACGTGTAATCTTAATGTACATTGTATATACATACATTCGTGTATGTATATACAATGTACATTTTAATCGACGCTGGTTTTCTATAGCAAGGTGATCATATCCAAATTCTCGTATTATGTTTTACGTATATTTTTGTAAAAAAGGAACAAATATCCGACCATAACGAATCAGCGTATCCAACGTTAATAATTTCTCATCTACGGTCTATTGTATAAGTTACCAGTTACATTTCAAAGGTCACCATACACTCTTCGTGGTGCTTTATACGCGGTAGGTAATAAATAAAAATGGGCTAAAACGTGACATAATAAACTGCCATTTGTAGTAGTAATAATAATAACAATAACGTCAATTATAATTATATAATAATAATAATAATAATAATAATAATATAATAATAACAATAAGAATGATATTAATAATCATAATGGTGATGAAACACTAAGAATAATAAGTAAATAAATAATAATAAATGATAAATAATCATAAAATACTAACAATAATCTAATAGCCTTGGAATCAATTTTAAATTCGATTTCACCTGTAAAGCTTTCTCCCGCTTATTTACATACTATTTTTGTATATTATATATATATGCATTCAATTGAATATGTTATGATATTACATTAAATGAATGTACTGAGTGGTATACAGAGACTTTGTGTTGGCTAATCCGAGTTCAGAGAGGATAGGGCACTGAAGTAATACGTGCTCAATATCATCCACAACACTCAGTGAACAACAGGTAAAATCGACTGATGTTGCTAAAAAGAACATCTCACATCTTGAATATGTATGTGTGTGTTTATGTGTGCACCCGCGTAAAAATTAAAAAAATAAAACTCTCTATCGAATTTTGTTAAAACGCCCTTTTCACTTCCTCCCTGCGCTAATTTACTTATTAGTCTATATAGATTTTAAAATTCCTACCTGAATTGGCAAGATTTGTTTTTCGAATTGAACGAAGCGTTGGAAACGTATCCAATTTGGCCTTCGCTTTTATTACTTTCAGAAACGCTAAATACAAAAAAAAAAAAAAAAAAGCAAGCCGGCCTGAAATATCGCTAGTAAAACTTGGGGGGGTGTTTGTATGTACGTGTACACATTTATAAATGTATAACGTTAAAAGTAGCGGTTTATAACGAGGTACGATTTTCATAAGAAACGCGATTATTGAAATAATATCAACGCAGATAATTAATTATAATCCGGTTGGTAGGCGATAGATGTAAGGGGTTAGCGGAAAGACTTGTAATCGACGTTTTATTATACACGATGCACGCGCATTTTTAATATTCCAGTCGAGTCGCGATTAAAATTGTTTCTCGGAAAAAATCGAACAGGCCAATTTAATCAGAAATGTACGAAATGTGTAAAATAGTGGCGGAGGTACGTTATATTATTAATCGCAATACATATACACGCAAACATGCACACACGTTTGTATTCGCAAATTAGGCGTATATAAAATAGCAACGTTCGATCATCCACCAATTAAGTAACGCATTAATACAAACCTTATATTGGGAGAGTGATACAAACGACTAGGAAATTTCCATCACTCCATGCTCAACGGCCAAGAACTACCGGCATCACGATCGCATCCCGTGTATAGGAGATTGAGCATATCCATTTCTAGCGTTCGGAATAAGTACTTCGACAATTACTCGGTGAATTTGTTGTTATCCACTCCAGTCGCCTTCTTCCTATTGGAAGAGTATTAAGAGAATGTGTAAGATCATCCGATCGAGAGAAAAAAAACCGCTTGGAAATATTCCATCGCTCCATGCTCAACGGCCAAGAACTATCGGCATCACAATCGCATTCCGTGTATAGGAGATTGAGCATATCCATTTCTAGCGTTCGGAATAAGTACTTCGACAATTACTCGGTGAATTTGTTGTTATCCACTCCAGTCGCCGCCTTCATCCTCTCTTTGGCTTTCCTCGTATTCGTCCTGATATTGAAAATGCCGCCTTATCGGATTTCTATATATTTCGTTTTCTCCTCCTTTAATATCGTCTACTACGGTTTTTCCTACTTTCTTCTATTAAGAACTCCCGTCATCGCTTATGTAATCTTTCCACGATATTCGTGGCAATCTTCGAGACAGAACCAAAAGTGGATATATTTTTCTCGCATAACGCGTTCGTAGGTTCCAAGGCATTCTTTTTCCTGGCTTCTTGCACGGGTTTTTCTATTGACCATGTGTGTTTGTCCATTCCTTGATATTATCTAACCAGCGTGTTTTTCTTCCCCTTATTTTCCCATCTACTTGTCCTTGAATAATTAGTTGCAGTAGTTTACATTTGTCTCCTCCAATTACATGCCCGAGAAGTACTTCATTTTCCTTTTGATAGCTTCATTAACCTCTAAAGCTGTTTTATGAAGAAAATATCAAAAAATTCACGGAATTATTCGATAGAATCTAAATGTGCGAAGAAATACCATCTGAATCCCTACGTAGCATCGCGTTATCCTTTTTCGTAGGTTCGTGTTTATCTTATGACTCGAATTCTCCGTCCATTCTTCTCACCCTGTATACCTTGCTCCTTCATTCTCTCTCTCTCTCTCTCTCTCTCTCTATTCATTTGCGTGTGTATGTGTGTTATATACACACTACTTATATTACGAAATAATTATATAAGTTGCTCAATTTACGATAAAATATTAATATACAAATTTTGAAACCCGTCTGCACCGATGGTATACAATTATAGGGACGCGCTAAATAAAGCGATAGAAATACTATACAGCGTTTCCAAAATAAAGTTTTACTAAACATTACGAACTTACCATATTATGGTAAAACATGTAGGCATAAAGATCTACAGTTCGAGCACCTCGATGAAGTAATTAAAAAATTTTGCAAAATATCAAAGCGCGTCTACTACTTCTAAATACGGCGGATTTGGAACGTAGGCTGGAGATAACAAAACCGCGTGAACTAATATTAGATTAATATAGTTTTAAGAGATACATAATTTTAATATTAGATTAATATAGTTTTAAGAGATACATAATTTTTTAAATATTTTTCGTGTTTATCGTCGTTACGTGAATATGTATCGACTACGACTCGTAGGATGACATTTCGTCTTGTATCTCGTTACATCTTGCAGCTTTGGCACATGCTCAAAGTTGAATGGCACCAAATCGATTTTATTATTTGCAGCTATAATAAACGTTTACAGGATACGTCTCTAATGTAGATTTCCAATTGATAAGCCGGTACAACTGTTTTAATTTGTTCAATTTTCTTTCTAATGCGAATTTACCAAGTTAATCGCTTATTGCGTTCCTAGATACCTAGCAGACTCAGTTTCAGGAACTGCTAGATCATCTAGGTCAACTTTATGTCGCACGTCAACTTTGCGATAAGCATAAATAACACGGACAGATATGATTCCATGAGTCTACAGTAATTACATTACTTCATTTTTAGAATAGTTTATTAGTACCGAGACGACCGAGCTCAGTTCTGTTTTTTTTTTGTTTTTGTTTTTTTTTTGTGGGTCTTGAAAAATATATTTATACTGTTAGGAACCATTACTATAACTATTTTTGAAATCGCCTAGAATTTCGTTCCGTAAATCAAAAAGTGTCAGTTTTTTGAGAAATATCATCAGGGACGTTATTCGGAATTGAATTTTTTAACCGGATTTTTGTTATAGCTTAAATCGAAACGGTACCCGAGAGATGAAATTTGAATTATATGTACCGTACGCCGTTAAAAGCCAATTTCTCAACTTATAACATTCGAACGGTTAATGAAGAACACCTGCTAATCTTGCTGTGTCATCGATGAATTTTCTCCATTCAGTTCTATTCTACGCTCATTCCTCCCAAAATTTTATTTTTCTCGGATTAATACCGTTCTTTTTTAATTAGCACTGCCTAGTCGTATACCTTACTGCCGAGCTTAAATATATTACCATCACTTTGATAAGCGACCATCTGGGTTATACCGCCTTCCGTGCAAAATTAATGGCTAAAAGCTTCGTGTCAAACGAAACCTGCTCCCGTCATCATGATTCTATAGGACTTTTTACGGTAGCTGCGCATATTTTAGGAACATGGAAGCCGGTGCTCTAACGACAACCATGTCGCCCATCCAACTACACCAGTTGACCCAGTGGCAAGGATGAAATCAGGACAATTGGTCTGGCGTATGTCAGTGCAGTAAACTGCAGGCAGGAATAGGAAATGTGCAGAAAAAAATTGTAAGGAGAGACAGAATTAGAAAAGGAAATGAAAGGGAAAGAAAGGAGGGTGAGAACGCCTGCGCTTGCTCAAGGTACACACTGAAAAGTGGTTTATTTTCGGAGTATCCATTCTCCTACGACAGTTACATATCAATGTTAAAGAGTCTGTCCTACCCTTTGCTATTAGGGTGTTAGCAATATATATGGTGGTCTCGACTCGCCAGGACCAGGACTTTCAACGGGTATTGCTGGAGTTTTAGCGGACCATCCCCTTCATGGTCCCTCCACACCCTCCAGTCCTTTATGTCCTGGCACTATTTGAATCATCTACAAATGAGACTTCGCCAGTAGCCGCTCTTTGTCTGCGACTGCTTATTGGTTCAGCTGAGAATTCTGCACTTATTCGCAGCTAACCTATATATAATATTACCTTCAAATATATATATATATATATATATATATATATATATATATATATATATATATATATATATATATATATATATATATTTGAAGGTAATATTAGTCTTCGTAGAGTTTTGATTGAAATTTTGATTTTTTTTTTCTGACGCTGTTTGTTATTAATCGTATCAATCACGAGAAATTACAAGTAAATATTATTGAGCCATGATTATGTAAGTCATAAAGACTTTTACATTAAATCGATGAATGTTACACATATCCACCATATTGGGATTGTCTGTATTTCCTTGCACTGGTAAAGTCTTTGAAAGTTTCCATTTGTACATCTGTCATTTACAGTGTCCTGAATTACTTCGAATGCGATTAAGATTACACCATGCACGTTTATCAAGATCAAATTTTGCCACCTTGATTGTTGGATGCTTCACGAAATGGTAAGTACGATCCATCCAATTTCTGAACGACTGTGAACGCAAACATATTTCCGACCTATTTTACAGGTACTGTATAACATTATTGCGTAGGTCCCGATATTTGTTCCATCCCCGTTTTAAAGATGACGCTACATCGATATGGGCTATTTGTAGGTGGGGATTTTCAGTAGCCTTAAAAACGGCTATTTTCTTTGTTATTGTTTCCGCTATTAATTATTTTACACGATTGGAAGATAGAGTTAGCCGAAAACCGTAATTATCGTTTTCAGAGGCATCACGAGGAGGTTTTTATCCTGCCTCCCTCTCTAACGATGTTTATTCTTCGTAATACATAAATACCACCGTCTCACATCTCTCGAGTACGTAATTTTTGCTTGTTTATTAATTATCGAGTTGGAGTTTGGCGATATGTTGTATGCGATACGAGCGTTGTTATCGCGTTCGTGTTATTTTAATGTATCGCAATAAAAAATGATGTATTTTTCAATAAGTTTAACGAAGTGTGTTTAAAACGACATGTGAGAGAACAAATAGAATTTTAGATGGCACGATATCCGAAAAAGCGGTAATGAAGAAGGAAGACGAGTTGACTAATGAAAAGTTAAAGCGGTTGGACGAAGAAAATAAATATTCAAAGCCGGAGATATATAAAATTAATGAATATTCGCGAATACTGATAATTCACGATATACCTTTCGAGGAAGGGAAAAACTTAAAATCATAGATATTCAAAATAACGGATAAATTGAAAGTTAAATTAGAAGATTGTGATATTAAAGCGCTACACATATAAGAAACAACGCTGCAGCGAAACAATGGAGTAAGATAGGGCAATTAATTGTAAACGCAAGTAAAAAGAAAATATCGGTAGATCAGATTGGACTAAAAGCATCAACGAAAATTTTCGTAAACAAGGACTGTACACATTGTTAGCTATAGCGAAACAAGCATGTAATTCGGGTAAATTAATTAAAGAGGAACGATAAAGTGATCAATGAAATAATTAGAACCGGGGTGTTCGTAACGTTAACGAGAACAAAGGCGGTGTACTATCCGAAGAACAACATCGACAACACTTGGAATGCAGATAAGACAAATGTCGATTAATGATTATAATATTTCGTCCGTAAAAACACGTTCGTATGGAAAACAAATGCAATTTAAGGGTCGAACTCAACCAATCGTACATTAATGCCTGGTCAGTAAGGGCGGGTAAGACCTATCCCCTCCAACCGGCCTAATAATGTAAAATTAAGTAAGCCTAATAATTTTAATACTATATCTACATACAGGCAGCCTAAACGTAAGAACTTTCATAAATAATGATAATTTATTAGAACTTGAAGAGGCATTTGATAAAAAAACGCATTAGATTTGTTGGGTATAGCGGAAATTAGAAGACCGGGAGAGAATATTTTTCAGTTAAAATCTGGAAAATTGCTTATGCTGGAAAGGAAGTGAAAAAGAAATGAGGGTGGTTTTTTAATAAGTAATAAATTCAGGTTTAACTTATCGGAATTTGTAGGTCACACAGACTAGCAACTGCTGAAATTAGAATTAATAATAAGCAAACATTAACAATAACAGATGAAGAGAATAAGAAGCTTTATTCCATTAAGATATATACATAACAAGGGGTTCATAAAGTTAAGTACCCCTTATATACCTTAACAGTTAACTTATATAGTATTACTAAATCTAGATTAATGAGACAAATGTTAGGCTACAGGAAAAAACAAACAAAAACCTGCCGGAGATAAATAAAATAAAAACAAAAATAAAAATGAGGTACATATGCACATATATACACATACACATGTACGTACGTATGGACATGCACACAATTCATATTAAATACACAGAATAAATAATCGACATAGACACAAATTAAACTAGTAACCTATGCTTAACCCTACGACGTTTGTATATAACGCGTAATGAGGCTTAACATATTATCATCGCTTATGAAATTAATTAATCTATTTTGAAATTTTTTCGATAATTTACTAATATAAAAATGTTTAATTCCGAGTGCATATCAGTAATTTTCGTATACCTGTGATGATTTATCTGCACTAGTGAATTTGAATCGGTTGTAATTTTTTAAATGTACCGTTTGATATCGAAACAGGACACGCGTAGGTTAATCTGGCCCGAATAATATGTGTATATAATAATTTCTTATTAACCATAGATAAATACCATCGTCGATTAAAGTCTACTTCCCAACGGCGGTTTCTGAAGGAATCAAAGTGCGATGAAATTTATTATAGGTATATTAATGAAATTTGAAGGGAACAAAAATGTAATATTATGAAGAAATTGTTTAGACGAAAAGATACAAATTTGCAGTTTTGGTCGGATTTTATACGTTGTACGAAGTCAAAAATTGGGCATTCACGACGGTACTCGGAAAAATGCGGCACTTCCAGATATTTACATAACCACGATTGTTAAAAACCCCCCTGGACAGACTAAATAACAAATCAAGAAAATTTGAATACAATATTTAAAAAAAAAAACATTCGTAAAAGTAAACTGAAAGACAATATATATATAATATAAGAATTTATTTTCATTTTACTTGTAAAATTGTGTTTTTTAAAAAATTTTGTGTTCGTATATTTTTATATTTTATATTTTACTTTTGGATATATCGCAACAGTAAATGAAAAATTTAAAATTCCACCAGTATACAACTTTTACAGAATCCGGAAAACAGTATTGAAGAAAAAATTAATATAAAAAAACAAAATTAATAAACAAATATATCGATATTAAATTTCACAACAAATCAAGAAATAGACAGAACAGAAGCAGAACAGCATTTTTGGAGTATATTTTCACAATCACCATCACATATTTTTAAGTAATTATATTTAATTTATATTTTTAAAATTATGATTTTTTAAAATGTTTCACTTGATAATGGCGTAAATGCCGAAAAGCTTTGTGTTTTCTTTAAGAAAATAAATATTAGTGATTTAACTAATTTTCAATTGATTTTTTATAAAAAAAAAAAACTACATTCCACATTATATAAAAAATTAAAATATATATATATATATAATTATATCCGTGTTATGATTAGTTATTAGCTTTATTTAGGTATGAGTAATATTTTTTTTTTTTACTAGAAGAGATATTATGTTTTTTCCTCTTTTTATGTTTTCTCCTTTTTTCTCATATATTAGTAAATGCACAAACTCATTACTCTTTATTCGATGGAAGGAGACTATGTAGCTTCCGCCCTTCTCTATCGCAATAAGTTAATTTTAAGTTTGCTGCCCTCTGCACTTTGGAGGAGTGCCACATTCATTTTATAATTCCCTTTTTTTGTATAGAGGGAGGTGGTTCTCCCATACACTGATTTTCACTCCCCTGTAGTGCATATATTTTCATGTGCTGCAATAATAAATACTAAAATTTATTTATTATAATGTATCAGATTCTTGAAGATTTTCCCACTTTAAAAAAACAACTGAAAGATCATATTCGTCGTAGTAAAATGTATCACCTTTTGCAATTACGAGAAGCAATCGTCGGTAAAAAAAGTTTAGATAGACGGCGAGGTTAAACAACGCAATCGGAAAAAAAAAGATGGCAGCACTGATCTTCAAACTTTATGAAGGAGCTTATTTAAATTATAAAATTGCGTCCGACACATTAAACTAACGTGTTTCTTTTTTTTTTTTAAGGCAAAATTGTGATAACAATTCAAATTTTTTCCCGATGTATCGCGAAACAAAATAATTTAACAATCTAATTAATACATAAATGAACGAACACGCACGATGGTCATCAGATAACTTATAAATTACGAAACCCCGAGTAATTGGCATAATCAACGACAAAAATATAAAATGAATTCGTTATCCGGAAATACCTGTTTATTATGTGCCGTGAAGTAATTGGTAGCAATAATATCAATGCGGCTGTAGAATTTATCTTTTTAAAATGTTAGGGGGGAATTTTTAGAACATGATTAGTTATTATTATCCTCTAGGTAACGTATTTCTGTTACTTGTTCCAATTGAGTATTACCTATTCTTACGTTTATCTTTTAATTTAGTTTGTTTTTACTGATCTTCGTGAAACTAAAATATGATATAGATCGTTATCTGATTTCCATAATTTATAGCGACACTCCAACGTAGAACTACCATCCTCGATTGACAAACACCTTCGACAAATTAGATAGTTGGTAAGGTTGTGTCAATTTAAAATCATCATTAAAAAGAAAAAACATAAAGTTTTAATCTAAATCATCATCATTTAGTCGTAACTCCACGTAGGAGTATCGTGATCAAGGTAACAGTTTCATTATTTTCTGCCTCCATCCTGGACGATCTTCGGCATCTGAACGCATTTTGAAAATGACATCCGAGCTGCAGCAGTCACTGCATCTGTCCATTTAATTGGTACTCTGCCTTTTGGCCGCACACCATTCATTCTTCCGATAACTATTGTTTTTTCGATTCCGTCATGTTTTCGTATGATATGACCAAAAAATCTCATAATATGTGCGAGAACTTCCGTTGTTAATCTGCGGGTTGGACGAATTTCTTCCAAAATAGACGTATTAGTACGCTTTTCCATCCACAAAACTCGAAGGAGCCGCCTCCAGCACCATATTTCGAAACTATTTATGCGAGTTTGTTCGGACTTTCTGATCGTCCACGTTTCTGAACCATATAGAAATATTGAAAAAACCAGAGTGCGTACAAGTTGAATTTTTGTATTTTTCGCAACAGAGGAATCTTTCCATATCCGTGTTAGTTTAACCATCGCACTCCGTGCTAGTTGAATTCTTCTCTTGATCTCACCTTCAGATCCGCCTTTACTTTCCAACAAGGATCCCAAATAAACGAAATTTTCTACCGTTTCATAACCAGGAATGGTTTTATGTTTTTCCTTTATTGTATTCTTCCGATCAATTACCATTAACTTAGTTTTTCTATTATTTATTTGTAGACCAAAGCATTTACTTATATCTTCTACTTTCTTCAACAATCTTTGCATTTTTTCCATATTAGGTGCTATCAATGCTATATCGTCAGCAAACCGTAAGTTTGTAACTTTGAGTCCTCCGATAGAAACGGCTTCATACCAATCCTCTAAAACTTTTCTGATTATATGTTCTCCGTATAAATTAAACAATATGGGTGAAAGTACACATCCTTGTTTTACACCTTTCTTTACAGTAAATTTTTCGGACTGTGTACCGAGTTCTAGCTTTATGATATTTTGATTGTGCTCATATAGTTTTTGAATCAGATGTACAATGTGCTTTGAGGCACCCATCTTCATCAATATTTCCCAGAGTTTGCTCCAGATTACATTATCGAAAGCCTTTCGATAATCAATGAAACACAGCACTATAGGCACATTGTACTCCCTTGATTTCTCTATTAATTGTCTCATATTTAGGATCTGTTCCCGTGTGCTTCGTCTTTTAACGAATCCAGCTTGTTCTTTGGCAATTTGTTCGCTCATTTTTCCGCGGATACGATTGTTAAGAATTCGTAACATTACTTTACTAGCGTGCGGCAATAGAGAAATGGTTCGATAATTATCACATTTAGTTCTCTTTCCTTTCTTATATAGAGGAATATACATAGATTTACACCATTCATGCGGCCATTCTGTAGTTTTCCATATGGTGTTACATATAGAATGCAGCATCTGCACGCCTACTTCTCCAGTATTTTTTAGGACTTCTGCTGGTATTCCATCAACGCCCACAGCTTTATTGTTTTTTAAATAATTAATAGCTTCTATGACTTCGCTTTTTAGTATGTCTTGTTCTATTTCTAATTCTGTCAGCGGTTGTGAGATTGCCAGTGTTCGTTCATCATCATGATAATATAAAGATCGGCAATAATTTCTCCATACTTCCGCTACTTCTTTCTTTTCTGTTCTAATAATACCTTTTTCATCTTCAATCATCCAATTCCTAGTTTGAAAATCACGTGATAATAGTTTTACTTTTTTGATAGTCAAGCCTTACTCCTCTCAGTCGCGCAATGTCCTCTCTCTATATATATATATGGTACGTAAATTTTTTAATGCTAAAAAAATGTCTATTTTTGTAATAAGAGTCATTTGATTGATGCAGAATTTTTCAGTTCTTAAATGATTTAATTATAATTTTCGTATCCTAGATTCATTTTATTTAATAATTTCGTACGGTAAAATGTGTAATTTAATATAAAAATTGATAATTTAAAGGGTTTAAATCTTGCAGCATTTTAAACAATTAGATACAATTATTAATAACAAAACGTTGTTTATTCGATGACGTAATATCGAAAATAAACATTAGATATAATGTATAAAAACACCACTGTTTATACTACTCGCCACGGCTCCGTAAGTTCATATATATATATATATATATATATATATATATATATATATATATATATATATATCAACATAGATTAATTTATTCAAGGCTGGGTATAGTAGTAATCTTTCTAATTGTGAAAAGTACACCTAGATGAATAAACACTTTTACAAATAATTAGAAATGTTTACCCTGTATCCCTATGATTTTCCGAACCCACCCAACACGCAATTTGGACTATTTGCTGAATTGCAATATTCTGCAGCTCCTATAGACCTAGATCCGTAATATACGTCCGCATGTGATATCGCGGCTACTTAAATACTACAATAAATTGCAAATTAGCACAAACCTGAACAAAACCGAAGCCATTTTTTTCACCCGTAGGAGACCATACCTGACAATCTGATGGTACAGGGAAATACATTAGAGTAGTGTGATAAGGTTGGTGATCTTGGTGCAATCCTCGACAATAGACTTACTTTTACTAAACACATAAATAATATCGCAATCAAGACAAACAATGCCTTATGTTTCTTGCACCATATCCTTAATCACAAGTCCTTCCTCAACATTAACAACAAGATAATCCTCTATAAAACACTAATCCGTACAATACTTTGTTACGTTTGTCCTCCGTGGGGAGCTATATATTAAAAAAGCTCCTTTAACAAATTACAAGTCAATAGATGTCTCAGATGTATTCTCAATGCACCTCGCTATGATCACAGCATGCACGTAGCTACTGATCTGCCTTACATTAGAGATTTTGTTCTAAAGCTTTCGACCGACTTTTTTTTTATTAAATGCTCATACCAAAACAATGAACTCGTTTCCTCGATTGATAATTACGTTTCTAAGCAACTTCGTTTCAAGTATTCCAAATATAAACACAGACGACTTAAACGTAACATTATGTAGTAATTAATTATAATTTATTTATTAGTATTAACCCCTTTACTTAGTATCTTCGACACCCATGACACCCACTTTTTTTTTTTTTTACATAGTATTTATTTAAGAACTCACGGTCTAAGCAATATATTTTAGCAGTTTATATTTAAGTTTCTATATTAATACGTATTATTTGTAATTAGGAAACTTGTTTATTTTGTAGTCTTTCATTTGCTTTTTTCCTGCACCATTTAATGTTTTATTTTATTCTTTATATTCTTACTGTGTTATTGTGGTTATTCCCGGTACACAATGATCAGAACCTGTGTTATATTTTCTTTTATGTTTATAACTATTGTTTTAATTTTTTATAATGTGGAAGTATATTTCACTTGATAATGGCGTAAATGCCGAAAAGCTTTGTGTTTTCTTTAAGAAAATAAATATTAGTGATTTAACTAATTTTCAATTGATTTTTTATAAATATATTGTTGTTGTTGTTATTGTATGTTTGTTAGAAATGATTACAAATGAATACCCTAAACTATTGTAATATATTATATTTACATTATAATAATGTAAACGTGTAAAAAAATGTACATTGAAATTTATTTTATTTTCCATAGCTGCTTCAATCAGTTTTAATTTGTTTTTCTTATTTTTTAGTGTGTGTAATATGAATTTAAGTAGTAAGTGTATATTTTTAAATTTAATGATTGATAAAGGAGATTGTGCCTCTTTTCTTAATGTATGTCAGCATATATGGGGATATTTAGGTGAAATGTACTGATTTAGTCGACTTTGATTATCATTATAAATTATTAGTATCCAGACGGGTGTACTTATTTTTATATTTATTTATTATCCGTCTGGTATCTTCAAATAATAATTTAAATCTACCGTATCGGGTTCCCCATGGCTGGAAATGTAGAAGTTACCAGCGCTGTAGTTCGGGATCATTTTCCACATCACCTTATTACGTCCTACATATTGGTTACAGTTTCGAGTTCATTCTCATATAACAAAATTCAATAAAAAATAAAAGTCTATACGTTATATTATTTATTTATATATATATATGTGTGTGTTTGTAGATATATGTAATTAAATAAACGTTATACCGGTTATACGATAATTCAGACAGCAGCCCACACTTTGTCCAATACAAAACCAGTCTCATAATTTTTGTAATTTTACTTCTTTTAACCTGTTCTTCAATCACCATCCGAAGATGCCTGAATACAAGAGTAACTCCCGCATAAACGAGTTGCCGATTCTACTTTATCATCTTTAAAGTCACCATACCACCGTTGTCTGGTTGTAATTTCATACTCTTTCAAGTAAATAACCCGTTTTCGTGTATATATATATATATATATATATATATATATATATATATAACGAACCTACGTGTACACGGATATAAACACGCTAATTATGCCGATATATGTTAATTATATCATATTAAGTCCGTGCCCATTTAATACGTTAATAATGACAGTGTAAGGAGGTGTCACTCAATGATAGTCTGGGTTCTTTTATCAGTATTAAAAATTATAAAATAAAAATTCTATCTAACTGTTTATCAATGTGGAGCTTTATTTTTAGCTACACATCTATAATGATTCCAATTCAGATCACCGCAATGAGCATCTGAATTATTTTTCGAAATCAAAAACGAAAGTTTAACTAAATAAAACTAAGCTAACTTATGTTCAACCTTATCGCATCAGTATTGTAACATTCGAAACATAATAAACTTCTGATCAATGATTCCTAACTCCCGTCACTCGTAATATCGACTAATATTTAATCAACAACTCGATTACGTGAAACAATCTCATCACACTATCAGCGAAAAATCTCTACTATTAATATTAGGCCACCACAAATTGTGATTCACTGAATAGCGGTAATTCGTCCGTGGAATCAAAATCCTATTAATCCGGACTTACATCTATTGCACATTTGTAGAAGCGAAAAGTTCATTGAACTAGACGAAACCTAATTGAATATTATTATCTGTATTCTGGAAACGAAATAAAATTAAATTATAGAGTGCTAAATCAACTTTATCGTAAAAAA
The DNA here is from genome assembly GCA_032883995.1 of Coronaproctus castanopsis. Classification (NCBI taxonomy): domain Eukaryota; kingdom Metazoa; phylum Arthropoda; class Insecta; order Hemiptera; family Monophlebidae; genus Coronaproctus; species Coronaproctus castanopsis. Next base: position 59,047,766 of record CM065052.1, read on the forward strand.
TCTGCCCAAAAGTGCGGAAAAGGTTTTTTAAGGTAACCTGCAATTTTTTTATTCTTTCTACTATCAATTTCTTTTGATTAATCGGAATGATTTTAATCGATTAAAAAATTGAACATAAATATACTGATAAATCTAATACGTTACAAATTAATTTTATTTAATGGCAACAAGCAATTACAGACGATATTACTGCAAATCACTTTATGCAGCGCTAGAGATCTGGAAATCTTTTTTATTTACGAGTCCACCGTTCCAATTTAAATTTTAAATTAATGTTTTCCTTATAAAATAAAATAAATTTGCATAAATTATGGTTCTTTAGGTTTTTCTTTGTGTGAATGTTGTACGAACATGATAGTATTCATTTATTGCTGAAAAATGTTTTCAAATTTTATAGAATTAGTATTAAAACTTAGTACAATTTACTTTTGATGTCATTTTTCAGCATTGTAACGTGGTTTTAAAGATTCAAACCACTCCGCGATAGTTGCATCTTTCTTATGATACATCACAAGACTGAGATAAGATTTGAAATAAGAAGCATACGCGCTCTGTTGTTTAATCATGAGAGAAGTACGCCATTATAAAGATCAAGTATATTTTGAAATTTCTGTAAAAATTATTTATTCACTAGACAACAATTAGGTATGACAAAGGTTCCCTCTATTTATTTTTTAAAGTTTAATAAACAATTTAGTTCAGCATTGTTTTACGCTGTAACGTTATTCTCAATGGCATACACAAAATACATATCGAAGAATTTATTAGTCAACTATATCGTATTATTTACGTGCGAAAGGAACTACTAAAGACGTGATAGAGAAAGAAATAATATATTTTTAAAAAGTTTTAACATTAACCCTTTAAAAAGTATAGTCGCTATCTATTGACTTATAATTAATACAATAATTACAAATATCAACGATAGATGACGCCACCACTTAGTAAAAATATGTGTTTAGGATTTTTATAATTTACAAATAAAATGAAAATTTATGTAAAAATATTATGCACTCTATTTTTTATTCACTCGTCCCATTTCTGGACTACGCTAACCACTCTTTATCATGATACTCGAACTGATTTCCTGAGCTGTCGGTCAAGCGTGTAGCAATGTCATTCTCAAGGATCGTTACCTGTATGTCTCACTGTGTGTACAAAATTTGATGGATTTTTTGTCACATTAATTTGTACAAATATTCCATATTTCTAAAAATATTTACATTTGGTTCTCAAGATGCTGTAACTACTATCAAAACGTATATATACATACACTTGAGTAAATAGTGTGATAATATATATTCCGCGACACTTATCAATTCTAGAAAATTCTACTATTTTCATAATGAATATTTTACTTATTTTTAAATAAATATAAGCTATTTATTATCATTAAAGCAAGTTTCAAAATTTTGCAACTTTTGTATCCATCTTTTGTGAATTTTCACATTTTGAATGTCTCTCAATATCTTAAATAGATATTTTTCTTCAATTTATCAAAGATACCAAAAAATAAAGATTTATAATTTATTCTGCGTCATTTAACAAATTCTCAAGTTATTTTTCGACATTTTAATAAATCTTAAACATACGAGTATATCCAAAATAAATATTTTATCAATTTCTAACTAAATATAGATTCTACAAAAGTTTTAGAATTTGAGGATGTACACGGGGAATTACGTAATTAATTTTATTAATTAATAAGAAAATATATAGTCTACGACTTATCGATATTAGGAATTAGAACGACACCGAACGAAAATGCTGCAACTTGTACAAGTTCTAGTGTGGCAACTAAGGCCGGTTACAGGAAGACGTCATTAATTTTAAATAATCAATGGTGGAATATTAGGTCTATATCTTTTTAACCAGTTTTTAAAATGATGAAGAATAAAAATTAAAATCAAACGCTATTCTAAATATTTGGCAGAAAACATATTATTAAAATTAATCATTCAAAATCTCCACTGAAATTAAAAATTATTATTTGTATTATCCACAGTATATAAGTAAATGTTTTGCGAAATATGAAATTTGTATTCTCTTGTATTAAATAATTTATGCGATCTTTTTATAAATATATTTTATATTAGTTGATGTTTAAATCTAATCCATGTGCCTATGACACACGAAAAATTATGTTATACAAAGATTCTTAACTAATTAGTTCAAAAGATTAAAATTGTATTTGTGTAGCCAATTAGTGATTTTTAAAGACACAAATAGTCATTGAGAGTAGTACCTTGAACGGATGGGAATATTAAGCCTTGGTCTTCGTTATAGGAGATGTAAATTGATGTAGTAGAGAAATTTTAACATCAGAATTAATTTTAGTTACGTTGGTGAAAGAACGATCATTATTGAAAGAATAATTAGAATAATTAATATTATTAGAGTTATTAGCTAAGTAAGCTATTATGAGTGAAGTTAAAAATAAGGAATCCATTATCTAATATGAAAAATATACTTAAAATTATTTGCACATCTTTGTTCGAATTTTTAAAATCATAAATCAAGGCGATTATTAAAATGACATGAAACAATTGAAATTATTCTAGAACATAATCGTAAAGAAATACTCCAATTTTTAAAAGTATATAAAAATATTGAACATTTATTTAATATATTATGTTTGAAACGAGAAATAAGAGTCAAAACATGTAAATATTCCACTTCCTTTTTTAAAAAAATAAATTTATTACTATGAGTTTCTTCATTATGATTAGAGAGGACATAACCAGTAATATCTAACTTGTCTAATGATTTTTACATGCGACTTGTTTTAGAAAAAATAATTTAATCGCTATATATATAAATACTAGAATAATTTTCCACTTACATAGGCATAGAATTGACGAAGATGGCATCTGCAAAAAAAAATTGTGCTCATCAATAGAAACACATGGACATAAAGACTTGCATTTGTATTACAATTCATTCTTATTTTATAAAGAAATGTCTTGATATACGCGAGTATTGATGAAAGATGGATTTCCTATTTTTCAACTTAAGTCTGAGGAAGTGCTCATGAAACAGATATATTTTGTAATTAATAAAAATATGAATAACAATTTTTTTATTCTTCGATTTTGAGAAAAAAATATTGAAAAAACAAACTGTAGTATAAAAAATCAACTTTTATGATTTGTGAAAAGTTTAATTTTAATATAAAAGTACGTGAACATTGAGGGCATAAACTATGATTTGAAAAAAGCTTGAAACTTTTTGGAAACTCATTAAAGTTAAACACGCAAATTGTGTGAAAGAAGTTTGTTTTGCGATAAAAGATTTAAAATGTTGGAAATTACGGTGATTGTGATCTAAGGGAAAATAGTCTACATTCAGTTAAAATGTTGCGAAATACTCAATATGAAAACATTGATAGTTTTAGAAATCATTAGAATGTTGAAAGATGATTAGAAAAATTTAAAAATTATTTTGTGGCACAGAATAAATAATAAACATTTATTTGCGTTATCTTTGATTAATTGAAGCAAAATATTATCGAGTTTGAAATAAACTTTTTTTTTTTTAAATAAACTTGAAAAATATAAAAATTGACAAAAGTTGAATACAAAAGTTGTAATTTTTTAAACTTGCTTTAATTAAAAATGATTAAAGAAATAGTGTATTCAAAACAAGTAAAATGTTCATTATTAATATACTCGAATTTTCAAGATTTTATACTAAAATGAAGGAATATCTGAAAACCTTGGCGTAAAACATGCATTAATCAAAAAAAGTTGGTTAACAAAACTACGGACTGGAATCTTTTTTCGGAAATAATGGAAAACAACATAAATCTCAAAACTAAACTCAAAAGTAGTGATGATATTGAAATAGCTATTCAAAACTACACCAATCTTGTCGAACACGCGTGCAACGTATCCACTAATCACAGTTTGATAAACACACATAAAAATTATTACGTTCCACTTCAAATAAGGAAGTTAATACGAGAAACTCGAGCAGCTAGAAAAAAATTGCAACGAACTCGTTATCCATCCTTAAAAAAATTGTATGTGCAACTACAGACAGAACTAAGAAACAATATTCGTCAGTATAAAAATGATACTCTGTCTCAGCAGCTAGATTCTATGAACACCGATAATAGATCTCTGTTGAGAAATGCAAAACAATTACCGAAGGAAATAGACGAACCATTCAATATAAAATTCAACAATAACTGGGCTAAAACAGATGTAGAAAAAGCGGACGTGTTTGCAGAACACCTAGGCGCAGTATTTAGTCCGCATCCTGACCATTCCAACAAACAGTTCGTCATCACACAAACCCTACTAAATGAGTACTCTAATACTGATGTGTCTACCAAATTCTTTACCCCTAAAGAGATATTCGAAGGTATTCAGAAAGTGCCGTTGAGAAAAGCTGCAGGGTTAGATAGGATCAATGGGGAAATTATCTCGCACTTACCTAGAAAATCGGCAATTCTATTATGCTACATTTTTAACGGGATTCTGCGGACTGGATTCTTTCCTAAGTCGTGGAAGAAATCAGTGATAATTATGATTCGTAAGCCCGGTAAGCCGCTAACTGATGTAGCTTCTTACAGACCTATTAGTCTACTGAGTTCGCTATCTAAAGTCTTAGAGCGACTGATTCTAAATCGTATTCGTCCGATTATAAACAGTAATAAAGTGATACCAAACCACCAGTTTGGTTTTCGTGCTGAGCACTCCACGATCCAGCAGTGTCATAGGCGGGTCGATGCTATTTTTTCGACGCTAGAGAAAAAAGAAGTATGTTCCTTGGACGTCGTCCAAGCGTTTGATAAGGTGTGGCACCCTGGACTACTCTTCAAGTTGAAACAGATACTTCCTTATGATCTCTACGTGTTACTTCAGTCATATTTAACTGACAGAACATTCGTGGTCAGGATCAACAACTCTTATTCGAAGGAACATGAAATTTTAGAATCGGTTCCGCAAGGTAGTGTACTTGGACCCCTTTTATATACGATATACACAGCAGACCTGCCTACCTGTAATCAAACAATACTAGCCACATTCGCTGATGACATAGCCATCCTCGCATCGAATTCAGACGTCAGACATGCGAACTCTGCTGTCCAGAACCACTTAAATCGTATAGTTCAGTGGGCCCAGCGTTGGCGAATACAGTTTAATTCACACAAAAGTCAACATATTATGTTTACAAATAGATCAGTTAAGTATACACCTATAATAATTAATAATAACGTAATCCCACAAGTTGATTTCGTACGTTATCTCGGAATGTACCTGGATCGAAGGCTTACATGGCGCTTAAAGCCGCCGTTGCCCGTGCCAGGCTGTTACATCCGCTGCTGGGACGAAGGTCAACCTTGTATCTAAAAACTAAAAGGCGTATTTATCTAACAATGATTGCACCAATTTGGCGTTATGGCATCGAATTATACGGATCGACCAGCGCAAGTAATCTGAACAGAATACAGCAACAGCAGTCGAAGATACTTCGCGTAATCACGTCCGCGCCATTCTGTCTCCAACTTAACTCTGCACAACGATTTGTACATTCCATTTGTTCGGGATATTTACATTGGCCAGTACGAAAAACTGTTTAACAACTTCAAACATAGCAGTAATCCCAATATCGCCAGAATGCACTCATCAGGACTTGCAGGCAATCCAGCTAAAAGACTCGGACGAAAATGGTGTCGAGACTCTCCCGGTTACCTAGTAACGTAATCGGGAACTATCTCACACGATATATTCTTTATCAATCATACATAACTTTATACTTTTAAATCACATTCTTAAATCATTATTTATATTATCTATCTTATTGTTCGTATCGTAATATTTTAATTTTAATTTTCTATCCACACCTACTCATTATCTTCTTATCGCAATCTAATGTCTTGTTGGAGACATTAAATTAATACGTATTTTATTGTGATCGCCGTTGTTTATGGTAATTGGTACCGGTATAATGTAAATTATTAAAAAAAAAACAAAAAAAAAACATACATTATCATATTACATATATGTATATATAGCAAATATACATGTAGATACAAAAATATACATATAATGAATGGTGTATGTTTGGATGAGTGTCTAATATGTTGTCACAAAAATTTGTATTCCATTCCTAACCTATGGTACACATAAATCGCGCATAACCATCTCCAAACAGGTAATGTTTATGAATATGCATGTAAATATTTTACATGCCTACATGCGTACATATGTATAAACCAGCAATTTTTGTGTATATATATATATATATATATATATATATATATATATACATATATATCATCATTATCATTAAGCGCTGGTTTGCCATTGCCTTCCATGCCATAACACTACAATTATTTATATTCTTATTTTCGGAGGATAATTTTGCATAACCGATCGTATTTGAACTTGGTACCTTCCGTCCGTAAGCTCGTGTTCTAGCCACTAAGCTATCCCGACTGTATGTATATATATATATATATATATAATCAGGCCATCTCGGAAATGGTTTTAACGATTTTGATGAAATTTTGCACACACGTGTAAGTTGTAAAGTAATTGAAAATGGCCTGTATGGAAATTACGAATTTTGAAATTTTTGTCCACAACCTGGAGTCACCCTCAATTTTCATAATTTTTCCCTCGATACTTATCTAAATGTACGTTGAAGATTAATCATTCGAATGCTGTAAGTTTAGAAATCTGATTTTTATTCCATATGTGTTAGTAAATATAATTAAAATTTTATTCCTCCGTTACCGTTTCAATTTAGGGTATCGATTCTTGTAGAAATATTTTTCAATCTATGAAAAAAGTTTTTTAAGGAAAAGATCTGATCGAAAAATAACAAAATTCATCTCTAAAAAAAACATTGTGTAGTCCTCCGATATTTGTCAAAACTGAAATTTTTTGTTATAACTCCGGAAATTTATTGAAACTGTATTCTGCACGATTAAAATCGTTACGGATGTAACGATTCTTATCCAAATATATTTTCCGAAAAAATAAGATCTTCGAACAAAAGCTGGGTCGCTTAAGTGATATATATATATATATATATATATGTGTGTGTGTGTGTGTGTGTGTGTAAATATGACTATTAAAGATCAAAGTAATATTTAAAACATCAGCTAAAATCATTAATAAAATCTTATTTATTAACAGAACGTTTGGCCCGTCATTATAAAGTTATTAATTATAATAACAAAATCTAACTTGTTATCGGAATCTGTATTACAAAACTTATTTCTAGTGCATACTCTTAACGGATAACGCATCTAATAAATTAGCGATAACCCATTTTTTAAACTATATTGTACAATGATAGCATTATTATAATATAGATATTAACACATATTTAATAATGAAGAAATAGTCATTCGTCGTATATTACTAGGACATACGACTCTCACTCATAGTCACTTGATCAGAAGATAATCACCACCGATTTTTTGCTGCAGCAATGTTAAATTAACAATAGAACACCTTCTGCTACACTGCCAAAAATACAAGGCTCAACGTATCCGATATGGTCTTCCACCAGCATTGCAACGATTTTTGCCAGCCAAATACAGCCGGTCCAACAGTAGCGTTTCCTACGTGCAACTGGCTTCTTTCAACAACTATAGCTTCCGTATTCGTGCTTCTGGCCTCGTACCAGTATTCGGCACGTAAATGGTTCATCATCATCATCACATGTTTAATAACAGATCATTATTTCTGTCTTTAGTTATTTCTACTTTTTCAAATAATATCCTGTACGCAGTATTTTGTAATTGTCTGGGATTATACTGTATACGATGTTTTAATTCTCTCTAATATTTCCCATTTCAGGTATGTCGTTATTTTTCTTTTATGAATTTGTGAATTATTTCATTATACCTAATTCCTACCTATTTTCCGTATGAAGGATTTATACGTAACTACCTTTCGTAATATTTCATGATTTTTTACTCCTTCATTTAAGTTTAAACATTACTTACTGTAAATTATTGCTAATTTGTTAGTTCTGAAAATCATTAATTCTCGAATATATATAGCCTGAAATCAGTGTATCATCGTCTTACTTGCTCCAGAATTTTATTTTACTTTTTCACCCATTTCAATTTTTTTTTTTTAAATTTCGTTATTGTGAATATATTAATTTTTACTTTATTCATACAAATACATAATTTTGCAATTGTTATTCCAAATATATAATTTTTATTTTCTATTGTATAAAGGTAAATTTACGCTAAAATAGACGACAAATATTTTTCATTGAAGCTTTGTTTCTTTTCTCATTTTTTGTACAGTTATTTCGAAATGTTAAAAAAAAATTATTTAACACTATTATATATGATATCATTTTGATAACTTTGGTTTTATATTATAATCTTGATATACTATTCTCCGGTTTGAAAGTATTTGAAAATCAGTATAATATTTCTTAGCGATTTTTTATTGCTTTGATTTTTCTTGCGTAGCCTGTTAGATAGACAAGTTTACATATTACATTTTTGTGTAACGCCTGCAAAATACTACATATGCGATGGAGTGCGTACAAAAGGGCCATTTGTCATATTTCTGCAAAAACGGTCGAATTTTGATGAAATTGTTTTTGTTTTGCTCGTCTGGGACCACAAATATTAAACCTCCTTGAGTAACTCTACATACACACTACGTTTGTAACATCGTTAAAAAAAACTCTGTATGGAATGTAATTCATACAAAACGGCAATTTCGTCATATCTCACACAAAAATGGTAGTCAGATTTTTATTAAATTGTCTTTGTTTTGTTCATTTTGAACCACTAAATATTAAACACCCTTGGGTTGATATGCGTATATATATATGTATATATATATATATATATATATATATATATATATATATATATATATATATATATAAGTGTAAAGTGTAGCAGAAAATATATATATAAAATTCAATAAAAATTTCAATTTAAATGTTAAGTACTTTCCAATTGCATACTTCATAATAAGTAAGTAAAAGCGGGGCAAAACCTCTATCATAATACAGACCTCTAACGACATTCCCTCTTGCAGATACCATAAAGCGGAATTCTCTTATGGGTAGCAGGCTTAGATTAGAACTCCTAGTTAATATTTTATATTACATTTTAACAATTGAATCAATTTTTTTTTTAATTTTTCTTGTTGGTATATGCTGAAATTAAAAAATTATTTCCTCCATATATTAAAATAATAATAATAATATATCTGTATTGTGAGAAATTAGAGCATCAAGTAGATAATATTGGATAATTGTTAAATAACGCGGATAAAATAAAATCTTAAAAATAAAATTATTTGGGAAATTATAAAGAATTAAATATATAAAAAAAATCTGTTGTGCCTCGGAGCGCAGCGAAAAAGTGAAAAGACGTTTTAATTAAATTCGATACAGAGTTCATTTAAATTATTTTTACGCGGGTGTATATATAAACACACACACACACACACACACACATATATATATATATATATGAATAAGCCTATGTAAGTGTATAACATTACAAAACGTAGTTTTAAACACGGCTGTTGGTAGTGCGGTGCATGCGAACGGTATATGTATATATATGTAGGTATGTGTGTGTATTATATATATCCCTCGGTTATTTCATTGACACACCTAAATTTATAATGCAGAATATCTCTAAATAAGCGCGTAATTGATACGATAATAATAAGCGGTGAAAGGATACAACCCTGGAGAACACCTCGCTCAGGATGAAACTTCTCCGAGTAAGCTTTATTGATGCGAACTTTTGCCGTGGTTTTTTCATATAACCGCCTGATCAGCTGTACAATATGTAATGGTGCACCCATGTCTAATAATATCGACCACATTTTTGGCCAGAGTACGTATTCAAATGCTTTCTTGAAATCAATGAAACATAATAAGCTGGGACATTGTATTCACGTGCTTTCTCAATAAGTAGTCTAAGATTGAGAATCTGTTCTCTTGTTCTCCTACCTTTTGTAAAACCTGCCTGCTCTGGCGGAATCTGAGTGTGCATTTGCGGTCATATATAATTTTGATTATTACTTTGCTTATGTGAGGTAATAGTGAGATATATATATATATATATATAACCGTCCGTTAATTCGGCTCGCTCGCTCGTTTTGCAGGTTAATTGTCCATATAAACCGCGCCAATAGAAGTTTCACTTCAAAATAATCTATTACGAAATAGTATAATTAACTTTCATGAATTATTGAAGACCGCGTTATAGTTTATAGTTAATGACTACATCCACTAATGACATACACGTAGAAATCATTTTATTCTTAAGATCAGTTCATCATGATTGTTGCAATCAGTAGTGTGATAATTATGTAACAATCGAGGAACTTCGGGCTTCTTAATATATATTACATATTTAAATGTTAATAAACAAATTAATATTTGCGCAGAAAATCTAATTAATAATATTTATATATAATTTTGATAAATATTATTATATATTTTATAATTTTTCAATTAAAATTTGGATCCCTCGTTTCGTCTATTTTGTGCATATATCTCAGAAAAATAGATTGATACAACATTATATATATAAGTAATTGGTAATACAAAATAGGGAATAAATATTTAGTATTAATTTGATATAATAGCGAACGAAAGATTTAATTTATTTATTTATTTAGGTAGAAAAGTTCATCTAAATAGGTCTAGATTTATTTCGACGGGCGCTATCGTGACGGTTATAGTCACAATTTTTATTATAATAATTATTGCATCCTTGTTCAAACCTAGTTTGAGGTCTGTAAACTATTACCATATAGTAATGATAATAATAATTCCATTAGAAGCATCCTTGTGATTCCAAAGAGAGCTAAAATTGAAAATTACGCATGCTCAAACCATCTTGTAAGTTTACATCCGGCCCATTGAGGAGAAAAACGCGGAAAATACCCAATGGAGGAAGTCTGCCCGCGTAAATCTTCGTCACATGAGTGAAAAGAAAGATCGTTGAGCTGCGCAGTGATAAAGAAAAAAAAAGACATAAATTGAAAAAAGCAGAATCCGACGTGTGATTCAACGGGCATAATTATATATATAAAAATATAGGGTTCTAACAAAAACAAGTCCTTTCTCAACATTAACAACAAGATAATCCTCTACAAAGCACTAATCCGTCCAATACTTTGCTACGCTTGTCCTTCCTGGAGCTCTATATCAAAAACCTCCTTTAACAAGTTACAAGTCATTCAAAACAGATGCCTCAGATGTATTCTCAATGTACCTCGCTATGTCAGAATCGACAGTATGCACGAAGCTACTTACCTGCCCTATATTAGAGATTTTGTTCTAAAGCTGTCGACTGCCTTTTTTATTAAATGCTCATACCAAAACAATGTACTCGTCTCCTCGATTGCCAATTACGATTCTAAGCAACTTCGTTTCATGTATTCCAAATATAAACACAGGCGACTTAAACATAACATTATGTAGTAATTAATTTTAATTTTTTAATTATAATTTAACCCCTTTACTTACTAAGCACCTTCGACACCCGTGTCATCCACTCTTTTATATATATGTATATGTATATATATATATACATGCATATATGTATATATATAGTATTTATTTAAGAACTTACAACCTAAAAAATATATTTTTGTATTTTAAACTTAAGTTTCTATATTATCAAGTATTACTTGTAATTAGAAAACGTGTTTATTTTCTAGCCGCAGGTTTTTATTTGCTTTTTTCCTGCAGCTTTTAACGGTTTGTTTTGCTTTATTATTTATATTCTTACTGTGTTATTGTGGTAATGTTTATAACCCATGTTATATTTTCTTTTATGTTTATTACTTATGCAAATATACTTTGTTGTTGTTGTATAACAAAAACAGAAATTAATGAAACTCGACGCGCAATCTGTCTTAACGTACCCAGAACGAAGGAATTGATGAAAAAAATGTTTAAAAGAGTCATAATTAAAGAAGGGAATACTCACTTTAATTTTGTGAGGTCAAGAGAAAGAATGCAGAATGACCACCGAGTGAAAAAGTGACAGTTTTATATTATAATCGCGCCGGAGAGAAATTATAAGAAGTCATCAAGCCTATTGAAGTGGAAGATTATGAAATGGAATACCAGGTAAATTAAAGCACATCTTAAACCAGGTTAGTTTTCTTTTTAAGTTGTAATTCTTCACCAGTTAACGTAAAAGAAGAATTTTTTCATTAATGAAAACATAAAATTATATCATTTAAAAAATTTAACGAAAAATTAATTCAGCTGCGTATAATTAGAAATAATTGAATTCTTTCACATGTAATAATTATCGTTATATCTCTATTCAAGAAGTAAATTGATTTTTCCTAGTAATTATTATCGCTATTCGAAATTAAATTGTTTTCACACATTATCGTTAAAATTAGATTGGCTTACTTGTGCGGGCGCACACACACACATATAACACACACACACACACACATATATATATATATATATATATATATATATATATATATATATATACATGGTATCCTGGTTAATGGTAAACGACCGCTCCGCAGACACGACTACGTTTTAAAGACATCATTTGTGGATGACTTAAAAAAAGTCGGTATCCAGCTGAAAAAGAACGCTTGGGAAAACAACGCCCAAAATCGCAAAGTGTGGATCGACACTGTAAAAAATTATATAACATAAAAAGGTTGTGGATAAAGAAAAATCGCATCAAAGAAAGCTTCTGCACAGATCAAAATGTAGCCTGCCAATTATTTAGCTTGACTACTATATCCGGCGCAAGCATTGATAAGATTCGGTGGAAAAACTAATACTTAATAACTAGTGAGATTAGATGATGATGATGATGATGATGTATAGAAAAATAATAGTAGAAAATATTTAAGAGAGACAAAGAGAGAGGGAGAGAATATTTAGAAAAAGACAGAGAAAGAAAAATTAAGTACAATTATAACTATATAGGCTCCCTCTAAAAAAAAAAAAGGGTAAAAAAGATCGAAGTCCAGCAACCATAAGGCACACGTTAGGTGCTTCAAATATATATTTCTAAGCATATATGCATATACGTATGTGTATATGTATATATAAATGTTACACTTTGCGTGCATTTATATATTATATATATATATATATATATATATATATATATATATATATATATATATGTGTGTGTGTGTGTGTGTGTGTGTGTGTGTGTGTTATGACGATCGTCGTACGTTAACCTGGCAATAAAAAAGTCGTTATTAAACTATTTCTTCAACACCTTATATTCATATATATAAATCTTTACGCATATTAGCCTATATTTTTAAATATTTTTTTCAATGTAACTAAATGTCTATCACCTCGATACAAACATTATATAAGTAATTTAAAAATGTGTACAACGGAGCAAAATATTTAATATTAATTTTGATACAGCAGCAAAATAAATTATTTGATTAATTTTTTTATACAAGGTCAAGGTTTAATTCGACGCTCACTATTGTAGTAGTTACAAACGTTATATATATATATATATATATATATATATATATATATATATATATATATATATATATATATATATATATATATATATATATAGTTACAGTTATTATTATAATTATTATTGTATATTGTCAAAACCTGATTTGAGATGAGCGAGCTATTATCACAGAACGTTTTTTTTTTTTTTTTTTTTTTTTTTTTTTTTTAAATGGGGATGCCCTTACAGCTTACCCAACATGGAGCCGTAATAATCACTAACTCATATTCTTATGAACTCGGACAACTTCTCGAGAAAAGTCGCTATGTCCGGGAATAAATCTAGATTCTCAACATGCAGAAGGGACATTACATTATAAGGAGGACCACCACGAGATGCGTAAAGTAATTTGAGATACAGTTCAGAACGTAATGCTGTTAATGAAGGACATTCGAAGAACACGTGATCAGGGTTGCAGACTACACGACCAGCATGTAGAGGACAATACGGATTATCTCTAAGTTAATAATAATAATCGATATCGAAACGTCCCTGTAATTATAAGGGGGAGTCAAAATTAAAAATTGCTCGTGACAAAACCACTCTATAAGTTTACATCCAGCGAACAGAAAGGGAAAATGAAATAGCCATTGAGGGAAAGGCTATTCGCGTAAACGACGTCACATGGGCAAACAGGGCACATAAACTAAGGAATATATAATCCGACACTAAGGATAAATTCAAGTATTCGATAAAGAAAGAAAATAATGATTGCGGATCGAGAAGGTTTAGAGCAGGGGCCAACCAAAAAAAGTTGGAGAGTAAGCGTCACTTTTTTCGATTTTTAGGCAAAATCTCGGTATAAACACAAGTACGAGTGTCCCGAGAAAATTGAGGGTAGATGATGTAGTAGTAGATTTTTAGCATTAGACACCTCAAAGTGTCTCCCTTGAACAGCACGAGGAAAAAACGCTTCACAAATTTACAATAATATGGAGCTTAAAGGAGCTACAGAAAGTTGATAAATAATTTCGGACTTACGCTATGCCTTGAAGAAACGAGGAAGACGCGCAAGAAAAAAATATTTCGAAGTTAATACTGAGTTTCGGACTTGCTTGCGCTTTGCCTTGTAGACCCACGATGAAGACGTCCAGGTACTCCGAATACTCCCAATTTAAAAAATAATAATCAACTTTCCGAGCTGAGCATAAAGGAGATAAAATGATATGCAAGTAAATGAACAGTTAGTATCGAGATTGTGTTAACGTATACGAAAGAGGTCCACAAGTTAATTAAAGCGGAAGATTTTCTAAATTGTCATCAGCTAAAGAACATATTGCAAACCAGGTTAGTCTTATTCCGTTACTAATTTCCCTCAACTAATTTACGTAAGAAAAAGTATTATTCGTAGGCAAAAGATAAAATTATACTGTTCAATTTGTTTAATTCGATTAACTATAATTAACGTAAAAGAAAAAGTATTATTATACTATTCAATTATAGTTGTCGGGATAGCCCAGTGGCTAGAGCACGGACTTCCATACGGAAGGTACCGAGTTCGAATACGATCGGCGACGCAAGCATTATCATCAGAAAAAGAAAAATATAAATAATCCTAAATATTATCGCGTGGAAGGCAATGGCAAACCACCACGCAGAACACCGTACGCGCTCTAGTAATAATATAGTAGACCACAAAATACCCTAAGCTGAATTGTGTCGTGACAACAAACCGATTACAATTAGTTCTGTCGGGTGTGTGTCTATCTACGCTAGCGCCATATTATGATTGTCTTGTACACTACTTACACTATACAACAAAATATGTATCGGCAAGTAGTCGCCTACCTCCGATACGGAGACGGCACTTAATGATGATGATGAAGAATCCCTTAACTAATTAAGAAAACATATTATTCGTCGACGAAAAGCAAAATTATACTATTCAAATTTTTCCGTTAGTTAGAAACAAAGAAAGAGTGATAGACAGGGGAAAAGATAGATAAAGGAAATTAAAAAAAATTATATGTTACCAGGATTCTAGGAAATTCAAGTAATAAAAATCGAAGTACATTTTGGTTAGGCACGCGTTAGGGCCAATGATAGACAGGGGAAAAGACAGATAAAGATAAAGGAAATTTAAAAAAATTATATGTTACTAGGATTCTAGGAAATTCAAGTAATAAAAATCGAAGTCCATTTTGGTTAGGCACGCGTTAGAGCCCTATATGTATATACATGCATGCGTATACATAATAATATACATGTACATGTATACATATTTTATTTATATATATATATATATAAAAACATGATTACACCACTAACAGCTGATTAAGGAACAATACGTAAAATAGGCAATGTCGAGTACCTGGGTATCAACGTAAATTGACAATGGGAAAATAAAAGTTCGGATTACGAAAGCTCTTAATGCATTCTTTAAGATCCGGCTATAATATTATATAGTAAAAACATAAATATAGAATTAAAGCTAAGACTGGTAAAATGTTATATATTCTCGACACTGCTGTATGGCGTTAAAAGTTGGACTTTATCGAAGACGTTAGAGAAAAAACTGGATGCGTTCGTCGACATGCGGCTCTATCGCAGAATTTGATGAGATAAGAAACTGCGAAGTGTTTGACCGTTTAAATAAAAGTAGGGAAATAGTAAGTCGAACATCAAAAACTGAAATATTTTGGACATGTAATAGAAACCGTATAATACACTACATCTTTTCAATACATGGAAAAATCGCGAGAAAGAGACCGCCAGCAAGAAGAGGAAGAACATGAGTGCAGAAATTAGCGCGGTGTGGTACAGCGTAAATACAGTTGAACTGTTCCGGAATGCATCAGGCAGACAAAGAATTGGCAAAATGTGTTAGCCTACGTTCGGTAACGGATATGGAACCATAATGATGATGATGATGATGATGATGATAGGTATATATATTATATATACATGTATAGGTATGTATTATAGTATATTTAAGCGACATGTGTGCATAGCTTAAATATAAGAATTTTTATTACTGTTCATTTGGAGTTGAAATTATAAATTACCTAAATATAGTACCCGCATCAAACTGACGCCCATATTTACATATATATTGTATATATATATGTGTCTGTGAGTTTATAAATGTTCCGCTTTCAAAAAAAATGTTCGTACCATGATTACATCTGCATCGCATTTTGTCGCTTTAAAATGAATTTTTCTATATTTGCATCGTCGATTGCATATTACCTAGGGCGGTAAGACGTGTTCAGAAGTTTATCGTATTACAGCGATCTTGGCTTGTTATATTTCCTAATTTATATTTCCCGTATTAGATAATACGTATATATGTATATATATATATATATATATATATATATATATATATATCGATATATCGGAGAGTAGTGATTTTATAATTTAATAAAATAAAAACAAAGTTAATGGCTATAAAATTTTTTTATTGACGCAAAGCTTTTCGACAATTACGTCATTATCAAGTATATACAATAAACGTTACATATATATTGTCGTTAATTTATATGTATTTATTGTATACGTTTGGATAATGACACGTAATTGTCGATTTGCGTTAATAAATTTTTTTTTATAGCTTTATTTTTATTTCGTTTTATTAATATAAATATATACGTTACACGGATGTACGCCATTTTGCGAATTCCAAAAAAAAAAACCAAACATATATGTTAATCGCTCCGTCTAATTAACGAAATTCACTTCCCGGCGCTTACGTCATCAACGTCGTCTGATTCCAGATGGAATATTATTGGCGCGAATTGCGATGTATAAACATTACCGACTTAATTACCTTTAAAATAAAAATTAACCTACATTTCTCCTAACATCGCTATTATTACTATACTCACCCGGCTTATAATATTACTTTTCACCTGATCGCCAATGCTAAATGCTAATAAACGCAGTCTGGCCGGGTGCCTCCTCGCAATTCCGATCACGTGCCTTCGACTGGAAAAGGCGAAACAGTGTTGCCGTTTAGGTGGTTTGCGTGTTGTACGTTCTCGGTGGGGTGGGGTTTTCGCTGTCTGACGTTCTCATCTTCCGTTTATAATAAGCGACGTTGCGCGCGCATTTTCGACTCCTACACGAAAGCGCGGGAGACTATAAGATAGAGAGACCGTTAAAAAAAACAATAACCAGTTCGTCCGAATAATGGAGTTTTGTTCGGTCGTTAACTCGTTACGCGGAAATTCGATTGAAAAATATTTATTTATTTTTAATAATATTTAATTATTATTTCGTTTTTATTTTATTATCAGTTGAGACTACTATTAGGACGTTGCGTGTAAATTGTACTACGCGCGTTATATATATTAGAAATATACGTTAAAGAAAAGAAATTAAATTATTTCGAGTTCGGTATTTTTAAAATGATATTAATGTAATTCGTTTTTTTTTCGAATATCGGGCGATTGACACTGTGTAGAAAATTGTCTTAAATACCATGATAACTAGTAGGAAATTAATTTACCCGTCCAGAGTGGAAGGCTGGCTGAATGTATTCGGTAAGTTACATCTTATCGTCGATATAAATAATTCAATTACGATTATCGCGTCGAATAATCAAATAATTCCGAATGAAAATTGTGAACTAAAACATTTTTTAATTTTTTTTTATTCATTTTAATTTAATTTTTTTGTTTTTCGAAATATTCGGAAAATAATCAAATCGAAATACGTGAAAAAGAGGTTAAAACTGCATACACGAGATTATGTAATACATTTTATTAGATACGTTAATTTTTCGATGTGATATTTGACTGTAATTATAAAAAAAAAATATATATATATAAAGTTATAACTTAATAACAGCTCGTAAATGAAATAAAAAATATTTGAAAATTGATACTTGTCATACTGTATGTATATATAAATAAAAAACGGCGCCTGGCGAGATATCGATTCGGCTGTAATGGGGAAACTCCATCGATTGACAGAATTTTACTTTGACGTCTACTGACAGCGCGTCAGCAACTTTTTCTTCATCAAGCAGTACTACAACAATGAATGTTACGTCATAAATTCGAATACTATTATAATAATATTGTTGTTTGCTGTAAAAAAAATCATGTTAAATAATATTTAAAATGAAAATTAAACGATTTTTGATTTATTTCGACTTTTGTATACACACATGTACGAGGCGAAGCGATAATGCTTTACCATGATACGCCCACGACCTAACTTCGAATCTCAAAATTTCTCATGGTAAAAAACCTCTGGCCAACTGACCTTCGGTAAATGATTACAAGTTTGTTGGTGAAGCATAGAATCTAACCAAAGCAATGACAATACCGTATTGACTTGCTAGGGAGCGTCGTTTGTCTGATTCTATATAAATCTTCCGGTTGATAAGATTGCTTAGACCAAACTTTCGCAGTTGAGAGGACTATATTACTGAACGTTACTTAACCGTCTCGAATAAAATTATGATTACGGAAAAACGTACACTCAGAGTGTTATTAATAGTGAGAAGGTTATACGAAGAAGATTAAAGTACATTACAAAAGGATTAAAGGCGTAAAAAAAAGGTAAATTAAATAGTTGTGATGAAAACGATTTGCACCGAATCCGTGAGTTGAAAAGCTTTGGAAAAACCCACAAAACTTAAAGCCCTAAGTTCTATTTCTAATACTCATTTTTTTGTTATTTTTCACAAAAAAAATATAAAAATAAATAACTAAAAGCGAAAAATATACGCTTGAAAAATTTTTTGTAAAAAATCGGATGAAAATTTTCCGATATACTTCATTCGGAAGTTCGGACGGTTCTTACGTAACGTCATTAAAAGTATTTTATCCGCTGAAATGAACATTCACTAGTTGAGGTCCTTGCTGTTGTCCGCGATAATTACTAAAATTTTGTGATCATGATATAACTCGTAAAAATTTTCTAAATCACAAATCCTTTCGCACTTGTGACTTCTTGATCATTCTTCACATATTCCACAATTGTAACGTACATTTTTCAGATTGCTCATTCCTGATCGTGCTACTTACCTTGAATTCTAGAGAAGAAAACTAAATCAGTGCACAAAATCTTGAATTTTTTCCATCACACTCGTCACCTATCTTTAATTTAACATCCCCCCTCCCGTGTCGTGCGTTCGTGCGTATGATCTACATTATAAGAGCGGTTCATATAAATGAATAAAAAAAAAAAAAAGTTTGTATAATACGAAGAAAAATCATGTGATAGCCAGTAACGATAATAATAGTAATGGAAGTAATGATAATGATGTTTAGTATAATTGCAATTTATTATTATTATTATTATTGTTATTCATTGTTTGATCCACATTTATTTTTAAGGCTTCGTTATTAACTACTTAACACACTGAAAAACGGAATAGTCCAGTTAGGTAAATTTTTAATTATGTTCGAGCCTTTCGTATTTTTATGGTATACTTCTTCGGCGAATCGACGAAATATTTACATATTTTTCCTATATATACATAGATACAAGTATATATGTATATAACATAATGTATTTAACTTTGAAAGTTGAATATATTGGAGAGTAGTGATTTTATTAATTAATTATAGATTTTTTTTTTTTTTTTAAAAAAAAGATGTAATAATTTTTGTTCGCGCTTGAAAATGACGTAACTGTCGAAAAGCTTCGCGATTAAAAACTTTTAGTGATTGTGTTATATATTTTTCTTTTTTTTTTTTTTTTTTGTTTATAATTAATTATTTAACTTTGGTGACACAAACCTGAACTATATATAAAAGTAATTTAATATCAACCAAAAATAATTCGTAGACGCCTAAATAATAATCGAGCATTCCGTAATTCGTCCCGTTGGTATCTGATACAGACGTCAGGTACCACCGATGTGTATATATATATATATATATATATATATATATATATATATATATATATATATATATATATGATTATATTAGATAGAATTAAGAATAAAATTGGACAAGAGTTAAGTAATGACCAACGTGGATTTTGGAGGAGTAGACGAAGTAGAGAAAGGAAACTCGGATTAAGACTAGTAATAGAAAAGAAAATTTACATCGCTTTTATAATTTGCTTAATGAAACGATAAAGACAGAATGATGATCAAAGCATTATACAAGAATCAAAGAACAATAATAAAAAATAGTAGTAGAAACCGAAGCAACAGTAAGGAAAGAAGACAGACGAGGATGCAGCTTATCACCCCTATGCTGCTCAACGTTAAAGAATGGAAACAAAAATGTGATAATGGAATCTCAGTAGGTTGCATCGAAATAAGCGTGTTTATGTTTTCAGATGACATTGCAATAATGCCAGGATGTGAAGAAGATTTAGAATCTTACCTAAATCAAATGGACCCGATATTTCGGAAGTATAAAAATAAATAAAAAGAAAACAATTGCAATGGCGTGTAACAAAACAAAAGATAAAAAAAAAAAACAACATAAAAATAGACGGAGAACAAATAAAACGAGTAAAACAACATAAATATTTGCGTGGTATTGTTACAGAAGATGGAAGTAGTAAACAAGATATAAAGGAAAGAAATGCAATGCAAAATTAGCGTTTAATAAAAAACGAAGCCTATTAGCATAAAAAATATCCAAATGGAAACGAAGAAAAAATTTATAAAAAGTATTCATACGGAGTATACTGATGTATAGGTCAGAAACGTGGAATTTGCATAAAAAAATGACCAAGCAACTGGAAGCATTCGAAATCTTTTACTGGAGAAGAATTGAAAGGGTGTCTTGGACGGAAATGATAAGAAATGAAAAAATATTAGAAAGTGTCAATGAAATAAGAAGTCTAGTAAGAACAATAAACACAAGGAGACTTAAATGGATTGGACATACATATACAGAAGTAATGAATACCTAGTACAAATGATAGAATGAACCATGGAAGGTAAAGACCAACAGGAGGAAGGCCGAGGCAGAAATACATAAAACAAATACAAGGAGATGTAAAAGCAGAAAACTATGGAAGTATGAAGAAAAGCTCTATCCAGAAACGTTTAATCATGGTTGTCCACCAATCAATTATTAGATTGAAGAATTAAGAAGAAGACATATGTGTATGTTATATATATATATATATAAATTGCAAAGAAAGCAGGACTGTGTATAAATGAAATAATATAAATTGGACAATTAATTTCATTCGAAGACAAAACATCCGTGGAAGTAAATAGAAGGATGGCAATAAGGTGGAAAAAATATCGGGTTTTGAAGGGAATTTTTATTACAAAACTGAGTTCATCATTAAAAGTACAAGTATCTAATACACGTATCATACCGGCGTTTACTTACGGGTCACAAACATGGTCATGTAATATAAAGCAAATAAATAAGTTAGGATAAGAAAAATGTTAGGAGTTATAAAATTTGATAAAATAAACAACAAGGTATTAAGAGCATAGTCAGGAACAGATGACCTAATGGAAATAGTAAGAAAACAAAAATGTACATAGGAAAATGTATAGAATGAATTCCGTTGGATATGGAAAAGTAAATCAAAGATATAGTTAAATATTTGGATGCAGAAGCAAGAGATAGAATGATCTGGATGTAAATGGGTGTTTGATATGGATATTTAAAGTAAAAAAAAAAAAAAACGGAAGAGGCCTTTGCTCAAATTGGGTTTTCATTATTCTTTAATTTTGATTATTTTGTATACATATGTATTTATGGTGGATCCAAATGAAATGAAGACTTTATTTATTTTTATTTATATATATATATGTATATGTATGTATGTATGTGTGTGTAAATAACGTTATACGACCAACGAAATTTTCAAATAAAATTTATTTAAATAGAAAAAAATCGATATATTTATATATAAAATTTGTATCGTATTGAAATTATAATAGGTTCGTAACGTTTATTCGCTCTTTTAATAATTACTTTTTAAAATGAAATTAATGGATAATACCAGTAAACTAAATAATATATGAAAAAAAAATCAAATAGAATTCGTTATATTAAAAAAATAATAGTAATATAAAATATAATAATTACGGACATTCGGAAAACGAGTTTTAATAACATTAGTTAATTAGAACTAAATTTTTCCACAAAATTGTCTATTTCTTACGATCGTATGCAATTTCCCCTCGTATTATTTATCGCGTATAATAAATTTCGTTATTGCGTTTTTTCACATCTAAAATTTTTAATTTTATCTATGCCGTTTTCAGCTCTTTACCCACATTGTACTTCCGCCTCTATTGTTTGTTAATTTTGTCCACGATATTTAATTCAAAATATACCATTCCTACAACTCGCACTTTTCTTTGCGTCCATATTTTCTTTTTTTTTTTTTTATTAATCACATGAGCAATCTTAAATTTAAATCTTCACTAGTGCGTGAAAATTTAAGAGACGCGGTTTAAAAATTAGTTCGATCGAAGCTTTGTTATTATGGAATAAAACGAACGTTCCACAAGGTAGTAGTATTTTGTCACCCATCGATAATAGATACGTATAACACTGGTAAATGCCGATGGATACGAAGTAGAAACTAAATTACGGAAAGGGTATGTCCTCTTTCCTCGTATCTATTTAAGAAATAGATGAAAAAAAAAAATTATGGGAAAGAAATGGAAATGTAAAAATAAATTTCCACTTTACCGTTGGGAAAATCGGATAAAGGTAAAAATAGATGTTAAATTAAAAAGAAAACAATGAAGATTGACCAAAAAATACAAGAATACTTAATTCGGGACAAGCAGCAGCAACATAGGAAGTGTGATAATAACGGGTAATATAATTAGCATAGATAAACCCTGTGGAAGTCAAAAAAAAAACTTATGCTGAAAGATGCGCGAAGTTAACTGTAAATATTGACGACGAAAACGACAAAATAAAACTGTCAAGACATGTAGTAAGAAGTGATAACTTTATGAAAAATATAACGAAGGAAAATGCCGAAAGGAACACCAAGAACATTTATAACGAATTGCGTATATACGGCCGGCCTGAATACAAGTAAATATAGTATACATCGGACACTTGCTATTAACAGGACACAATGTCTGCAAAAACAAGGTGTTTGTCTTTAGTGAATAATGGTAATAATAATAGTAAAAAGTGAAATATACAATCTATACGTAGTAAAGGATTTGGATTTGCAGACGATTCAGCTATGGTACTACGACGCAGTAGATAGAAAACTATTAATTCACGCACACACACACACTTATATATATATATAGCTATATTTAATTTTTATTTTCTTTATTATTCCTTTATTTTTATGATGTCGTTTGTTTTTATTTAGCAGCTAAGGTAACTTTATACATGACATATATTTATGTACATATAAATTATTCATGATTTATAGAATTTTATATCGTAATAAATATTTTATATATATATATATATATATATATATATATATATATATATATAGAGAGAGAGAGAGAGAGAGATATATATATATACACACATATATTTCGAATAGGCCAACTTAGGACCCATTTCAACTTTTTAATTTATTTTTGTTATTGATTTCTTCTGTATCCATAATTGCCGCATTCGCTGTCGATGTTGTTCTTTCATTTATTGGGTCTACTTTTTACCTGTGCGCAATTTCGGCTTGTTTTTTGAATTTTCCATATTCCGCTAGTTTTTCCCTCAATAGATGATGGTCCATTTCACTCGATTCAATGCCAACTTCGTTTAAATCGCTTTCTACCTCCCGGAACCATTTCCATTTGTTCTTTAAATTCTGCAAGTACGTAAATATTCGGTTAGTTAGCCGTGTTGGGTTCGACCGCTTTATGTGACCATAAAACCTAATTTGCACGTCCGGCATATTTGTATATGTCTTCATTAAATCTTGGCCTATATTCCTCGTTTACTTTAGTTGGTCCTAAGATTCTTCGTAACACCTTTCTCTCTTTTTTATATAATTCTTCGATCACGCTCTTTGTATTTCATGTCGAGCTTTCTGCTGCATATAGTACTTCGCTTTGAACAACTGCGCAATAATGTAATTTCGCGGAGAGATACATTTTTTTTGTTATAAACGTTCTTTGTCAATTGAAAAGCTATTTCTAATCTGTTTATTAACGTATTGCTGTTTTTTCTTGCATATTGGGTTCAATCCACTCTCCCAGATATTTAAACTTAGCTACTCTGCTATATATTTTGTTTCCAATTAATAGAAATCCAGGCGCTGATTGTATGTTAGTGATGAATTTTGTTTTATCCGCAGAGATTTTGGAGCCAAACTTTGCCGCCTCTTTCTCCAGTATTTGAACTTGTTTTATCGCGTCCTGTATTGTGTTTGCAAGAATCACTGTATGATTAGCAAAAGCTAGAAAATTATTTATTAAATTATCTTTCTTCCGCCCTAATCTGATTCCGCTTTCCACTTTTTCTTTTCCTAAACTTAAGCCCGATGCTCGAATGATTTTTTTCTAACACGCAGTTAAATAGAAGCGCCGATAACCCATCACCTTGTCCAACATTCGAATACCCTCGGAATTTGATTACACGGTGTTTGTAAGGATTTATTGGATAATGTTTCTAGTTTTATTATCTAGACGCATTTCGTTTAAAATTTGCAGTAAGGTCTTCCTATCAACCGAATCGCAGCTTTTTTGAAAATCAACAAACGTCGCTACAAATTTTTTCTGCCTTAATTTCGCGTCGTAGAATAAGATAAATTTTATGCCGACGGGCTTAGTGCGTTGAGTACGGCGGCTTTCCGTCTAATTGTCGAAGTGTTAAGCAACGGTACGTGGATGGGTGACCGCCGGCTCAGTTTGTTGTGTGTTAGTATCTCCCAATTTGCCTGGCCCGCACGGGAGATTAGACTATTTTCTCCCCAATTTATTGATTGCGGAGACCTACGTCTAGCAGTGTACCGATATAGGTTTAAAAAAAAAAAAATTCAGGTTCGTAATCTGTTTCATTACGGCTTCGAACTTTCCTTATATGTTATGTATACATATATATATAAATAATTTGAATCGGTGTGGAATGCAGTGAGCAGTTAAAATCGTTACATTCGTATTCAAAGAAATAATCAGATTATGTTGTTTATCACATTCACCATCAGGTTAGTTTTTAATCAAATCAATCATTGCACACTACTTTGCTTTGTAACATTATGCATCTAAATTAAGTTTTTTCTTTTGTTTTATATTATTGTTTATTTTTGATTTATTTATGTACACTTGAAAATGGCTTAATAGCTGAAAATATTTGTGTCTTTTAATACAAATTTAACGATTTTAACTATTGATATATAACGCTAAAATTTAGAAATTTTTTAAACTATATAAATTAAATCGATGAAAAATAAAACCCTGAACCCGTCTTGATTTCGACGTCTAGTAATAACTTTACAAACACTGAAATGTATACATCATTTTTTTCACGTTTCACCCATTCAGTCATACATGAAATTTTGACAGAAAATCATACATTTTATATAGGCTGTTGACTTTTAGATAGTTCTAGATTATTTTCAACGTTTTTGCATAAATATAATTAAAATATGATGACGACACTTTACGGTCAACCAGAAAATATATAATTTTGTTAGTGTTAAAATTTCATGTACCATATAGTGGACATGGTGACTGGAAGGGTTAAATTAACTCTATTCGAAAATTTAAGATTTTTTTTTTAAATTTATACAAGTATTTCTTTCCCACCTTCATCATCATCATCATCTTCATCATCGACGTAGACCGGGTGTTTTCAATCGTGGCTTCTCTTTAGACAAAGTCGTCTATTTTCTGACTTACGCGAAATGTCTCAAATCTGAAAATATCTATATAAACACGCTGAAAGTTATTTAAAGCCGTTTAAAAAATATTATAAATACGCTGTATATAATTTATAATATATTTTACGTGTGACTGAAAAAGTTAAAAGTTATACACGAGGATGGAACCTTGGACTGTCGGGTTGACAAAATCGAGCGCTTTATAGTAACTACGCTACATGGTAGTTTATTTTTATTTAATATATTTTTAATTAATGAAACAGTCGAAGGTGGATTATGCGTCTTACGAGTTCTAACTAGGATTTCTGGAATAAGCCGTAAATGGAATATTTAACGCCAGCTCCGAACATAGTCATCGTCATAGTTTGACATAAAATAATAACAAAAGAAATAACCTTGAAATTTCGGTTGCACATCATTTTAACGGGTTTTTCCTATCCTAGACGCCTACATACATAAATATTTTTATTTACTTCCAATGTGTACATATTACTTATAGACGAAGCTAATTTTTTCTACGCTATACAATTATTCTATAATTATCCCACCTATATAATTCTATTATTTCTACATTACATCTCGATTGTAAAAGAGATTTTATATTATGCAGCACCGATAGTTGACGATGCTCCTATGTAGGTGTCTATTCGATTTTAGATAGGTAGGTGATCTCTATAGTTAGAAGGACGATTTTAACCGAATATAATTTTATTTTTAGAGATATATTTAAAACTGCGTAATTTATCGCGATTATAATAAAATAGAGTAGAACATCTTTTATCCGTCACTCTAGGGTCCGGGCCTTTGACGGGGGTAACTGAATAGACGGATAATAGAAATTTCATTACAAACAAATTACATATATGTAGTACTATATAACAGATTGTAAATCATTTAGGAAATTAAATGAAATATCTATATTTAATTTGATAACGTTTAGAGTACTGTAGTTTTATTTAGAGATTTCGCAATATGGCACATAGGAAAACTGACTTTACCGTTATAATTGTTTAAGTCTTTAAAAAAAAACGATAATTTTCTTCTATTTCTTTGCAGCTCGAGCTTTCTTTATGGCAATGTTCCGGGTTTTTTTTTAGAAGTAAGATCCGTGTAAAATTTGCCTTTCATACCAATCGGTGCTCTTTGTTAAGCTTCCGACATCATTGTCGTCAATTTCACCATTATTCGACTGCTAAACATTAGATATAATATCTTCATCGGTAAAAATTTCAAAACCTTCATCCTGTTTATCACACTCTAATCAATCTGTTAAATCGACTGACTGGTAAAGAATGACCAGCACAGTTCAACAGACGAACCTTTCTGGCGGCTCTATCTCAAGGTCATTAACGTAGCTGTCCTTAGAGTGACGGATAACAGAGAACGGCGCATACAAGAGTGGCGGTTACAGGAAGTTTTACTCTATAGGGTGACTCAGGGAAAGCGGACAGTTTTGTTTTTTGAATAGCGCAGTTGGTAACATTGCTACAACGCAAAACCGCGTGATCTAGGTATAGTGTACACACGAGGGATTCGTTTTCGTTCAGTTTCAGTTATCATAATATCCTATAACGAGAAGGATTGGAACGTTATTTTCGGCTTGAATCGATTACGACAGTGCAAAAAGAGTTTCGAAAAGAATTCAATTATGTGCATAGCTTAAGAGCCGGGTTTACGAAATACTTTCACGAGATCTGGAAGATCTGAAAACTCGGGTTTCTGAAGAAATTACAAAAATTCAGCGACATATGCTCGGAAAAGTGTTCGAAAATGTTGTAAAAATACTGAATATATATATATTGTTATAGAGGAGTAATTTTTAATTATTGTTCTCCTGTCATTTATATCGATCATGATTATGCTCCAGAAGTTCTCTTTCATTCCGACACATCCGGGGTATAGACTATTAAATCAGAATTCCCAAGTCTTCTATGCGGGGATCAATTTGTCGGCCATAAAAATTTTACTTCAAGAATATTTGGTTGGAATGTGAAGCTATAAATGGACTTAATCTGAAGGTAGGTAATTTTTTGATAATACATTGAGTATTTGTGATATTCTTTCACTTTATATTCCTTATGATAAATATATATTTTCAAGGTCTTAAACATTCGATTCCCGTCTTATTCAGAGTAGTATCCACCTTCTTTACGTGCTCATATCTGCCCCATGTTGTACAATCGTACTCCGCGAAAAGGATAAGTATAAGATGCAGACAGTTATTTGCGATAAATCTATCATTTTGAATACTAGAGATGAAAGCTTACTTAATGAAGCTTATATATTTACCATTGTATACAATTACACGGTTTCAATATTATTGTAATTTTCTGAGATGAGAGGCTGACAACACTGTACATCAACGTCTCTCCACTAGTTATTCGGGGTGTAAAGGCTTTTTTATCTTGATGTTTATCGAGTATCAGACTTGCGGACAAGACCTAAATTTAATAATGAATAACTCATTTTACGTTAAATTCAGTCTTTTCACGAGGTCTCCGGATAGCTGCGATAGTATTCAAGGTCGAAGAACGATCGTCATCGTACATGGATACAAAATTACTTTGCTATAACTCTTATTCACCCTCCAAATGATATAATAGCTGCTGATGGCTGCTACTAGTAGTTTGGTATATGAATATGTTACAATTGACGAAAAAAACCCTTCGAAAGTATGAGTAAATTTATAAAATTTAGCATCCATTTAATTCGCCCTACTGAAGGTTGAACAACAAGTCGCGCAGATGACAGGGTGTTTCCGTTTAAAGTTTTTCTTTTATCGATTACAGGTTCGTATGTGGGACAACTTACGAATGTTTTTATTATTTTTTCGAAAAAGAACAAATCAATTATCCCCAGCATGCGGATAATAGTTAATTGACGATCAGATTATACGGACGATTGATTGATCGGATTATCTTTAATATGATTCCCATTGTATTCCTTATCAATAATAATAATGATAAAGAGTAATCATAATAACGAAGGTCTTATCGATGGTTTTAATTAAGGTCGCTTTTTATCTTTAATTGCACGGCGGATTGTATACGACTACTTTCGTTACTCAAATGACGGTGTAAAGAGGGGATTTGGTCGTTCATCTGGAAGGTCATCGTCTGTAATCGGTCAAGACATAATACCTATTATACACGTACATACATATATATATATGTATAAGAGTTTATAATGAGATACATGAACGACAAATCGAGGTGAAAGTACATTAATAAAATCAGAATTAATACATAAGTTGGCACGGTGTAATTTTTTCTTCAATGTCAGAAGGCTACAATATAAATATCCTCTTAAAAACTCCATCAATTTTCTTGAGAAGTACAGTGGTCGTTTCTCGTTGTCTTCCACCGGATTTTCTTTCAGGTTAACTCCCTTAGCCTTCGTGTAAAATTCCCAAACCACAAGGCAGCGGTTTGGTACTGAGGAGGTATGTAAGGTTTTTACGGCGACCTAAACCCGCCGAGGGAGAGACAGTCATTAGATTTATACAGACTTTTATGGCCAGTTCCTCAAGCTGATTATCTGTAATCTCGTGTATCTTACCCTTTCACTACTGGAATCGCCTGAGGCTTTCCACCAGTAGCATATCATATTGTACATTGATTTTTATTCAAACGATTAAAAAAAAATGACACAATTTGTAAATACATTGGTCAATTATTCTATAGACGATAAATTCGCGTATATTCTAATCGATTGTTCCTTTCATCCAACTTTTTTTTAGTACTTTACGAAATGATCATGATTCGCCATTTCTACGTAGTCTCTGATGCAGATTATACAATTTACGTTATGACCGAAAAATTAGGTTAGTCTCGAAATGAACTGTACTCTAGGACATGTTACATTACAGACGTTCATTATGTTGTCAATTATGTTATATCCTCGTATAATTCGAAAGACTTAGAAGGTATTTGTTCTACTTTAAGTCGGTGTATGAAGAATTCGCATCGATGATGATTAAAACGAAGATTTTTATCAGTTCTCTACCGCAAATAATTCCCGACCGATTGAATGTGTTCGACAATTTCCGCATGTGAAAAATTTATATTCCGTCTATTGCGATAATAGATGCAGTAATTAACTATAGATCTAACCGCACAGTGATTTATAAATTAAATGCGTGTTTAATAACAAGTATTTAAAATTAACGATTAAAATTTCGGCGTACAAAGCGCGGTTATACTTCCAAATCTTCTTTACGGAAGCAAAATCTAGATGGTCTCATACAGAAGTAACTAAGAAATCTAGAATACGTTCAACGATGATTTCTGCAACGACTTATGAAAATTAAGTGGAACGATTTTACATCAAACCGAGTTCTGCAACGTAACGGATATGTACCCGTGGGATAGTTGTTAGTCATGATGTAGCAAAATGGAAGATAGCAAGTTCCCGAAAAGAATACTGTTTGGAGAATTGCATCTTAATGAACGCATATAAGATAGATCACGCAAATGATATAATCGTACTAATAAAAATAATTGAATTAGGAAATAATTGGAAACATAATTTGAAAAAAATAGAACACAGTGGACAACCATCTAGGTCAAAACCATCTAAAACATGATATAAAATCGAAAGAAGCAAGCACGATTAAAAGTCTCGAAAATATCCGCATTTTCTTATTACCATATACACGGACGTTTTTTTTGGACTTACCTTATACTTTTGCACGTGCAGTTAATTTTTTGTCGTGCACACGAATATAACCGGTCACGAGTGCCGATGTTGCGATGGTAAATCGAGTCGATGTGGTCGAGGGTTCGATAGCTCGCGGTCTAAAATTTTTCATCACATAATTCTGCACCCCACTCTATATGACATCATATGCAAGCGCACCCGCTCTGCATATAAGCAGTATCTTGAATATGAACTCACTTTATATACAAAAATAACATACTTTTAGCTAATCACTATGTTTGACAATGAACAATACAACGATATATATACTATATATATATATATATGAGTTGGTTACTTTTTTACAACACTGTACATATATAATAAATAACCGTTCTTTTATTATACGTTATATAGTAATACAATTCTGAACACGGTAAAATCCAGGCAATTAGAAGATTTCGGCCACATAATGAGCAATGAAAGGAGTTATGAATTATTGTAGAGAATTCTTCAAGGCAAGATAATGGGACGAAGAGATCCGGGACGGAGAAGAACATTTTCGCTCACGAATTTAAGAAAAGTTTGTAGCAACATCCACAGAACTCTTCAGACCGTCAATGGACAAAACCATAATAGCTAATTTGACGATATGCACTAGAACAAAAAGAAGAATACATGTTTTATTTTTCGTATAAATTTATTTATAAATCTGAGGTGTATGTGTTTATATTAATATTTCTCTCTCTCTTTCTCTCTCTATCTACCTATCTATATCTACATATTTTTAAGTTAGCCTAACGGAATATGACAGAGAACTGTTTATCTAGAAATAATGCTTTATAGAGAGTAGTTGTTGTTTCTGGTATTTTAAAGGGTACCATGCATTATAATGTGCATGTTTTATACACATACACCCATACATATATATATATATATATATACGTATTCGTTTATGTATTATTTTGATAAATTTAAAAACTGAAATAATAAAAAATGTCTTCTTTTTGTGATGTACTTTGTCTATTATGCTTCATTTTCATAATAACTATTGGAGAATTATTATTACCATTATGATTATCATTGTTAATTTTCAATCGTCCGCATTAGTTCTTCAAGTGATAGCTTTGTCCAGGACTTGACTTGATCTATATATTGATTGGGGGCACGTCTTTTTGTTCGTTTACCATTCATCTTTCCTTGAATTATCCATTTTTCTATCGAGTCTCTTTTGATTATGTGTCCAAGAAAACTTAATATTTGTCTACTATTTTTCTTCGATTTCAAGTTCCTTCAGGACAGATACGTTAGCCCTTTTTGCTGTCGATGGTATGCGTAAAGCGCGGTGGTAGCATGTTATTTTCAAAACCTTCTATTCGTCTTTGACCGTTTTATTCATAGTCCGTGCCCCATATGTGACCACTGGAAAGACTATTGTCCGGAGAAGGTAGAGTTTTATTTGTTTTGCTTATCTGATGATCTCTCCATATTTTCTCTAGATTGACCAAAGTACTCTTTGCCATTCCGATTCTTCTTATTTCTTTTTCATGTTGTTCTTTTTTTGCTATTTGAAATCCAAGATAAATTATTTAATCTTTTATTGCAATGTTCATATATATATATAACTCTTATTTAAAAAAAGAAATCGTTGCTAACATCCAAAAAAAAACATAAATGTAGAAATAAGCATATTAATAGTGTAAAATTATACGTTTCAAGCGTGCTTCTGCACATTATGTAGAACTTCTACCGTTGATAAAAGTCAAAAATAGTTAGATGCTTTCAAAATATGAGACTGAAGGATAATGTAAAAAGTTAGCCGACGATTAAGTAAAATTGGAAATTCGGATGTGCTTGATGAACATTATCGACCAGATGAAGACTATAAGTGAAAGAAAATTCAATCAGATAGAGCACGTCCTAAGAAATATTCAACACGGATAATTGACAGATAAACACTAAAAGAGGAAAGCCATAGGAAAAGTACATTTCGTAAATAATGACGGATAGGATGAAGAAATTTATTTATTTATTTATTTATTTAATGAAGCCACACAACAGTTAAAAGTCAATTATAGTATAGGCTTATAAATAAAATAATACAATGAATAATTTTTTCTGAATTATAAAATAAAAAGTATTAAAAAATAAAATACAAAAAAAAATACATTGAACACATTCATCAGACTCACACCTATTTAACACACCAGAAAAAACTACACTCATTCACAAGTCTCACACTCATTAAAACATACATCATTCACACAGTCTTACTCGAAATAAACGGACGAATAATCTTTAACAAATTAATAAATACGATATAAACTTTAACTATCATGTACATTAGTAGAGGAACACATATACTAAACGCCCACCACATAATAACAATCGAGAACCATTGGAATAGACAACAGCGAAACTCCTGTTCTCATCGCAAAATATGTTTGGGAAGCAACTTATTAAAGAAATATCTGTTATCAAAGTATATATCCATACAGGGAGAAATATGTTCAAAAAAGAATTATACAAGCGGAAAGCTGACGGCAACGGATAACTTAAACCGAGATTTGTTCGTGCACGCGGCTCACTTAAAAAAACGATTCGATCGCCTATTTGATCTTGGTACAATCTAGGAGACGGTTGATGTTAAATACCCACTATGAATACCGTTATATACATCATGAAGAAATCTTAATTTTGGCTATTTTTCTTCTGTAGTGTAAAGACCTGACATCCATTATATTTCTTAATATATCGTAACTCATATATTTAGGGTAAATACCTGATATACGGTATTATAGATGAAAAAAGTTTAAAGGGTATCATGTACCACGTATTATTAATGTTAAGTACCTGATATCTTAAAATTTATCTTAGAACCTCACGCTGTATTAGAATCGAATAATAATCAAATATAATAGAAATATTCGGCTATACAGGCAAAGAGTAATTAGATACGTATGTACATCGCGCACACACGTTCATATGATCACGTATGCATAAATAAAAATAATTGAAAGAAACGTTAATAGACACGAACAATTAGTGAAGACCGTGATTAAGAGCACAGTTCAATGCAGATGATTAACCGTGGATTGAGCAATTCAATATTCTTAATAGATGTAACCGAATGTAGCGAAGTCTGGCTGCATACGTATAACTTAGAACGCAATTCCTCTTGCGTAATGCACGTGCGATTGCGATAACGCAGTATATCCTTATCATTATTATTATTATTGTTAAGATCGTTATTTCGGATTAATATTTTTTTTCTTTTACGCGTATATATTCTTTATCCTTCCCTACTGAAGGGAAGGTTCGACAAAGTAATTTCGCAATACGTGCGGAGATAAAAAAAAAGGGGGAAGACGTGAGTCATCATTCGCGAAAGAGTTTCGACCCCGTGATTAGAAAGAGCATCTCCCTCTGCACACCCTCGACGAAACTCGAAAATGGTCAATATCGTTATAGAGCGTCTACTCGAGACTTTTACGGCGATAATGAGATAGACCCTCCTATAAGGACGGAGAAAGAAGGCGTATTGAAAGATGAAAGCGTATCTGAAATAAAAGAAGAGAAAATTATCACGAAGGGCTTTAACACGGCAGTAGGATAGTTGAAAGTGTAGATGAAAAATTTACAGACGAGAGACAGAGCGTAATTTAGCTGCTTTCTAGACCAACACTCTATGCATTCGAGTGGCCGTCGAGATAAAAGCTCTACTCGGAGTTGCCTTTTCTTTTAATACTGCAAGCTTTCGAGAGGAAATTTTCAATTTTCAATCTTTTTTTACTACTAAATTGCGAATAATATGAGAAAAAAAAAGTAATTTTTTAATTACAAACGGCCGATCCGAAGAATAAACGTTTGCTGTTTATTTTATATTTCATATTTTATTCTTATTCGGTATTTATATTATACGTTCTTCGATTAAAAAAAAAAAATATTTAATATATTTAAATTGACGATAATCATTATATTAAATAATTATATTTAAATAATAGGACAGATAACGACGAAAATAATCATTATAATTCTCGCTGAACGATCGCTACGAAAACTGTATATTCCGGAAAAATTTTATTAAATGTATAATATTATATATAATAAACGATTAGGATTATATAAATTTTTATTCGAATAAAGTGTATTGACGTAATATAGAAACGTGTATATTTATTAATTATCGTGGGCTTTTATATGGACTAATTAAACTTATAAATATCCCCTAAGAAACGATAAAAAAAAGTTTCTTATCATCGGATAAACATTTTTTCAGTTTAATATATAATAACGAGAACATATACAATTTAGAAATTGTAATAATTTACGAGAGAAAAAATTTAAAAATAAAATCTGATTAATCTCGTAAATGTTTTCTTCTAGTAAATTATCACAATTAATAATTACGCGATTAATTCTTCGTGTTAGAAATTAGGAAAAATTCGTTACTGAATTACCTACTCAAAGTTTTTACCCACCGGCGTTTGTATTTCTCACATCTATAATAACGCCGACATTTTTTTATTATAATAATAAAATTTATTACATTACCAGAAATGGGCGGAAAATTAAAGGTATTACGAATTTGTCGATTCATTAACCGAAGACGCGTCATCTAATGGCCTGATGATACAGGCCCTCACAAGCATATATGTACTGTAGAGCTGGAGCATAATAGAGCATAAGGATCATCATCGGGAGCTGATGTACAGCGTTAGTCGAGATCACTTCTCGCCAATTGCTATCATCTCCCTAAACTTCCGTAGTTCTATTTCTTTAGGTAGGTTATCGCCAAGTAATTGTACTCATCGGTATGCGATTTGCGCGTCATTTGTTATTCGGCCGTGTTTATGCAACTTGAGTAAGTCTCTTCTGTCCTGTCTATATTTAATCTCGATCACGTTTGTTTTTTTTAATGCTCTCCTGTGACGACGTTACGTACTGATGAGCTTTACCTTATCTTAATACCTTCCCCCCCCATATATTACACCAACGTAGAATGTTTCGTCCCGGCTCCATTTGGATAATCTGCAATTATTCCTTGACGTAAAGATATTTCTAGAGAAATTTATCGTCTTTAATTGAAATAGCCTCCCACACAGTTCACGTTGTGTAAGCTGTAAAGACGTTGACGTAAAAAAATGACCGAAAAATGCGAATAGTCGTGCATTATTTTAGTACTAATGTCAGAACCAGCGTGGTTTTGTAATGGTTGCAGTTTTTTTTTTACATGACTATTACTGGTTGAACTTGACAGACAAGGACAGAGTATTTAATAAGGTTTCGTTTAACACGAAATTTGTTAATGAAGGTAAACATACTTTTCCGATAGTTTTATAAATTTGCACGCGAATGTCGATTTCTTTCATCTAACCTCATTTATATATAGATAAATATTACATTGGCTCAATTCAATGATTTCGCTAAATAATGATCGACTATCGACTTATAGATTTAACCCTGGTCACCATGTTCGCTATTAGGAATGGGTGTCAACATCGGAATTAACATCGGTAGAGAAGTATCGACGTTCGATATATCGACACTTCAAAACATCGATATGAGTCAATATCTATATATATTTTTTTTGCCCGTTTACTCTTAAATAAATTTTGAAAATAATTTTTATAGTCAATGGTGATGGCATCGACAGTTTTTTGTCATTTACGTTGATGTAGAATCTGTTTAATAAATATTGAAATTTTAATCGAAATGTACAATAATGCAATAGAGTTTTCTGGATTAGCAATTGGCATGCATAATTGAATTATGCTGCCTACTTTCGGTTTTTTATTTTTACACGAGCCCCATTTTTTTTACATTAATTATAAAGGTTCTTAAATCACAACTGTACTGCCGTGTGGTTACTAAAAAATTATTTTCATAATTTTCAACAATTTTTTGAATTGAGTTTGCTTAACATATTACCAGGAAGATTTTGAAAATTACCGTATATTTTCTGATGTGCTAATATTAATATACTAAATTATTTATCTTCGTGGTTTTTTTTTTACATCAAACTATTTCCCGAGTTGGACCGATATCCGCAATGAGCGATTCGATTATTTGCTTCAACATCGATAGTCTCCATGTTTGATATTATTCATCATGGATGTTAAAACATCGATGTTTTTTCTCTCAACATCGATATTTCTGCAACATCGCGCTCATTCCTATTCGCTATATGTTATGTGAAATTCTCTCTGATTAACGTTTGATGTCTGAAATTTTAAAAATATTTGTAGAAATACGTAGAAAATGATCTACAGTAGTTTACCTTAAGAAACGGTTTTGTATAATAAACACCCGCTGTGTAAAATTTATAATTCAGTGTCACAATTTGATGATGTACGTCTGAAAGAATTAATATACGAATTTAATGCGAAAATTTTTATAATGTGATCTAAACATCTTAAGCTTGTTCTATATGTATATATATATATATATATATATATATATATATATATATATATATATATATATATATATATATATAAAAGTATATATAAGTATATATATAATATATATTTATATATATATACACTTATTTATATATATTGGTGGTGGTGGTGGTGGTGGGGTGGGGGTTGAAAAGGGTAATTTTCACTTCCATAAACTAGGGATAACTGTAGTAGGAAGGTGAAAAATTTACTTTTGGCTCGTGTGAACTGACATTTAACACACTGCCCTATACAGTGAAATGTCATTTTTCATCTTCGAAGGTCACCATTATATTGCAATAGTTTTACGTAATACACTGCGGGTTTTTTTTAGGAGGAGGGGGAAAAATTTTCAAAAGACACTGATATATTTATAAGTACCATATATATTTTTGAGAGCAGCACATGCACTCAGCAAGTGCTGCTGGATTCCAAAGAAATCAGCGTGTGGGATTTTTACCCACTAAAAAAACCCTCCTTCTGTTGAAAAAAAAGAGAAAAATATACATGTAAATATAGAGGTCCATGAACAAATGCAAATACCTCCACATTATAATAACATAATATGTGATGGAAAAGGGATGAAAAATACATAGTCCCTTATTCCACCAAGAAAGCATATAATAACGAGTTTGTGACTTATTAAATATTACATTAAATTATAATAAATCTTGATATAAACTTATAATACACTGCGGATTAGAACGTCTGTAAAAGTTATATTATTTTTTTTTTCGTTTATTAAGCCAAATTATAATCTAGTTCTTTTAATTTAATAATTTAATTTCTTTCGTCGTAATGACGTCGTTGGCGTTTTTAAATTATTACTTTAAAATATCGCCAGCGATGGTTTTAAAATAGCTTTTTGCTTTTTATTATTTAATGGCCAGTGCATTACTGTTACTTTCGAGGCATTATCTTTGTTCGTCCATTTTTGTTTCACCCCGCTCCAATATCGGTCAGCTCGTTATTACGCGGCCTTAATTGTTGTACATATTTCACGTTATCCCATTATCATTTTTTTTTACATTATTCTTTATAGTATTATTATTATTATTCTGTATTATTATCATTATCATCGACATTATTATTATTAATGTTTTGTAATTTCGCGTTTAGTTGTGGTCTTAAAGTGAACTCTACGTCGTAAAATTATTTCGATTTTGCAGCAGCACCGTTTGTAATTAAAACGTTAGATTTTCTTCGTGTGCGTTTCGGTCTCCATTTTAAAACTAGTCAAAGATGAACATAAATAGTACGTCGACTGTAGGCCAAATTTAAACGATAAATGATGACGTACAATTGTAGGTCACATTTTAACGCGAAATAATTTCTTACTAAGAGTAATAATATACTATTGATACATATATATATATATATATATATATATATATATATATATATATATATATAACGATCTCCTGATTATCCGGGGTATTGGGTGGCGTGGCAAGAACCGCGGACAAGCCAATTCCACGGATAATCCGCAAAATTTTCAAAAAGTCAACAAAACAATTTTAAAATTACCGCGAAAGGTTTATAATATCGTGCATACGTACATATATGTATGCATATTATGTAATTTATAAAGTAAAGAAGGTTTTAATAGTTGCCTGTAGAATTAACAAAAAATCCGTCATCAGTTTTTGTTTTTTCGAAATGTCTTTCGATATGTGTTAGAGCTGCGCCATGGCTTACTTGCTTCTTCGTCTTATCCTCTTCCTCACTCTCCTCTGAAACCATACATGATTCCCTATCAACAATTTGTTCATCGATAAGATGTTGGCATCGCAATTAATCCACTCAACAATGTTTGCCTCGTCCAAGTTCTATAACGGATTTGACCTAAATGAGCAAAATCACAAGTATAAACTTCTTCTTCTTCTTCGGAAGATTTTTGTAAAGTACTTTCCACATTAGGTAAAATTTTCCTCCAGTACTTTACTAGCGTTGATTTTCTAACCGACTCCCAAGCAACATTTATATCGTAAATAATGTCAAGCATCGTGTAATCTTCCCAGAAAAGACTTCCGGTAACGATGACCGGTACACTTGAGTAAACAAACGTTTTTTCGTTCGTGTTTTTTCTCTTGAACAAAAAAAAATCCATCCTAGAAGGACCGTGGATAATCGAGAATTTACTGTATATATATATATATATATATATATATATATATATATATATATATATATATATATATATACGTATGTATGTATGTATATACATATATATGTATGTGTGTATGTATGTATATACACATATACAAATATATTTAAAGCTAAAATAATAACCGCATAATTTATTTGCATTCGTAAAGATATTTTCGTATCGTTTTCGCGTTAAGTACTAAATAATTGTTAACGACTTATAGATTTTATATTATATTCATCAGTTTGAATTGCTTTAAAAATTCGACTATTATGTTTGAGTTGATTTCTTCATATTGACTTTGTCCAGTGGTAATTTGTTATCTTCGGCATAGATACTTCTCTCGAGTTATACTTTTACATGGGTTACTGTTTGAGGTTCGTTGAATCTTTCGCGCATATAGACCGTTGAAAATCGCGAGTCAATCCGGTGTGACCAATTCGGTGACTCTTCTGATTATTATGAATTATATTTGTTGTTTCATAATCGTTATACAAAACTTGGCAATATAATTTTTAATATTTTAATATTATCGTTAATTATCCTTTGCCCGGATGTTTTTTTTGTTTCAAGAGGTCTACCTATTCGGCGCTCCGATATGACGATATGCGCTGCAATACAGACTATAAAGATTTGCTTCCTTCCTGACAGGTACAGATTTTCACACGTTTGATAGATATTGTGAATCACTTTTATCGATTAAAGTGAATCGAGCGAGGGAATCGACGAACACGATATACTGAACATCATTTTCCACGGTGATTATTTCGAGTACTTGAAATCTGTCGTATAGGTGTCTGATGTCTTAGGAAATAAGTTATTTTCCATTTTTTGATTATAATGGTACACGTGAAATAGCATTGTTTTTTTACGCGTCTGAATATATATTTCACATATTTGTGGAATGATTTATTCAGTGTTGTAAACATATTTTTTAGTCTATAAATATGAGCGATGAAAAATACGCGTTAGTTACATGTGTATAGGTTCAAAAGCAAAATAGAAGTGAATAGAATTTAGCTCTGGAATATTCACAACGGTATCGTTAAGGCATACTGATAAGTTATCACCGAAACTGTTTATTACCGCATCGGAAATCGTATTCGGGAAATTAGACTTGGGTTCCGTGAGTATAAATGTGTATAAAAATTTACGGAGAATACTTAAACCGCCTAAATATTTACAGATGATGTAGCACTGATAAGTGCAAAAGATCCTCAAATGATGATGACTGAATTAAACGTACATTCAAATAAAATAGAACAAAAAATAAACTTGCATAATATCAATGCGACAAATATTCGAGAAAATGTATGAATGGAAATAAGTAATAGAAACAGTCAACGATTAATCTCGAACAAAAAATTACGACTGACAAACAAAAGACGATGCAGACGGAAGTACATGGCGGAATATTAATTTAGCAGGGATAGCTTTCGGGAAACTAAGTTACGTATTTGAAACCGACGAAATACCGATACGTTTAAAACGTAAACTATATAATAATCAGTGTGTTCTGCCGGTTTTTTCACATAGCTTACACAAATAAATACTAGAAGGATAATAAGGGCACAAACAGCGCAAGAAATATTAATATTAAATATAAGACAGTCCGATCGGAAGTGGAATACTTACATTCGGAAGAAGAGCGGACTTTGTAACGTAATGAAGCAGATGAGCAAATTGAAGTGAACGTGAGCTGGCACATAGCTAGAGGAGAAATAATAATAAATGGTCAAAACGAGTGTTGGAATAGTGACCGCTTCATAAGAGAAGAAACATCCGCTGAATCATTAGCCAGATGGTATTACATAGATAGCTGGCAAGAACTGGATTCAGAAAGCTCAAAACCTTAACTCATGGAAGAGATCAGAAAATCCAGCAGTGAATTGATATATGTGTGTATATGTATGTATACATCAATACGATCTTCGTCGTATTGTTCAAGGCCAAACATCTTGACTAGCTTATTGTACGTTATCTGGCTACAACATGTACTAGCTTTCCAGTCATTAATTACATGTAAAATGGATCGGGTACTTCTCCTACGTAATTGAGTGTTATATGATATGAAAAACTTTATGGTGCGAACTAGGACGTTGTGTTTCTCGACTACCCGATCAACATTCGCGCGCTCTAGAAACTATACCATCGCTTCATTTCTTTTATACATATCTATAAATTCCTGCTTCTCTTATACATATATGTGTGTATGTATTGAATAGTGAGTGGGTTGTCAGGGCCACGTCCGTGAGTTACACAATAATTCAAAACTTTATGTCATTCGTTGGGATTGAACGTCGACGGCCATTTTGACATTCGAGAACTTTAGCAACTGTGCGTCACCCCCGTTATAACATATTATATATATATATATATATATATATATATATATATATATATATATATATATATATATAATATAATATGCCTGTGTTTTGTATGTATTTACTTATGTGTGTTTATAATTTTACATTATATCCTAAAACTAGTACATATTTTTAATAAATATTTCAAGTCATTTTAAATGTTATTACATTTTTATTAACATTCAGGTAGTAAATGACGATTTGTAAAGTAATTTGGAAAATTGAGTTTATCGTTTTCCCTTATCCAGAATGAAAGTAGGTCATGCTATGTAACGTTATTTGTAAAGCGTATTTGCTTCTGGTATTTTTTGTGTTTTATCATTTGATATTGACCTTTTGTGTTATAACTGGTATGGCTTTTATGTAGAAAATTATCTTGAACTTTTTTTTTTTTGACTGCAACATTTCAGGAAACTCACCCACTATATATATATATATATGTATATGTATATATATACTTCATTATTATATCTACATATCGTTTTGTTCACCGCAATATGACAACAGTTTTTAAAAGTTAATGACAATAATACCAATTGTGTTACGTGTGACGTCAATCTCGGGATAACTGTTGTAGAACAATTCGTCTTGATAATAATCGCTATTCGGATTATCCGTTTGTTGTCGTTTTCTCGAATGAAATATTAACAAGTTTGTTTTGAAAAGTCGATATGTTTTGTTTTCGTATTGGCAGTTCGTTTTATAAATTATTGAAAAACAGAAAAACATTTTAAAGTGTAAATAGGATTATAGGTTACAATAACTACTACGAGCTTCAAAGATATATATATATATATATTCTTCTTGAGCATTCCGACACACCAATATTTATCCAAGGCTTGTCCCAAATTTTTCCACCGTTGTCTGTTCTGAAGCTCACCTCTGCATGAATGACCTGCCTGCTTTTGTTATATCATCTATTCATCTTGTTTTCATTTTTTTGCTTTCAAGTGTATTACCGCAGTTCAAAATTTTCTTCATCTGTGTTCCGTCCGTCAGTCTTGCTGCCTTCCTACCCTAGTTCCATGTGTCTCGCTATTCTGGCTATAATGTCCTCGAACCCGGTGTTTATCCGTATACCGAAGTTTCTAATTTTGTCCTTCAATAATATACGTTCAATAATTCTGTACGCGAGGCAAAACGAAGACAAGATGATGAAAAAAGTTCTGGTAGATTGTCCCTAAAATGATCTCCTTTTTAGAATAAATTCCCGGCGAGGTTGAATTATGGGACCGATTTTTTCCTTAGCATAAGTTTAGAAACTATAATAGACGATAATTTTATAAATAATTTTTAGTCAATGTTGATATATTTGAGAATAGTAATTTTATGAATTAACAAAACAACATAAAAAAAAAGTTAATCACTATAAAAGTTACTTTATTAATGCAAAGCTTTTCGACATTAACGTCATTTTCAAGCATATACAAAAAAAAGTTACATATATTGTGTATGCTTGAAAATGACCGTTAATGTCGAAAAGCTTTGCATTAATAAAGTAACTTTTATAGTGATTAACTTTGTTTTTATGTTGTTTTGTTAATTTTCAGTCGCTAACGCTAATTCGCAGATCACGAAGTAAAAAATCAACATCGTTTTTCGTTTTCCTGTACCTTTGATTGAACCTTTAATTCAAAGGCGTACAAATGAATAT
This sequence comes from Coronaproctus castanopsis, assembly GCA_032883995.1. Taxonomy (NCBI): domain Eukaryota; kingdom Metazoa; phylum Arthropoda; class Insecta; order Hemiptera; family Monophlebidae; genus Coronaproctus; species Coronaproctus castanopsis. The sequence continues at coordinate 59,091,222 of CM065052.1, forward strand.
CCCTTATCAAAAGAATGTTTTCCGGAAAATATAGGAGAGGTAAAAGAAAATGTCTGTTACATGCGAAAGATTATTTATCGAAGGTCGTAAACATTTGTTGATGATACAGCGGAAGCAAAAATAGGAAAAAGAATGTAAAACATGTTTTTTCTTATATCGTGGGTAATATTTCGTTTATTCATTGGCACATTTTTAGTATGTATGTTGTATTTTGTAATTTTTACGCGTATGTCACAAAATTGTGTAAATAAAGGTTCACCTGTTATTTTAATCGTCCTGCTGTATGATGAAGAAAGATAAAATACTACACCTGGCGAGGTGGAGAGAATACTGGGTGCTACGGGAAGATTAATGGTAACAGAAGACCGAGTTAAAGAAGAAAAACCGAATGGATAGATAACATATAGCAACGCACCCGGGTCACTCAGTATGATAGTTGTTCCACGTTGCTCAAACGAAAACATTGTGACTTCTACATTCAGTAATATATACGACAGTCCGAAGAGGTATGTATATATATATATATATATATATATATACATATATATATATTACAGAAACATATTTCAAAATTTATTTATTATAGTTTATAAATAATCATGGAGTATATTTGTTTCACTTAGGTAAATCCCCGCAAAATGTTTAACAATATAAGTAGAAGTAATTATACCAATGTTTAAAAATCATCCAGTATCACATATGTTCAACATTGTTGTCAAGTTTACAACTTGGTTACATATTATTGGCATCGAAAAGGTTATATACTCTACACGTTATCTTCTATAATATAAAAATGAATCGCTAAATGTGTTGGTAAGCGCATAACTCAACAACGCCTGGACCAATGTGGCCAATTCTTTTTTTGAAATGTTCGTTGAAGTTCAAGGATGGTTTTGACGGCGAGAAAAATTCGAATATTTGCGGAAAAGCCCTAAAAACAGCCCAGAGGGGTTATAGGGGGGACTCATTAAAATTTCGATTGAATCGATATGGATATGATAGATATTAAAATGACGAATTCAAAACAGAAAACCGTTTTTCGTTACGATCGATAGGTCTCGAGTTACGAATTTTCGAAAATCGATGACCTGCTACCTTTGGCAAGGCATTGCGAGCGATGTAAATATTTTTAAACGATTCCGTTTCTCGAAATAGTCGTTACTATATAAGATCTATAGGTTAAAGCGAAAAAAGCGCGAAAAAAAATTTCAAGTCGAACCCAAAAATTTACCTTTCGATTTTTTCAAAATTTCGATTTTTTCGCAATAATTCGCGAACTATTCGAAATTTGAAAAAATTGTTTACACGAAAGTTATTTGTCATTAAAATACGTGTCTAACGATGGTATTGCAGTATTTTTATATCGAATACTCGCCGAGAAAATTGGGCTTGAAGGGTTTTCGGGGTTTGGACCCTTTTTGAGGCCTCTATGATAGATCGGGGGTTGGGGTTGGGCTTAAAAGAAAGTAGATGTCGAGATCTATAATTTATGTTATGAGATAAATGTTTTAAAAATTAACCGGTAACGAGAAATCGCGAGTTGAAAATTTCATTTTCGATTTTTAAAAATTCTGCCGGCGATTTTTGGTCGGCCGATTCTACAATGCATTTAAGTTCAATAAATCTACAAAAATTAAAAAGTATCGACATATCATTTAAATTTCGTTATAAATTTGTTTTTTAATTTTTTGTATAATTCCTAATTCTCCATCGGTATTTGTGCTTTATTTAATTCAGCTAATAAATTAATACATTTATTGATTGTGGGGCGATACGAAGTTCACCGGGTCAGCTAGTGATCATAATAAATTTATTCATATATTAAGATAATCTTTCCTATTTTAATTTTCTATATACATATATGTATATATATATATATATATATATTACTCGACGATATAGTATTTATTTTTTTTTTATTCGTCGGAATGAATAATTATTTATTTTATAATTATGTCAACTTCGAAGTTTAGTTGCTTTGGCTTTATCAATACCAAGCTGCGAAAATTATATTGTGTTTTATATTCAAAATAATTAATAAATAAACGCTTCTTCTTCTATTTAACTCCCCGGAGGCATCGTAAAAGCCCCCTGTTTGAACATTTCTTGCTGGCGATTTTATAAGCTACGTATGTGAAAAAAATCGTACAAGTATAAAAAAATCGTACAAGTCTAAAAAAATCGGCTTAATATAATTAAATTTAATATAATGAAAATATTTTTAAAAAACATGCAGGGAAGAAGTGAAACTTAAACTAAATTCGATACAGAGTTCTTTTAAGATATATAATCCGACACAACACACACACACATATATATATATATATATATATATATATATATATATATATATATATATAAAAGAATAATAAGCCTACCTATGCGTATAAGTCGTCGCGCATAACGCTCAAAACGTGGTTTGAAGAGGAATGTTGGTAGCGCAGTAGATAAAAACGGGATATATATATACATATATGTTATTTCGTTGACACACCTAACGCAACAAAATGTACTTTGATGGATTAAATTAACTTATTTAACGACACACCGTTCTATCGGTAAATTCGGTCGAAGAACTGTAATAGCTATCAAATAGAGTAGATTCGTTAGACAAAGAATTTGGGAATTAACAATTAACGGAGGAAAAAAACCAAGACAATGATGATGATGACAATCAGTGCAAAAATATGTCGAAATGCGAATATATTAAAGTAATCGATGGGAAACAGATAGAATAAGCGGTTTCTCAGTTAGCTGCATAGATCGCGAACACGTTAAAATCAAATGTGGAACAGCCTTGTTACTCGCTAATGTATTTTTAAGCCTACAAGACGGGAATTTACGAAATGTCGCATTCGGTCCGTCGATTTTATTACACGGTGCAGAAACGGCAACATGTGAAATGCGGATACGCGGGAGAATTGTGTAGATAAAGAGTCGAGAACGAAGTGGTATTGAAAAAAGAAAAAAATAGACGGATCTTTAATATCATTAAAACACTTAGTGCTCCATTTAGTCACCTGTTAGAGTGGGTTATAATTGCTACTTAAAAAAAAAATTTGCTTTATTCAAAAATATTTTTTTCCCTGTTACGGTCTACACATAGCCTGTCTAGGACATCTATCGTAACTAATAACAATGTAATCATTTATAGGGGCTAATTGATGGTGTAGCTAATTACTGTTCACATAGCGGCTTTTCATCATTACGCGTCATTAACTAGAGTAAATCTAATGATTTCGACCGTTGCAGCCAGCGAACCTCTTCCAGATTATCCGGTAGGATAATCGCTGTCCAGTTGGTATGTCTATCCAACCTGTCAGCATGCTTCGTTACTATGTTCTTAATGACTTCTTGCGCCGTCTAGATGACGGTGTGGAGTCTCATTGCTTACGTACCAAGGGACATCTGCGAGTGTACTCTTGTTATTCTGAAATGTCTGTATTATTTTTATATTACTTTTCAACTGGCATCCGTATATACTCGCATGAGTACTTGTTTATAGACCAACACCTCGTTATTTAGGCTTTTGATTTTCTTCCTAATAGCCGATACATTCGCATTACTTTTATATTAAGTTTTGTTCTTTTAGTTGTAATTACGCCACGTCATCCTGCTTTCAGTGTATAATCCCCAGGGTATTTCACTTCGTTTTTAATCGGTACGATATTGTTGTTCGTAATAATATCTTTTGTAATAATTTTGTAAAAACGCGTTGATTTTGTTTCATTAATTTCGATTTACCATTTCGCACACCGAGAGGTGATGAGAATTATACTTCTCTATTCGAAAATATAGAGTGTACGACTTGTTGCGTTTAATCGCAGAACGAAAATATTGCCGGGAAAATAGGACGCAGGAAGAAGAAGGAGAAAGACGGATCGAGGCGTAGTATGAGATGAAAAGAGAAAAAGATAACCGGTTACCCGAAAAAGATTCGAATTTCTACTCTAAGTTCAGTCCTAAATAAGACTTTTTCCATGATAATTTTTTTTCAACGTTCCCGATTTTCCGCAGCTCTTTTCAACTCCTTATAGCTATCGTTGTTAGTGAATTTCTGGGATTAACGTTTAATATAATAAAATAAAGCGAAAATCACGATTATTTTTCGAATCTATTAAAATGAATAAATATTTATTTACGTCTTATGATTTTAATTAAATATGTCCGAACTAAGCGAATCTATCTTACGAGAAACAACAACCGTTTCAGTCACTGTATCGCGTAAACAACGCTGTTTCTGTTATAAAAATATTTATACAACTAATTCGACATTATCTAGATTTATCTAAAAATCAATATTATACGGGAAATATTATATTATATTCAAATTTATAACTTTGCTTGTACGATATGTCAGATATTAATGATGCACTAACAGCAACTTTCGTTGATGGACATGGCAATCATGACAAATCCAGTCCACAGTAAATCTACAAAGCCGTTTAAATAAATCGTGCAATGATTGAATAAAAAAAAAAAATGTAAAACAAATTAAAATAGATTTCTAAATAAAACTCAAAAACAGTTTAAAAATCAAAAAATCAATTCAAAAATCAAAAAATCATTCTAAAAAAGCAGTCGCGTTATCTTTACAAAAAAAAAAGAAATTCGAACGTAATAAATACCACGTAACTATAAACAGCAAGCAATTACACACATGCTCACCCGTAAAATATCTCGTAGTACACCTCGATGAAACACTTATGTGTCAGCGTATTAAGACCAAAATAACAGAACTTAATTTAAAAACGAAGCAACTTTATAGGTAGCTTGGACCACGTTTTCAATTATAGGTTGCAAACTAAGGTGTTGTTACATCGCATGGTACTAAAACCAATATATGGTTATACGCAGCCGAACTGTGGGGATTGTCCAAAAGTAATATTACTAGAACTGCATAGCATTTGCGGATGTGACTTGGCGATTTTATCAGATAACCTAGATAATGTCATAGAACAAATAGATATCCTTAAAGCAATTTTGATTTATATATATTTTCCATCTATTAATTTTTTCGACTAATGCTTTTTCCCACTATTGTCAGTGAGTACCGATTTATTTGTTTTCTTATACATACGCATCTACTTCGTTTACATTTTTGTCAGATAAACAACGAAAAAGGAGTTGAAATCGTTAAACGTTTTATACAAATCACGGAGCTAATGTGAAAATGGATACATAGGAAAAACAGGCTAATAATTCACAATCAGATTTAAAGAACACTTAAATTCATATAAAAACAACGATAAAAAATCATTATTCGGAAAACATTGTAAAGAATTAAAACACAAAATCAATATTATTAACCGAGATTATAAAATTTTACATACAGAAAAATATTAAGATACTTGGAAAAAATCCCGGAAATAATAAGAGAAAGGGATAAAAATAATTTATTAAATTCGATGATAAATTTTAATGACGAATTAGCTCTAAGAAGTATATTATAAAAATCAATTTTTACATTAGACAGAAGTTCTTATTTATTATTTTTATATTCTGCACTTTTGGTGTTTGTGTATAAATTATGTATAACTGATTCTAGATTGCATTCTTTATTGCATTCACTATCAGATTATTTTATAAATACTTTTTTTTCCATATTTTCAGTGATTTTAGCATGAAAATAAATAAATAAATATATATATATATATATATATATATATATATATATATATATATATAATCCGTGAGTTGAGGAATATAATTTATAGTGGAATCTTTAGTATAATAATTTGGTAACATTACTTCTGAATCAACAACTTATTCTATATGCAGATAGGTTAGAACCGCGATTGAATACGAAGGTAGTAGCCGATACCGGCTGCGAAGTTCTGTGACGTAATATATACAAGCTACTAAATTTAGTTGCTATATTGAAATGTTTTATTTGATGATTTAGTTGTATTATAAATTAGTTTAATTAATGTTCGTATAATGGATAAAAAAACGCTGTATGGCCTTGGCGATAATATATATACTAATTTAAATGCCGATGGGTTTGTATAAATTAAAGTACATGATCAACAATCGATCTTTATTTAAAAAAAAAAAAAAAAAAAAAAAAGTTAGTAAATATTAAAATAATTGTTAACGACGCTTTTCTGCAGTTATGCCACTTTCCGGTTAAAATAATTAATTTCAGCAGTTATGACATTTTCATGTTGAAATAATTAATAATTAATAATAGTGAATAAATTATATTTAATAATAATTATCAATATACAAACAGCGTATACTTAACCAATAACGACTAATATTTAGCACATCTAGTTCAAGATGCTCGTCAACAGGTACTATCATAATAACACCTATAGTTTCTTACACTAAAAGACAAAGATTATCAATGAGTCTGAATTTATTATTTATAATTTTTCAAATACCTATATATATTTTTAGTTTTTCTCTTTATATGTAAAATATTACAGTTTCACTTAATAATATTAATTTCGCGGTTAATTATTTTTATACGAGCTTAAAAGATTCATTAGATCTAATTTTAAATTATCTATTTGTTTTTCCTATATTTTTTTTTTATGATTATCAAAAATTTAATTTATAAACACTAGTTTTTATTATAGACCAGGTACGCGAAAAAAAAAAAAAGGTTTTTTCCACGGTTTAGATTATTTTGTATATTTTAAAATTGTTTCCTCTTTATACGAACATGAAATCTTACACTTCTTACCCGTAAGTACTTATTTCTAAATCAGAGTGCGCCTTTATTTGATTCCTGCAATTGCCCTCATTCCTCACATCCTGTTATCATGTCCCTCTTACGCAACCCATCGTCTTGCTGCTGGACTTGCTTAATCCCTAACCCAAATCGTACAGTACACTCCAACCGCTGAATTTAAACTCATATCATTATCTAATCGTATTCCTTTAATCTAATTATCCTTCCGTGCATCTGGCCTTAGTAGCAGTATAAGGCGCGTCAATTAAAAAAAAGAAATCATCGATCGAGTATTATTGCGTCTGTTCATGTAGATTTTCTATAAATGTTCATATATAACAATATTAATATTAAAATCGTGAGTTTTTCCTACTATTTCCTAAAGTAAATTGCGCGTTTTTATTATAGTTTTTTTAATTGTGAAATATTAGTTTATTTTTATTACTTTTACTGGAAAATGACGTAACTGCTAAAATGCTTCGTTAATTATTATTTTCACAATTAATGATTTTTAATAATAGCTTCATCATTATTATTATTTAAATCTAAAGTCTGACTTGAATTATTGTAAAATGAGTTTTTATATACAGGTCTATTTTTCTGGCGTAGTAAAATATTATTCGACGTTAGATTTAATTTTTTTTTTTTTTTTTTTTGAGAGTTACATTGTACAATTTTTTAACTCTTCCGATGTACACTATATGGCACAACATTGAAAATTATCTAAAGTTCACGTAGGAAGCGGTATAAGCACCCGAAAGGATTGATCATATTTATAGTTTGAAGAAACTGAAGTGTTGCTTCCACAGCAGTTGTATCATCAGATAAAACTGTTTTGAATGAATTACAACTGAAATTTTTGAAACGGTATACGAAATATTGTGGGCAGTCAAAAAATAAGTGATGGAGTGTTAAGGACGTCCGGACGCAATGATCGCACAAAGGTGGATTTGTTTTATTTAAAATATGACCACGAGTCAGTGCGGTGTGGCCAATACGGATACGAGTCAATACTACTTGTTCCTTTCTGCTATGCACAGAATACAAGGAAGAGGAGAGGAGCAGAACTAAGATGATTTGTTGAGGGAATTGCATTCCACAGATCACAAAACAATTTATTTGTTATATATTTGATGTAGACGATTGCATCGGTTTCGGATATATTAAAGGATAAGGTTGAATTCGAGCTGCCTCTTCAGCTGCTTTATCAGCTAAATCATCGAATGTAAAACCTGTGTGACTTGGAATCCGTATTAAAGTTATTTTTAGAGCAGGATGTTGGTATAAGCGATTTAAGATTTTTATAGCAATAGGACGAAATTTGGAAGAATTAAAGTTGAAACATGTAATGGAAGAGAATGCATTTGTGGTTTTCAGTGACAGCAGTAGTTATCTGAAGGTAGATTGCGTATAATTCAGCGCTTGAATTTTTATTATGTCAGTCAAATCGATTTTTTTTCTCAGTATTTATTTTCATTCCATGTTTTTCCTTCTAGGATGTTTGAATTTTGTACCCCATTTCAGACAATTCTTTCCGAACATCTACAATTAATATCCGAATATAATTTTTATACAAATTTCTTCTAACATTTCGTTTGTTCTGAATTCGGATTAATATGCAGATATATATATATATATATATATGTATATACATAGATACACACACACATGTATATATATATATATATACGTACAAGGAACTACATAAATATGATTTAAATAGACGTTAATTGTTCTAAAAGTAAACTATGCATAATTGTACGGTGTTTGTACCTAGAGTAACAACTCGCGGTGAAATGTTAATTTATTTCGATTAATTTTGCGCATATCGTAAAATTTATTTCGTATATCACCATCACTATCTATCGTAAAATTTATTTCGTATATCACCATCACTATCATCATTATTATTTTGTTCTATCCTCTTCGATGGAGTTTGCGAATGATGAAGGATGTTTGAATGTATTATATTTTTAGCTGGATTCATTACGTCACCGGTTTGATAGATTAAATATAGAACGTGCTAAAAGTTCAACCGGACGTAATACAGGTTATATAACTGTATTTTTGAAACGTTTTTCGTAACGCAGATTATTAAGTTTTATTCCATCCCGTCTAGAATTACGAAATGATGAAATATTCGCATTATTTTCAGCCGTGACAATTACAAGTAATTATCGATCAATACTGACTCCCTTACATGTCTCGTTCCGTATTTTCATCGTAGTCATCATTAGCATCGCCATCGTGCAGTGAAATTGACAATCAGAAAGATGAAGCAACCTAGAACTCGATATTATTATTATTATTATTTCGATTTATAATCGACATCGAAGTCGCCGTAATGTCGAAGAGAAATCCGTATTTTAATGATACATTAAAATACGGATAAGAAAAAACAACAAATAGCGTAAAAAAAAATAAAAAAATAAAAAAATACGGACGATGACAATACTCGGGTATGGAACGGTTGGAAAACGTTCATCGTCCTATAAAAAAACTCGACATACGGGCGTATTGTTACCGACAAATCCAAGATGAAGATAGAGTCTTCGTGCGAATGCAACTCCAAATAGAGACCTCTTCATCAACCGGAAAATAGACACTTCACTTTCTAAAGAAGATTGTCACCTACCGAGTTTGCGTCACTTCCCTGTGTATTTTCCTTTTATTCGACACTTACGGTGCCTAACTACGGAGTTCCAACGAAACAATAATAAAAGATTAATCCTCCTATGTATAATACATATATATATGTAATATGGACACAGGGATTATAAATCTCAATGAATCAATGCGTACGAATATAAAGATATATATTATAAAGACGCTGTTGAACATTTTAATTTTATTGAATATTTCCATAAATCAGCTTCCTAATTTATAATCGCTTATATAACATTTTAAGCGTGAACAGCTAAATAGATTTATACGCGTGAACATTTGTATATGATATATATATATATATATATATATATATGTATGTTAAGTAAAGATGATTCATGACATTTCGAAAGTTGATTGGTTACGTCGACTAAACGGTTGCCAACTTTGGAGTATGAGCAAACAAGCGTCTTTCTCCTCTCTCTCAGTAGCTGATACTCGTTTAATTAGATTATGATAGCCGAAAATTCCTTTTTGCTGTCAGAAATTCTTACCCTGATAAGATTCGAACTCAGGTGAACATCGTATATATATATGTATATATGTATAAAATAATTATATAAATGTGTGCAACTTTTACTGAAATTAACGAATACCCAATTGTTATTCAGCGTAGTCAGAAGATAATTCGCCTCCGAGCGTGAAGAACCACTTTATAAATATCCGAATATGGAGGCAACCGATTTGTTCGACACACTAGCAACAGAAGTCATCGACGTCTTAAGCGATTAAAGTCGAACAATTCGGTTATGTAAACGATACTTACGTATAGAAATAATATAAATTAGTAATTAACGAAGTAATATCCTATACACGTTCAATTATTAATTAGTGATTAATGCGTACAGGTTATTTAAACATTAAGATTGCGATACGCATTTACAGAAAGAAAAAAACTGAAATAGAATTACTTTGACCGTTTCTGTATTGTACGTCAGAACGTGAACGATATAAATTGATCGCGTGGATGCGTTTAATATAAAAAAAAATTTTTAGGTATTCGACGATGGAATACGACCGACATATAAACGGATCAATGTAGAGTGTGCTATGAGATATTGTAGCATATTGTAATGTACAATGTTCGTCGATATTTTTCGGTCTTGTTGTAATAATTTCATTACAAGTATCAACGATGAAATTCGATCGAAGTAAATTGCACCAGTCTAGAGCTTTAATTCTTAACCATTTCATTGAAACTTTCTCAATTTTAATCCCTAAAATACTGAAATTTCGTACGTGACCTTACGTAAACCTCCTGATCACAAACAATTTAGCTCATATATCGCAGGGCAATGGGGAATGAAGAATAGAGCGTCGCTGAGGAGCGACATTTCCAACTTGTGGATGAAAAACATAACAACTCTTTACCACTTTACATAACGTAAATAATCACATCCAAATAAAATTTGATTTAAAAAACGAAATATATAAAATAGATAAAGTAACAGCGAATAAAGTTAAAATGAATAGACAATACAAATAAGAAACGACGAAGAATGTGTGTGGTAAAATTAATGTCTTCTTTTAGTTCAGTCCTAAGACGGGTCTTTTTGCATTATGATATTTTTCCAATGCTCTCTCTTTAAACTTTTCATAGAATTCAACAACCGTTTCCACTCGGTCATATTCCTTTTATCTAAAGCCGTGTAAACCGCATAAACAATGCAGTTGAAGTTTTTTCAAACTCTCCTGTTTTCATAGTTTTTCGATGTTCATTGGATACGTAGTATTCTCTTGTTATACACGGTCACTTTTACAAATCTAAATTTGAAGACAATTTTTTTTAACGGTCACTCCTTTATCGAGTTTGTTGATGGCCTCGTAATTTTGTCTCCAAAGAAACGACAGTTCGTTCTCATCACGTAACCAATACGGTACAGTGCAAATAAAAATAAACTCTAAACGAACTTCATATGCAAAATGAAAAATCAACTCACGTCAGTATCAGCAGATGAACCATCTATCGAGCCGGTCTCTCTCATATTCTCACGCGTACATTACCACATAATTTCTATTTTTACACTACATACTGCGATTCGATTTCACTTTTTTTTTTTTTAAAGTACTTTGGTTAACTTGCTAACCGGGGCTCGGATAATCGCGAAAAAGAAATACTACGTCTCCATTAATTCGAACAACTCATAAGTCGGTACAATTTAAACGGTTGTGTTTAAATACCTACGAGTAATATTTAACTCCGAAATGAGTAAGCTGATATTGACAAACTCCGGGATATTTTATGATCTAAGTAGGGAGTGAGTATCAAGTTTCAAGCGTTATAATATATATATATATATATATATATATATATATATATATACACATAACTTTAATAAGATACCAGACGGATTATGTAGCCCATTCACCGATTTTAACAGAAGCAGTATTAATACAAATAATGCATGAGAGCTATGCCAATGTATGCTGGTAGAATATTGTCCGATTCACCTTTATCGTGACGAACACAATATATATATGTATATATATATATCGGATAATTGTTTATTGAAAATTAAAAAACAAAGATACCACTTAATTATGAAACAAATTATAATATCGAATAACCGGGTGAACAAAAAATACTGGGAACATAACATATCTAGGTAAATAATATTCAAGTATCGAATGATGAAAACAGTTCAATGGAATAATTAAAAAAATAAAAATAAAATGATGATATAGTAATTTTGAAATAATAATAGACGAGTAGGTGGGACGCTATGCTGCATCCTTTTATCACTACATAAATAAGGAAATATGGAACGTTCATAAGTTGATATATGCCGGATCTTCGTACGCAACAATGATAACGTTGAATTATATTCAGAATAAGAAACCAGCAGGAAAACCATTTTAATAGATTCTCTGGCAGCGGAACGTAAATTACAAAACATACATTTAAAAAGAACGTTAGTTACATAATAATAAAAATTAGGAAATTAGTAAATAAAGTAAAAAACAGTTAAACTATTTTAAAAGACTCGTGAGCGACACCACATCTTTTCTCCGAAATTATTTAATAGTTAATTAATTACGAGATCAACAAAATCAAAAAAACTCAAATCATAATCTTATGTACAATTAAATAATATACAAAAACACCGAACTTCATTCTCGGAAAAGTGAAGTACTTAAAGTTCTTAATATCGTATAAAGCTTTTGTTCGAACCCATGCTTGTATTGTTCTTATGTACATTATCTATTAACATACTTAAGTAATTATACGGTTAATAGTAATAGTTCTAATTATAGAGCATTTTTTCAATGATGTAACTTTTTCTTATGCTACTGAATCTAATGTGTCAAATCAAGTTACTGCTCACGCGCTGCTAGTTGATTTATATATATATATATATATATATATATATATATATATTTATTTATTTATTTATTTACAAAAAATACGGCGTACACAACAGCAAAACGCCAATTACGGTGTACTATCTTACAGAATAATTATAAAGTAAAAGTATGAACAAAAATAAAAATAAAACTCGACCACACTCACACAACACGCTAATTAATATAAATAATATGAAGAAAAATAAATTACTAATACCCCAACAGAAAAATGATACATGTTTTTCTAATTTAAATACAATACCTATATACAAGCACATACTCGAATAGAGCTAAAATACCAATCATACACCCATACTCTAATGTAAACAAGCTCTCCATCGAGGCACGCACATATGACCAAAATAAAACAAACTTACTGAAAAGTAACGAGTGAAATATAGAGTTCAAAAAAACTATTCTATACAAATTTACTATCAAAATGAATATCTAACTGTGGATGAATAGACGCAAAGTGGATAGATGTACGAACATGTGATTGATAGAAAATAGGACGATGTGACCTACTACTAATACTGAGGACCATAAATAAGATTGTAGATAATAAATAATTGTCATCTATGCGAGCGTTACAAAGATCATGCAGGAACCTCAGCTTACTTATCTTTTTAATACTTAAGAAATCGCATAAAATATTATAAGTCAAAAGTGTAGGATAGACACCAGTTTGACGGTAGTAAGTATACCTAAAAAAACTGAGATTAAACTTTTTCCACCGTATGAATATATTTAGTGCAGAAAGGATCCCAAAACGAAAGATGCGTATTATAATTGCGATCTTACAAGAGTATTGAATAGTAACAGCCGGAATCCTAGGATCACGAAATCCGCATGAATTTCTAATTATGAAACCCATAGTTCTGTAAGAATTTTTGCTAACGTTAGCAATATGAATTGCAAATTTAAGCTCGTTGTCAATATAAACCATGAAACAGAGGTCTCTATTAGGCGATCGAGTAAATAGGTGCAAATTCCAGGTATTACTTTTTTCGAATATTCAATAAATACCAAGAAATTTGTGCTAAGATTAAATATTTGGACCTAATGTTAATGCAAACACTTAATTTAGCGGTCTGGCGCTTATAGTAATTTTTAATAGACATAATTTTAACAATACCTGGTAGACGAATATTACTTCTGAGAGTATTCGTGGAATGGTGATGTTTTCGAATAGTTCATTTTGCAGAATATATAATAATTTTAGTCAGATTAACAATAGGAGTATCAATAGCACCAATACAACCAGATTTGTCCGTCAGGTAAGCATTACTATTAATTAGTTCTGGTCATAAGTAAGTTGCGTATTACCCGCATAAACTAAAAATAATTGCCCTAACTAAAATGACATTACTGAAACTATGGATCACATAATTTTCACACGTAATAAGTATAAACGTATTAGATACAATTTTCAAATTTAATCTTTGAAGTTCTTAAAATTAAACATACGTATGAACTATTTCAGTGTAAATTACAATATTATCTAACTGCAATTACGTTTCCGGTGTTATCACTTAATTTCATTAGCATCTTATATTTTGTAACAAAATTTTCTTTTCGCTGTATCAATTTAAATTTGTAATAAATGTACCTATATATATGTGTGTGTATGCGTATATGTATATATCTTTAACATAGTGGAAAGTTACAAGAAATTTGCAAATTTTCTAATCACTTTCGATTAATTTAAAACTAATCAAGTACGTAAATCGAGAAGAAAAAGTTGGTTTACTATGAAATTATTATCATTATAAATATTCTTATATAATAATAATATTGTAAAAAATGAAAATAAAATAAAAAATACATGTATATATATATATATATATATATTTATATGTGGTATTTCTGAAATAGGCAAACGCGAAAAATAGTCATTAGAAGGTATCGTGTTTAGTTACAAACGTTGGGTTAACCTTTGAGCGTAATAAGAAAAATCGATACCAATCCGACGGAGATACTCTATTCGTCAAACTTCCACCAATGACGAGCGCGGAATTGTGCCGCATCAAATTTGGGGAGAGTACTTACCCATTTTAACGGTATCCGAAATACTTCTATTTTAATTGCATTACCCAAACCTTTGGTAAATTTTTTCTTTAAAATAAAATTTATCGTCTATACCGAGGATGATTTCTGTTTACTAGTTTCTAGAAATTCGAATATTATCGACATTCATCGATAGTAATTATGTTCCACGGTCAATTTAAATGTAATCGTTATTCGAATATAATTTACTTTTGTATAATAATAGAAACACGATTCTTAACATGTTTTCGTTCAAAATATAATCCTAGAGAACAAATAACAAAAAAAGGTAACCTTACGCTTAATAAGTTCTTTATACTTTTGTAACAGAAATATTTTATACATACCTATATATATATCCAACCAACAAACAAGGCAGAAATTATAAGGAAGATTACTCTGTAATAGTAATAATAAGAAAATATAAACCACCCAGGCCAAATTGGTTTCGGACTGAGTAAAGGACGTTATAAAATTCTATGTTCCGGCGATAAGTTATACATTCCACAAATTAAAAAGCTTGTTACTACAATTATCCACTCTATGGTGGTGTTAACCATCTAAATATGTGTAATAAACTCTACAGATCAGCAACATATCGATGGATTTGTAATGAAATGCTGGCCTATAATGTTGTTGTGAATAAAGTGGTAAGATAAACAAACGAACGATTCGATCATTAACAGGATTAACTTTCAAAATGTACAAATTTTTCGGTCACATAATAATAATAATAACGTGCACGGGATTGTATTAGGAAGAATTGACGGACATAGAAGGAAAGGTCAGCCAAATTGAGACAACAAATATGTCAGCGTGTAACACTGTCATAATCAAACTTGGTTCAACGGATCAACTGCGGAGGAATGTGATTGCAACATAATGATCAATATACGACCGATTTGATATATATGTGTATATACGTATGTATGCGTAAGCTGTATTCGTTTCAGCGATTTGATACGTACAATTCAGTAAGTAGAATAGATCCGGCAGTTATTCGTTCGCCTATAAGAGGATGATCATTATAATAGGCTGAATCGACGAACAAGCCCAAATAATATGGCGCAAGCTCGAATGAGATGATTTGGGAATTAAAATTAACGATTTCGCGAATTGAAATCGTTACATATAATGTCCATTGTTTTGGTAAAAGTAAACATCAGTGCTACCACCGAGTAGCTTTCTCTAGAGCTATTTAATAAAAATAAAAAAAAAAGTTAATCACTATAAACATTATTTTATTAACGCAAAGTCAATCACGTCATTTTCAATCATATACAAAAAAAAAAAAAACAGTTGGGTCAATGTTTTTTACCTGACACACTGAGCCACTAATACTTATTATATGCGTCCGCGAAAACACTTCTAATTTATGTACCTATTCTGAGTCATTATAACCATATCTACAACATAGATAGGTGTGTACGCGTGCTTACTTTTGTCTGATATATATATATATATATATATATATATATATATATATATATATATATATATATATATATATATATATAGACATAATAGAGATAGAAGACCTGAACTATCGTTCCGGTTCTTTATTCTGATATGTAGGCGTGTACCAACTAAGTTTCGCACAATTGAACGTTCGTATGCATTTTTTTAAAGAAAATCTAAACGTAAATTTAACGAATGACTCAGTTAAAAGTCAAATAATTTTAGCGATTTGAACCGGTTCATCACAACTACCCGGTTTATAATGAATCATCTCTACAATTAAGAAAATACGTTACTCCCACGTTTATAATGAAATAACAATAACATAATAATCACAAGCGAATAAAATTTATTTCCGACAATAATAACAACGAGCCTATAACGATATAACGGCGAAAGACGAATTTAATTTTTTAACATTTAAAGCTTCGTAGAACCCGCTATAGATGCGCTAGTGTCGGGTGATTATTAATAACTTAATTAATAAATCGCAGTAAAATGCGGAGAAAACGAAATATAAATTTACTATATAGACAACCGTCGACACGACAAGGAATATAAAATTTAACGCAAAATAAAATATTCGAAATTATAAATATTATACACGTGTATACACGTGCATGTAAAAATATATGAGCACACATAAACGCAAGCTACTTTTATATAAAATTTTCCTAAAGAACGTGTATAAATGCTAAAATATACAGGATTAATAATAACCAAACAAAATATAACACCAATAATTACTAAAAGTTTTTTATTGCGAAGCTTTCGGACAATTACGTCATTTTCAAGCACGCGCAAATAAATACTCTAACATTTAATTTGTGTGTGCTTGAAAATGACGTAATTGTCGAAAAACTTCGTCATAGAAAGCTTTTACTGATTAAATGGTTTTATATTTTGTTTGGTTTATAATTAGTAAAATCACTACTCTCCAATGTATTTCAAAAATTAACAATAATGCTAGAGACATACAGCGCAACATCAATGCTCAATCCGCTTTATTCCGTACATAAAGAATCAAACGTTTTCGCCGCCCTTTATGGTTTTTAAGCAATAATTATTATTAATGAATCAATCAATATAAATAAAGCAATCAATCAATTAATCAACATTAATCAATATTAAACAATCAATCAATGGATCAATATCAATCAATCATTCGATCAATATATTTCTGGAAAATAAAGATACAAAAGCAAACAGTTAGATATGTAGGAGTAGCGAGCTAAATCAAATATAAATTTAAAAATTAGTCAGGGTTTGCATATATACATATATAAAAAAGATTAAACAACGATATTTGAGATATAAATTATAAATATAACATGTTCTTACGGTAAAATTTGTGAGGTATTTTAAAACTCGCATAAGAGTATAAACAATAATAATGCTATGTGTACAAATTAATACATAAAAGCAAGTGTGCCTGTCAATTTGTAATAGTAGCACGAATGCGCTAATTTCCAGATTAAATATATCGCACAAAATTAAACATGGCAACTGAAAGTTACGATGAAATTAAAAATATTTCCTATTATTACAATGGAAGGTAAGCTGAAATAGTTGAAACTTGTGTGACAGTAAACGAATTAAATTAGATAATTTATAATTTTCGATAATCAGCGAAATAAGGAAGAAACGGATGGGAGAAGAAAATCAAATAAATGAAAATTTAATAATGAGCAAAATTTTCTACTCTGATGACGTTCAATTAGATATTAATGAACAATAATAGCTAAGATATAACTTTGATCGAAATTTAAATTCAAATTTATTTCAAGTTTCTGCTTGATTCAAATAATAATAATAATAAAGCAACATTTATTTAAATAATAAATAAAGCGTGTTTTTTTGAGTAAGCGACGTTAAATAATTATTTATATGAAATATACTACCATAATCACCACATATAATATATATATTATATATACCTCTGTAATATCTATAACCTAGCCTGGATGTTATCTATAGGTGATACCGACATTGCACGCACGGTGAGCGGTAAATCTAGGGGTCGACGCAATTCTACGGAATTATTTAACTATTTCAGTCATACATTATACAATTTCGACACAATATTATAAATGTTATACAGGTGTTTATTATACAACGCTGCTTCTTCGGCGAACTGTAGATAGTATTCAATGTATTTATAGACATTTTTTTAAAATTCAGACATTTCACGTCAACCATAAAATTAAAAAATGTGTTGTTAGCATTAGAATTTCATGTACCACATAAGTGGGCATCGTGACTGAAAAGGTTAACAGGTTTTTGACTATATCAATATCATGGTTTTGTAATTTAGATTTTTTTTCCCTCCTGATTTATGACATCGTTTATATAAGATATATCGAGATCCGTATGAAGTGTGTCATTTTTGATTAACTATGACGCAGCAGCCAATATCCTTAACATTATTATTTTGAAACCTTCGAATTTGGCGATACAAGTCTTCGAACTACAACCTCAAACCTGGCAGTCGTACATTTATACCGGTAGCAGTAATTGTTTAAAAAGTAGCGATAAGATGTATGCAAATTTTCTTGAGGTCCGCGATAGTTATACAATCAATATTACACCGAATTCCGGCTAGTCTACATTCCATTAGATGTTCTATCGTTTGTGCATTTTCACACTCACAGCTAGTATTCATCGCCGGACCTCATTTCACTAAATTTGTCTTCATTCTTGCACGACGTGAAAGAATTCGGTTCAATATTCTCCAGATTGGCCAGAGATTATTCAAGCCCTGCTGCTAGTTTTTCCTGTATTTCGATCGTTGCCGCCTATCTTTCAACGCGAAAACATCGTGCAGAAATATGCTTCAGAATCTCGGTTTGTTGTAGCGAGAAAACTTCTCTCCTTGACTTTAGTCGTGAAGTCACTACAGTTTTACCATACATAAGGTGTGGTATATTTCGAACGTGCATTATATCCTATCGGATATTAGCCGCTACTTTAACTTTTATATCAGGAGATGCGATGTCAATAATAATGTAGAAATTATATAACTTCGTAATTCTAAGATACCCAGTGGAAACACGCGCCCCACATCACTTTTTTGACATAAGAGGGCCGCCGCGTCTAACAGGGAAAGCATATTCTGCTGCGGATATTCTTCTTCTTCTTCGCGTGCCACCCGATTCGGGTATTGCTTAATCATCATGTATTGATTCCACTATCTGATGGAAGGAGTTCCGATCTCTTGAGGCTTTGATTAGTTCCGCTGCACTCTGAATTCCAGTCCATATTTTAATATTGTCAAGCCAAGAGATCCTTCTTCTTCCCGGTTTTCTTCTACCATTGATTGTCCCTATTAATGTTGTTTGTAAAAGGTGGTATTTCGACCATCGCATTAAGTGTCCCAAAAACGCAGTTTTTCGTCTTTTTATTATAGTCATTAGTATCTAGTCAGTTCTCATAAGTTTTAACACTTCTTCGTTCTTAGTTTTACTTGTCCACGGAATTTTCCATATCCTTCTGTAACACCACATTTTGATAGATAAGATGCGCTTCTTCATATTTTCTTTTATCGTCCAAGTTTCGCATCCATACAAAAGTACTGACCACACGTAACAACCAAGAACCTTCTTTTTGACATCTAAGCTTAATTTTTGGTTACAAAGAACGTGTTTGAATTTCATGAACATGTCTCGGGCCATTTCAATTCGAACTCGTATCTCTACATCCGGGTCACTATCTCTTGTGATCCAACTACCTAAATATTTATATTTACTTGCTCAATTTCATTCCCATTGAGAAACTTTTTTTTTCTAACTAGTTGGCGGGAAGCTACCAGGAATTTTGTTTTTTTAATGTTTATATTAATTCCCATGTCTCGGCTTACAGTAGAAACTGTATCTAATATTCACCGCTGCAGATCTTCTGCAGATTCAGCCAATAATGCCGTATCATCGGCAAAACGAATCGCTGAAATTTTGCTGCGGATATGCGTAAAGTAATCACATAAGTGCGTACAATCTCCATGATGATGCGATCAACTTTCGGATGATGTCGTTTCTAAAGTTTCCTTTTAGTATTTTCACAGCGTTTTCAATATATCAGACTTTTGTCCAAAATTCACTCGTTTCACTTTTCCATTGTACATTTAAATAACGCGCGCACACTTATATTTTATCCGGATTTGTAAACGGTGAGTTATTTGCATATTATTTGTTCGAATTTCTCAAGAAAGAAAGAAAAATTTATTGTTAAAATAATTACACACAGAAAAAACAGTCTAATAATAGACGTTTTTTTATCATCCCGAAAATTATGAATTTCATAAAAGTCAATCATAATTTAAATATACGCGAAACTGAAAACAGAAACTAATTAGTTAGTTGTTATTTCGCCGGAAAAAATTCCACAAAAAACCTGCATCGGCAAAATTTTAATTAATAACTTAAAAACTAATTAAAGTAAACTATAGAGTTAAAAATATTAGCACGTATTAATATAAATTAATGGAATTTACGTAAAAATTATATTTTATCATACCAAAATAAAATATGTTTTATTGGCGTCTATGCCTATATTTTTTGTATCTGTGTCGTTTAACGTTTTCATCAATACGGCAAGTATCGAAAAATTTTAAAGTATCGATCTTAATTGTTTCTCGTACATAAGGATAATTTAAAATGTCGCGCATAGTTTTAATGCGCATATGCCTAGTCAGTATAATTCCGAGGCAGTGATAGTTTATTTATATTACTCAGGCTGGTGTTAGACCAAACAGAGCAAGCGTATAAAATTTTAGACGCGATTACTCGTTTATATTAATAACTTATTTATGGGTGCTAACGGTGATCGCCTGTTAAATATTGGAAATAGCACGCTCATTTTTTGTTTACTCTAGAGATACATTCATTCACATGCTTTGTAAAAGTTAGTTTGTTATCTAGTGTAACACCGAGGTATCTAAAACGTCAAGTTTCCAGTCAAGGTGCTGATTTTTCATTTGAATATAGTTGTTTAAAGCATATTTTATGGTTTCAGTTTTACTATCGTTAATTTTGATTTTCCATTTATAGCAGCATTTCGATAGCTTTATGATTGCATCAATTAGTCTGTTACTACCTATGCGATATGATGATGTTAATAAGGTGGTATCATCCGCATATAAGTGATAGTGGACATTGTCTATAGTGGGAATGTCGTTTATATATATAATATATATAATAAACAGAAAAGGCCCAAGAATTCTTCCCTGTGGTACCCCTGCTGTGGCATAACTAGTTTTAGATTTATGAGTTTTAATTTTAACATAAAATTTCCTGTTTGATAAATACGATTTGATCATGAAGACTTAGACACGTGGGAAAACCATAATTTATTAACTTGAATAAAATTCCATCATGTCAGCTTGTATCAAAAGCTTTCTCAATATCAATCCAGTGTGTTTATTTTTATTAAAATTATCACTGATTTGATCGCAGACTTTTACTAGTTGCATAGTGGTATTTAAATTGGGTCTAAAACGTACCGAAAATGATTAAGAGTTTTGTTTGTACCAAAATGTTTTCTTAGCCAGTAATATTTTTTCAAATATTTTACTAATATTGCCGAGTAGACTAATAGGCCGTATGTTTTTAATCAAGGAAGCATCCTTGCCAGGTTTTGAGAGGGTCAGAGTTACCGATAATCTCCACGACGCAGGATAATAACATAGACGAATGCAAGAATTAAATAATGTTGTGAGAGCAACTATACCCGTACGAGGGGTAGGTTTTTGATCATTTTTTACACTAATTCTATCATGACCAAAGGAGTGTTTTTTATTTAGGTACTTGATATAGCGAGTAGACATTACACTGTTCTGTTCATGTATGCTTTCGAAATAATTAGCTAAAGTTCAACTTTATCTTTATTTGAATAAGCTGCATTGTCAGCACTACCAGATCTTATTAAAGGCGGCAAGAAAGTTTGTCCACAAGAGAAAAATTTATTAATTTTCCATAGCTACTCATTTGCGGTATATTACTGAGGAACTTGTTGTAATGAACGTTTTTTTCTCTAGTGACAATGTTATTTAATTTATAATATAGTTTTTTATAATGATATGAGTTTTCGTTGCGACATCTTTGATATAATTTCCTATAATAATCTTTAATCTTCATTATTTTTAATGTGCTGCTGGAGATCGAAAATTTCTTGGCATTATTAGTTATTAAAGGTATTGAATTTTTAAGCAGTATTTATGATAGTAGAATTCAAATAGCTAATATATTTATTGATGGAAATAGGATTATGTAGAGCTGTTGAAGTTTTAACTTCATTTTGTAGAAGCTGTGTGATATTTTTTCCAATTTACTTTAGAAAAATTAAACACGGGTTCCAAATTAACTCGGTTAAAATCGCCACCAAGAGAAAACATTATTGGATTGCGGTTGGAAGAGAGTTCATTAACCGATATTGGGTCTGTAAAATTAGAAAGTTTTTTACAAGGACCAAGTCTAATATATTAGGTTTAGAACCAGGATGGCCTGGAAAAAATGTAGGTTCCTTTGGTCCAATTATTTGAAAATTCGAAATTGGACGCAATGTAGCAGCGATAAAATAACGATGGAAAATAACGAATAAAAAACGGCACTCACTACATAACGCTACAGGACATGCTAACGAAAGATTAAAATTGAAAGGTAGTCAATTAAGAACAGTCGAAGAGCTGGAAAACTAAGTGTGAAATACTAAAAATTTGGAGAACTCAAAACGCTAGTAAAGTAAGAAAATATTAAAATTTTACTTTATCGCTCACCTTAAACATAATAAGAAATAAAGCGGTACGAACCACAAGTACAACTTCATAAACAAACGAAAAATGGCGTTAGAAAAATCGATACGAATGTGGCTTTGATCGTTTATAGTACGACCTATTTGGCAGCTTTGATGGAAACAAATTATATTCCGATATAAAAAGATGAAGAAAGTATAAAATTCCTAATATATTGGTCGCAAAAGTGGTTATGACTGTAATATGATACGATAAGACGAAGGACACTGTCGTACCCTTTAAACGTATTGAAATGCGAGAAACTTTGATTTTGTTAGGTAAACATTTGAATAGAAACGAAATTAGAAGTTTGATTCTTTTTAGGAAAAACTGTACCTATTCGTGCCCGAACACAAACGCACAGTAATACACAAGATAAGTAATTATCTCTCTCTCTCTCTCTCTCTCTCTCTCTATATATATATATATATATATATATATATATGTATATATATATATATATATATAGTGTATTTTATATACATGTATCTGCGTACGTTCCGAAAAGTACTCTCTTATCAGTAACTTGCACGTATAATCTGTGTCAAACGTTTCCTTGATTTTATTCAAATTAAGAGTTAAACGCAATAATAAAGTCAACAATGGAAGATAAGTTCAAAGAGACGTATGGCTTAATACTGTTTATATGAGGATAATGTGTAGCCAAGAAAAACGGTTAAGCGTTGGTAAAAATCGACATAATATTTTATTTACCCTGAATATTTACTTTCGCTCGAAGGATGGATGGTCACGTTTTCCAAGTGATATATTCAACGCCCGAAGCTGTAGAAGACGATAAGTAAATTTGCGTTTGACACACCAAAACACATATACTATACACACACACACACACATATATATATATATATATATATCAGATTTGCGGCGTGAAGTTAACACGGATTACTCTACTTTAATAGTATCTGCAAGATGAGTCTCAAAAAAAGTTAAAAAAAATAATTTATGTAATAATTTCGCAATACGAAAGTTCAAGATTTGTTAATCGATAGGTTTTTTTAGAACTTTATAAATATATATAAATTATATTTTATTTTGTACTTTTTTTCCAGCACCTCAGAGAAGTTCGGAGTTCGAAGAAATGATAATTCTCATTATAAATTTGAATTCGATATTTATCGTACATCTCGTATATGTAATATTTCACACGTAATTTGGATGCCTAACACGATTACCCATTTGGAATACATATATATTTATGTATGTATGTATATATATATATTTTTATTTTTTTTATTTTTTCCCGGTTTTTCACACTTTGACCAGTTTAATCTAGTTTTCAGTATCTATATTTTTATATTAACATTCTCTATAAATTTGTATTCTCGTGTTTATTTCTATTTGTCGAACATTTTACTTTTGTTTTAAATATGATCTTTTTTTCTTTATCAAACTTACCACGTTCTCAGATCGTATAGAACATACTGACTCTTCTGAACTACAAGAATCACATTCCGAACTATTTCTTAAACGCCTAACATGCATACGTTTTTTGATATAGTCCACCTCTATAGTCCATATGCCGTGAATCCTTTTCGATTCTTATACTAACCGATCCTAAATAACTCTAAATATATCCTTCTTAGACGCTTCAATTGTCTTCCGTAAAATCTAACGTGTCGCGGGATCCACTTAAACACCATTTTAGAGTTTAACTGTTTTTTACTTTATTTACTAATTTCCTAATTTTTATTATTATGTAACTAACGTTCTTTTTAAATGTATGTTTTGTAATTTACGTTCCGCTGCCAGAGAATCTATTAAAATGGTTTTCCTGCTGGTTTCTTATTCTGAATATAATTCAACGTTATCATTGTTGCGTACGAAGATCCGGCATATATCAACTTATGAACGTTCCATATTTCCTTATTTATGTAGTGATAAAAGGATGCAGCATAGCGTCCCACCTACTCGTCTATTATTATTTCAAAATTACTATATCATCATTTTATTTTTATTTTTTTAATTATTCCATTGAACTGTTTTCATCATTCGATACTTGAATATTATTTACCTAGATATGTTATGTTCCCAGTATTTTTTGTTCACCCGGTTATTCGATATTATAATTTGTTTCATAATTAAGTGGTATCTTTGTTTTTTAATTTTCAATAAACAATTATCCGATATATATATATACATATATATATTGTGTTCGTCACGATAAAGGTGAATCGGACAATATTCTACCAGCATACATTGGCATAGCTCTCATGCATTATTTGTATTAATACTGCTTCTGTTAAAATCGGTGAATGGGCTACATAATCCGTCTGGTATCTTATTAAAGTTATGTGTATATATATATATATATATATATATATATATATATATATATATTATAACGCTTGAAACTTGATACTCACTCCCTACTTAGATCATAAAATATCCCGGAGTTTGTCAATATCAGCTTACTCATTTCGGAGTTAAATATTACTCGTAGGTATTTAAACACAACCGTTTAAATTGTACCGACTTATGAGTTGTTCGAATTAATGGAGACGTAGTATTTCTTTTTCGCGATTATCCGAGCCCCGGTTAGCAAGTTAACCAAAGTACTTTAAAAAAAAAAAAAGTGAAATCGAATCGCAGTATGTAGTGTAAAAATAGAAATTATGTGGTAATGTACGCGTGAGAATATGAGAGAGACCGGCTCGATAGATGGTTCATCTGCTGATACTGACGTGAGTTGATTTTTCATTTTGCATATGAAGTTCGTTTAGAGTTTATTTTTATTTGCACTGTACCGTATTGGTTACGTGATGAGAACGAACTGTCGTTTCTTTGGAGACAAAATTACGAGGCCATCAACAAACTCGATAAAGGAGTGACCGTTAAAAAAAATTGTCTTCAAATTTAGATTTGTAAAAGTGACCGTGTATAACAAGAGAATACTACGTATCCAATGAACATCGAAAAACTATGAAAACAGGAGAGTTTGAAAAAACTTCAACTGCATTGTTTATGCGGTTTACACGGCTTTAGATAAAAGGAATATGACCGAGTGGAAACGGTTGTTGAATTCTATGAAAAGTTTAAAGAGAGAGCATTGGAAAAATATCATAATGCAAAAAGACCCGTCTTAGGACTGAACTAAAAGAAGACATTAATTTTACCACACACATTCTTCGTCGTTTCTTATTTGTATTGTCTATTCATTTTAACTTTATTCGCTGTTACTTTATCTATTTTATATATTTCGTTTTTTAAATCAAATTTTATTTGGATGTGATTATTTACGTTATGTAAAGTGGTAAAGAGTTGTTATGTTTTTCATCCACAAGTTGGAAATGTCGCTCCTCAGCGACGCTCTATTCTTCATTCCCCATTGCCCTGCGATATATGAGCTAAATTGTTTGTGATCAGGAGGTTTACGTAAGGTCACGTACGAAATTTCAGTATTTTAGGGATTAAAATTGAGAAAGTTTCAATGAAATGGTTAAGAATTAAAGCTCTAGACTGGTGCAATTTACTTCGATCGAATTTCATCGTTGATACTTGTAATGAAATTATTACAACAAGACCGAAAAATATCGACGAACATTGTACATTACAATATGCTACAATATCTCATAGCACACTCTACATTGATCCGTTTATATGTCGGTCGTATTCCATCGTCGAATACCTAAAAATTTTTTTTTATATTAAACGCATCCACGCGATCAATTTATATCGTTCACGTTCTGACGTACAATACAGAAACGGTCAAAGTAATTCTATTTCAGTTTTTTTCTTTCTGTAAATGCGTATCGCAATCTTAATGTTTAAATAACCTGTACGCATTAATCACTAATTAATAATTGAACGTGTATAGGATATTACTTCGTTAATTACTAATTTATATTATTTCTATACGTAAGTATCGTTTACATAACCGAATTGTTCGACTTTAATCGCTTAAGACGTCGATGACTTCTGTTGCTAGTGTGTCGAACAAATCGGTTGCCTCCATATTCGGATATTTATAAAGTGGTTCTTCACGCTCGGAGGCGAATTATCTTCTGACTACGCTGAATAACAATTGGGTATTCGTTAATTTCAGTAAAAGTTGCACACATTTATATAATTATTTTATACATATATACATATATATATACGATGTTCACCTGAGTTCGAATCTTATCAGGGTAAGAATTTCTGACAGCAAAAAGGAATTTTCGGCTATCATAATCTAATTAAACGAGTATCAGCTACTGAGAGAGAGGAGAAAGACGCTTGTTTGCTCATACTCCAAAGTTGGCAACCGTTTAGTCGACGTAACCAATCAACTTTCGAAATGTCATGAATCATCTTTACTTAACATACATATATATATATATATATATATATATCATATACAAATGTTCACGCGTATAAATCTATTTAGCTGTTCACGCTTAAAATGTTATATAAGCGATTATAAATTAGGAAGCTGATTTATGGAAATATTCAATAAAATTAAAATGTTCAACAGCGTCTTTATAATATATATCTTTATATTCGTACGCATTGATTCATTGAGATTTATAATCCCTGTGTCCATATTACATATATATATGTATTATACATAGGAGGATTAATCTTTTATTATTGTTTCGTTGGAACTCCGTAGTTAGGCACCGTAAGTGTCGAATAAAAGGAAAATACACAGGGAAGTGACGCAAACTCGGTAGGTGACAATCTTCTTTAGAAAGTGAAGTGTCTATTTTCCGGTTGATGAAGAGGTCTCTATTTGGAGTTGCATTCGCACGAAGACTCTATCTTCATCTTGGATTTGTCGGTAACAATACGCCCGTATGTCGAGTTTTTTTATAGGACGATGAACGTTTTCCAACCGTTCCATACCCGAGTATTGTCATCGTCCGTATTTTTTTATTTTTTTATTTTTTTTTACGCTATTTGTTGTTTTTTCTTATCCGTATTTTAATGTATCATTAAAATACGGATTTCTCTTCGACATTACGGCGACTTCGATGTCGATTATAAATCGAAATAATAATAATAATAATATCGAGTTCTAGGTTGCTTCATCTTTCTGATTGTCAATTTCACTGCACGACGGCGATGCTAATGATGACTACGATGAAAATACGGAACGAGACATGTAAGGGAGTCAGTATTGATCGATAATTACTTGTAATTGTCACGGCTGAAAATAATGCGAATATTTCATCATTTCGTAATTCTAGACGTGGAGTCTCATTGCTTACGTACCAAGGGACATCTGCGAGTGTACTCTTGTTATTCTGAAATGTCTGTATTATTTTTATATTACTTTTCAACTGGCATCCGTATATACTCGCATGAGTACTTGTTTATAGACCAACACCTCGTTATTTAGGCTTTTGATTTTCTTCCTAATAGCCGATACATTCGCATTACTTTTATATTAAGTTTTGTTCTTTTAGTTGTAATTACGCCACGTCATCCTGCTTTCAGTGTATAATCCCCAGGGTATTTCACTTCGTTTTTAATCGGTACGATATTGTTGTTCGTAATAATATCTTTTGTAATAATTTTGTAAAAACGCGTTGATTTTGTTTCATTAATTTCGATTTACCATTTCGCACACCGAGAGGTGATGAGAATTATACTTCTCTATTCGAAAATATAGAGTGTACGACTTGTTGCGTTTAATCGCAGAACGAAAATATTGCCGGGAAAATAGGACGCAGGAAGAAGAAGGAGAAAGACGGATCGAGGCGTAGTATGAGATGAAAAGAGAAAAAGATAACCGGTTACCCGAAAAAGATTCGAATTTCTACTCTAAGTTCAGTCCTAAATAAGACTTTTTCCATGATAATTTTTTTTCAACGTTCCCGATTTTCCGCAGCTCTTTTCAACTCCTTATAGCTATCGTTGTTAGTGAATTTCTGGGATTAACGTTTAATATAATAAAATAAAGCGAAAATCACGATTATTTTTCGAATCTATTAAAATGAATAAATATTTATTTACGTCTTATGATTTTAATTAAATATGTCCGAACTAAGCGAATCTATCTTACGAGAAACAACAACCGTTTCAGTCACTGTATCGCGTAAACAACGCTGTTTCTGTTATAAAAATATTTATACAACTAATTCGACATTATCTAGATTTATCTAAAAATCAATATTATACGGGAAATATTATATTATATTCAAATTTATAACTTTGCTTGTACGATATGTCAGATATTAATGATGCACTAACAGCAACTTTCGTTGATGGACATGGCAATCATGACAAATCCAGTCCACAGTAAATCTACAAAGCCGTTTAAATAAATCGTGCAATGATTGAATAAAAAAAAAAAATGTAAAACAAATTAAAATAGATTTCTAAATAAAACTCAAAAACAGTTTAAAAATCAAAAAATCAATTCAAAAATCAAAAAATCATTCTAAAAAAGCAGTCGCGTTATCTTTACAAAAAAAAAAGAAATTCGAACGTAATAAATACCACGTAACTATAAACAGCAAGCAATTACACACATGCTCACCCGTAAAATATCTCGTAGTACACCTCGATGAAACACTTATGTGTCAGCGTATTAAGACCAAAATAACAGAACTTAATTTAAAAACGAAGCAACTTTATAGGTAGCTTGGACCACGTTTTCAATTATAGGTTGCAAACTAAGGTGTTGTTACATCGCATGGTACTAAAACCAATATATGGTTATACGCAGCCGAACTGTGGGGATTGTCCAAAAGTAATATTACTAGAACTGCATAGCATTTGCGGATGTGACTTGGCGATTTTATCAGATAACCTAGATAATGTCATAGAACAAATAGATATCCTTAAAGCAATTTTGATTTATATATATTTTCCATCTATTAATTTTTTCGACTAATGCTTTTTCCCACTATTGTCAGTGAGTACCGATTTATTTGTTTTCTTATACATACGCATCTACTTCGTTTACATTTTTGTCAGATAAACAACGAAAAAGGAGTTGAAATCGTTAAACGTTTTATACAAATCACGGAGCTAATGTGAAAATGGATACATAGGAAAAACAGGCTAATAATTCACAATCAGATTTAAAGAACACTTAAATTCATATAAAAACAACGATAAAAAATCATTATTCGGAAAACATTGTAAAGAATTAAAACACAAAATCAATATTATTAACCGAGATTATAAAATTTTACATACAGAAAAATATTAAGATACTTGGAAAAAATCCCGGAAATAATAAGAGAAAGGGATAAAAATAATTTATTAAATTCGATGATAAATTTTAATGACGAATTAGCTCTAAGAAGTATATTATAAAAATCAATTTTTACATTAGACAGAAGTTCTTATTTATTATTTTTATATTCTGCACTTTTGGTGTTTGTGTATAAATTATGTATAACTGATTCTAGATTGCATTCTTTATTGCATTCACTATCAGATTATTTTATAAATACTTTTTTTTCCATATTTTCAGTGATTTTAGCATGAAAATAAATAAATAAATATATATATATATATATATATATATATATATATATATATAATCCGTGAGTTGAGGAATATAATTTATAGTGGAATCTTTAGTATAATAATTTGGTAACATTACTTCTGAATCAACAACTTATTCTATATGCAGATAGGTTAGAACCGCGATTGAATACGAAGGTAGTAGCCGATACCGGCTGCGAAGTTCTGTGACGTAATATATACAAGCTACTAAATTTAGTTGCTATATTGAAATGTTTTATTTGATGATTTAGTTGTATTATAAATTAGTTTAATTAATGTTCGTATAATGGATAAAAAAACGCTGTATGGCCTTGGCGATAATATATATACTAATTTAAATGCCGATGGGTTTGTATAAATTAAAGTACATGATCAACAATCGATCTTTATTTAAAAAAAAAAAAAAAAAAAAAAAAGTTAGTAAATATTAAAATAATTGTTAACGACGCTTTTCTGCAGTTATGCCACTTTCCGGTTAAAATAATTAATTTCAGCAGTTATGACATTTTCATGTTGAAATAATTAATAATTAATAATAGTGAATAAATTATATTTAATAATAATTATCAATATACAAACAGCGTATACTTAACCAATAACGACTAATATTTAGCACATCTAGTTCAAGATGCTCGTCAACAGGTACTATCATAATAACACCTATAGTTTCTTACACTAAAAGACAAAGATTATCAATGAGTCTGAATTTATTATTTATAATTTTTCAAATACCTATATATATTTTTAGTTTTTCTCTTTATATGTAAAATATTACAGTTTCACTTAATAATATTAATTTCGCGGTTAATTATTTTTATACGAGCTTAAAAGATTCATTAGATCTAATTTTAAATTATCTATTTGTTTTTCCTATATTTTTTTTTTATGATTATCAAAAATTTAATTTATAAACACTAGTTTTTATTATAGACCAGGTACGCGAAAAAAAAAAAAAGGTTTTTTCCACGGTTTAGATTATTTTGTATATTTTAAAATTGTTTCCTCTTTATACGAACATGAAATCTTACACTTCTTACCCGTAAGTACTTATTTCTAAATCAGAGTGCGCCTTTATTTGATTCCTGCAATTGCCCTCATTCCTCACATCCTGTTATCATGTCCCTCTTACGCAACCCATCGTCTTGCTGCTGGACTTGCTTAATCCCTAACCCAAATCGTACAGTACACTCCAACCGCTGAATTTAAACTCATATCATTATCTAATCGTATTCCTTTAATCTAATTATCCTTCCGTGCATCTGGCCTTAGTAGCAGTATAAGGCGCGTCAATTAAAAAAAAGAAATCATCGATCGAGTATTATTGCGTCTGTTCATGTAGATTTTCTATAAATGTTCATATATAACAATATTAATATTAAAATCGTGAGTTTTTCCTACTATTTCCTAAAGTAAATTGCGCGTTTTTATTATAGTTTTTTTAATTGTGAAATATTAGTTTATTTTTATTACTTTTACTGGAAAATGACGTAACTGCTAAAATGCTTCGTTAATTATTATTTTCACAATTAATGATTTTTAATAATAGCTTCATCATTATTATTATTTAAATCTAAAGTCTGACTTGAATTATTGTAAAATGAGTTTTTATATACAGGTCTATTTTTCTGGCGTAGTAAAATATTATTCGACATTAGATTTAATTTTTTTTTTTTTTTTTTTTGAGAGTTACATTGTACAATTTTTTAACTCTTCCGATGTACACTATATGGCACAACATTGAAAATTATCTAAAGTTCACGTAGGAAGCGGTATAAGCACCCGAAAGGATTGATCATATTTATAGTTTGAAGAAACTGAAGTGTTGCTTCCACAGCAGTTGTATCATCAGATAAAACTGTTTTGAATGAATTACAACTGAAATTTTTGAAACGGTATACGAAATATTGTGGGCAGTCAAAAAATAAGTGATGGAGTGTTAAGGACGTCCGGACGCAATGATCGCACAAAGGTGGATTTGTTTTATTTAAAATATGACCACGAGTCAGTGCGGTGTGGCCAATACGGATACGAGTCAATACTACTTGTTCCTTTCTGCTATGCACAGAATACAAGGAAGAGGAGAGGAGCAGAACTAAGATGATTTGTTGAGGGAATTGCATTCCACAGATCACAAAACAATTTATTTGTTATATATTTGATGTAGACGATTGCATCGGTTTCGGATATATTAAAGGATAAGGTTGAATTCGAGCTGCCTCTTCAGCTGCTTTATCAGCTAAATCATCGAATGTAAAACCTGTGTGACTTGGAATCCGTATTAAAGTTATTTTTAGAGCAGGATGTTGGTATAAGCGATTTAAGATTTTTATAGCAATAGGACGAAATTTGGAAGAATTAAAGTTGAAACATGTAATGGAAGAGAATGCATTTGTGGTTTTCAGTGACAGCAGTAGTTATCTGAAGGTAGATTGCGTATAATTCAGCGCTTGAATTTTTATTATGTCAGTCAAATCGATTTTTTTTCTCAGTATTTATTTTCATTCCATGTTTTTCCTTCTAGGATGTTTGAATTTTGTACCCCATTTCAGACAATTCTTTCCGAACATCTACAATTAATATCCGAATATAATTTTTATACAAATTTCTTCTAACATTTCGTTTGTTCTGAATTCGGATTAATATGCAGATATATATATATATATATATATATGTATATACATAGATACACACACACATGTATATATATATATATATACGTACAAGGAACTACATAAATATGATTTAAATAGACGTTAATTGTTCTAAAAGTAAACTATGCATAATTGTACGGTGTTTGTACCTAGAGTAACAACTCGCGGTGAAATGTTAATTTATTTCGATTAATTTTGCGCATATCGTAAAATTTATTTCGTATATCACCATCACTATCTATCGTAAAATTTATTTCGTATATCACCATCACTATCATCATTATTATTTTGTTCTATCCTCTTCGATGGAGTTTGCGAATGATGAAGGATGTTTGAATGTATTATATTTTTAGCTGGATTCATTACGTCACCGGTTTGATAGATTAAATATAGAACGTGCTAAAAGTTCAACCGGACGTAATACAGGTTATATAACTGTATTTTTGAAACGTTTTTCGTAACGCAGATTATTAAGTTTTATTCCATCCCGTCTAGAATTACGAAATGATGAAATATTCGCATTATTTTCAGCCGTGACAATTACAAGTAATTATCGATCAATACTGACTCCCTTACATGTCTCGTTCCGTATTTTCATCGTAGTCATCATTAGCATCGCCGTCGTGCAGTGAAATTGACAATCAGAAAGATGAAGCAACCTAGAACTCGATATTATTATTATTATTATTTCGATTTATAATCGACATCGAAGTCGCCGTAATGTCGAAGAGAAATCCGTATTTTAATGATACATTAAAATACGGATAAGAAAAAACAACAAATAGCGTAAAAAAAAATAAAAAAATAAAAAAATACGGACGATGACAATACTCGGGTATGGAACGGTTGGAAAACGTTCATCGTCCTATAAAAAAACTCGACATACGGGCGTATTGTTACCGACAAATCCAAGATGAAGATAGAGTCTTCGTGCGAATGCAACTCCAAATAGAGACCTCTTCATCAACCGGAAAATAGACACTTCACTTTCTAAAGAAGATTGTCACCTACCGAGTTTGCGTCACTTCCCTGTGTATTTTCCTTTTATTCGACACTTACGGTGCCTAACTACGGAGTTCCAACGAAACAATAATAAAAGATTAATCCTCCTATGTATAATACATATATATATGTAATATGGACACAGGGATTATAAATCTCAATGAATCAATGCGTACGAATATAAAGATATATATTATAAAGACGCTGTTGAACATTTTAATTTTATTGAATATTTCCATAAATCAGCTTCCTAATTTATAATCGCTTATATAACATTTTAAGCGTGAACAGCTAAATAGATTTATACGCGTGAACATTTGTATATGATATATATATATATATATATATATATGTATGTTAAGTAAAGATGATTCATGACATTTCGAAAGTTGATTGGTTACGTCGACTAAACGGTTGCCAACTTTGGAGTATGAGCAAACAAGCGTCTTTCTCCTCTCTCTCAGTAGCTGATACTCGTTTAATTAGATTATGATAGCCGAAAATTCCTTTTTGCTGTCAGAAATTCTTACCCTGATAAGATTCGAACTCAGGTGAACATCGTATATATATATGTATATATGTATAAAATAATTATATAAATGTGTGCAACTTTTACTGAAATTAACGAATACCCAATTGTTATTCAGCGTAGTCAGAAGATAATTCGCCTCCGAGCGTGAAGAACCACTTTATAAATATCCGAATATGGAGGCAACCGATTTGTTCGACACACTAGCAACAGAAGTCATCGACGTCTTAAGCGATTAAAGTCGAACAATTCGGTTATGTAAACGATACTTACGTATAGAAATAATATAAATTAGTAATTAACGAAGTAATATCCTATACACGTTCAATTATTAATTAGTGATTAATGCGTACAGGTTATTTAAACATTAAGATTGCGATACGCATTTACAGAAAGAAAAAAACTGAAATAGAATTACTTTGACCGTTTCTGTATTGTACGTCAGAACGTGAACGATATAAATTGATCGCGTGGATGCGTTTAATATAAAAAAAATTTTTAGGTATTCGACGATGGAATACGACCGACATATAAACGGATCAATGTAGAGTGTGCTATCAGATACTGTAGCATATTGTAATGTACAATGTTCGTCGATATTTTTCGGTCTTGTTGTAATAATTTCATTACAAGTATCAACGATGAAATTCGATCGAAGTAAATTGCACCAGTCTAGAGCTTTAATTCTTAACCATTTCATTGAAACTTTCTCAATTTTAATCCCTAAAATACTGAAATTTCGTACGTGACCTTACGTAAACCTCCTGATCACAAACAATTTAGCTCATATATCGCAGGGCAATGGGGAATGAAGAATAGAGCGTCGCTGAGGAGCGACATTTCCAACTTGTGGATGAAAAACATAACAACTCTTTACCACTTTACATAACGTAAATAATCACATCCAAATAAAATTTGATTTAAAAAACGAAATATATAAAATAGATAAAGTAACAGCGAATAAAGTTAAAATGAATAGACAATACAAATAAGAAACGACGAAGAATGTGTGTGGTAAAATTAATGTCTTCTTTTAGTTCAGTCCTAAGACGGGTCTTTTTGCATTATGATATTTTTCCAATGCTCTCTCTTTAAACTTTTCATAGAATTCAACAACCGTTTCCACTCGGTCATATTCCTTTTATCTAAAGCCGTGTAAACCGCATAAACAATGCAGTTGAAGTTTTTTCAAACTCTCCTGTTTTCATAGTTTTTCGATGTTCATTGGATACGTAGTATTCTCTTGTTATACACGGTCACTTTTACAAATCTAAATTTGAAGACAATTTTTTTTAACGGTCACTCCTTTATCGAGTTTGTTGATGGCCTCGTAATTTTGTCTCCAAAGAAACGACAGTTCGTTCTCATCACGTAAAACCAATACAGTACAGTGCAAATAAAAATAAACTCTAAACGAACTTCATATGCAAAATGAAAAATCAACTCACGTCAGTATCAGCAGATGAACCATCTATCGAGCCGGTCTCTCTCATATTCTCACGCGTACATTACCACATAATTTCTATTTTTACACTACATACTGCGATTCGATTTCACTTTTTTTTTTTTTAAAGTACTTTGGTTAACTTGCTAACCGGGGCTCGGATAATCGCGAAAAAGAAATACTACGTCTCCATTAATTCGAACAACTCATAAGTCGGTACAATTTATACGGTTGTGTGTAAATACCTACGAGTAATATTTAACTCCGAAATGAGTAAGCTGATATTGACAAACTCCGGGATATTTTATGATCTAAGTAGGGAGTGAGTATCAAGTTTCAAGCGTTATAATATATATATATATATATATATATATATATATATATATATACACATAACTTTAATAAGATACCAGACGGATTATGTAGCCCATTCACCGATTTTAACAGAAGCAGTATTAATACAAATAATGCATGAGAGCTATGCCAATGTATGCTGGTAGAATATTATATATATATCGGATAATTGTTTATTGAAAATTAAAAAACAAAGATACCACTTAATTATGAAACAAATTATAATATCGAATAACCGGATGAACAAAAAATACCGGGAACATAACATATCTAGGTAAATAATATTCAAGTATCGAATGATGAAAACAGTTCAGTGGAATAATTAAAAAAATAAAAATAAAATAATGATATAGTAATTTTGAAATAATAATAGACGAGTAGGTGGGACGCTATGCTGCATCCTTTTATCACTACATAAATAAGGAAATATGGAAAGTTCATAAGTTGATATATGCCGGATCTTCGTATACAGTTGTACGCAACAATGATAACGTTGAATTATATTCAGAATAAGAAACCAGCAGGAAAACCATTTTAATAGATTCTCTGGCAGCGGAACGTAAATTACAAAACATACATTTAAAAAGAACGTTAGTTACATAATAATAAAAATTAGGAAATTAGTAAATAAAGTAAAAAACAGTTAAACTCTAAAATGGTGTTTAAGTGGATCCCGCGACACGTTAGATTTTACGGAAGACAATTGAAGCGTCTAAGAAGGATATATTTAGAGTTATTTAGGATCGGTTAGTATAAGAATCGAAAAGGATTCACGGCATATGGACTATAGAGGTGGACTATATCAAAAAACGGATGCATGTTAGGCGTTTAAGAAATAGTTCGGAATGTGATTCTTGTAGTTCAGAAGAGTCAGTATGTTCTATACAATATGAGAACGTGGTAAGTTTGATAAAGAAAAAAAGATCATATTTAAAACAAAAGTAAAATGTTCGACAAATAGAAATAAACACGAGAATACAGATTTATAGAGAATGTTAATATAAAAATATAGATATTGAAAACTAGATTAAACTGGTCAAAGTGTGAAAAACCGGGAAAAAATAAAAAAAATAAAAAAATATATATATACATACATACATAAATATATATGTATTCCAAATGGGTAATCTTGTTAGGCATCCAAATTACGTGTGAAATATTACATATACGAGATGTACGATAAATATCGAATTCAAATTTATAATGAGAATTATCATTTCTTCGAACTCCGAACTTCTCTGAGGTGCTGGAAAAAAAGTACAAAATAAAATATAATTTATATATATTTATAAAGTTCTAAAAAAACAAATCTATTTTTACTAAGCGTTCAACCTAAACTTATACGCGAATATCTACGACATACGATTTTTCGAAGATCAGATCTAACAGTCGGGATGTCCAAGTTGATAGAATTCTACAAAAGTTCGATCATTTAGTAAACCAAACCTATCGATTAACAAATCTTGAACTTTCGTATTGCGAAATTATTACATAAATTCTTTTTTTTAACTTTTTTTGAGACTCATCTTGCAGATACTATTAAAGTAGAGTAATCCGTGTTAACTTCACGCCGCAAATCTGATATATATATATATATATATATGTGTGTGTGTGTGTAGTATATATATATATGTGTGTTTTGGTGTGTCAAACGCAAATTTACTTATCGTCTTCTACAGCTTCGGGCGTTGAATATATCACTTGGAAAACGTGACCATCCATCCTTCGAGCGAAAGTAAATATTCAGGGTAAATAAAATATTATGTCGATTTTTACCAACGCTTAACCGTTTTTCTTGGCTACACATTATCCTCATATAAACAGTATTAAGCCATACGTCTCTTTGAACTTATCTTCCATTGTTGACTTTATTATTGCGTTTAACTCTTAATTTGAATAAAATCAAGGAAACGTTTGACACAGATTATACGTGCAAGTTACTGATAAGAGAGTACTTTTCGGAACGTACGCAGATACATGTATATAAAATACACTATATATATATATATATATATACATATATATATATATATATATATATATATAGAGAGAGAGAGAGAGAGAGAGAGAGAGATAATTACTTATCTTGTGTATTACTGTGCGTTTGTGTTCGGGCACGAATAGGTACAGTTTTTCCTAAAAAGAATCAAACTTCTAATTTCGTTTCTATTCAAATGTTTACCTAACAAAATCAAAGTTTCTCGCATTTCAATACGTTTAAAGGGTACGACAGTGTCCTTCGTCTTATCGTATCATATTACGGTCATAACCACTTTTGCGACCAATATATTAGGAATTTTATACTTTCTTCATCTTTTTATATCGGAATATAATTTGTTTCCATCAAAGCTGCCAAATAGGTCGTACTATAAACGATCAAAGCCACATTCGTATCGATTTTTCTAACGCCATTTTTCGTTTGTTTATGAAGTTGTACTTGTGGTTCGTACCGCTTTATTTCTTATTATGTTTAAGGTGAGCGATAAAGTAAAATTTTAATATTTTCTTACTTTACTAGCGTTTTGAATTCTCCAAACTCTTAGTTTTTCACACTTAGTTTTCCAGCTCTTCGACTGTTCCTAATTGACTACGTTTAAATTTTAATCTTCCGTTAGCATGTCCTGTAGCGTTATGTAGTGAGTGCCGTTTTTTATTCGTTATTTTATCGCTGTTACATTGCGTCCAATTTCGAATTTTCAAATAATTGGACCAAAGGAACCTACATTTTTTCCAGGCCATCCTGGTTCTAAACCTAATATATTAGACTTGGTCCTTGTAAAAAACTTTCTAATTTTACAGACCCAATATCGGTTAATGAACTCTCTTCCAACCGCAATCCAATAATTTTTTCTCTTGGTGGCAATCTTAACCAAGTTAATTTGGAACCCACGTTTAATTATTCTAAAGCAAATTGGAAGAAATATCAACAGCTTCTACAAAATGAAGTTAAAATTTCAACAGCTCTACATAATCCTATTTCCATAAATAAATATATTAGCTATTTGAATTCTATTATCATAAATGCTGCTAAAAAATTAATATTTTTAATAACTAATAATACCAAGAAATTTTCGATCTCCAGCACCACATTAAAAATTATTGTAGGAAACTATACAAAAAATGCCACAACGAAAAATCGTATCATTATAAAAAACTATATTATAAATGAAATAACTTGGCCAAAAGACGATTGTCACTAGAAAAAAACATTCATTACAACAAGTTTCTTAGTAATATACCGCAAATGAGTAATCAGCTATGGAAAATTCATAAATTTTCTCTTGTGGACAAACTTTCTTGCCGCCTTTAATAAGATCTGGTAGTGCTGACAATGCAGCTTATTCAAATAAAGATAAAGTTGAACTTTAGCTAATTATTTCGAAAGCATACATGAACAGAACAGTGTAATGTCTACTCGCTATATCAAGTACCTAAATAAAAAACACTCCTTTGGTCATGATAGAATTAGTGTAAAAAATGATCAAAAACCTACCCCTCGTACGGGTATAGTTGCTCTCACAACATTATTTAATTCTTGCATTCGTCTATGTTATTATCCTGCGTCGTGGAGATTATCGGTAACTCTGACCCTCTCAAAACCTGGCAAGGATGCTTCCTTGATTAAAAACATACGGCCTATTAGTCTACTCGGCAATATTAGTAAAATATTTGAAAAAATATTACTGGCTAAGAAAACATTTTGGTACAAACAAAACTCTTAATCATTTTCGGTACGTTTTAGACCCAATTTAAATACCACTATGCAACTAGTAAAAGTCTGCGATCAAATCAGTGATAATTTTAATAAAAATAAACACACTGGATTGATATTGAGAAAGCTTTTGATACAAGCTGACATGATGGAATTTTATTCAAGTTAATAAATTATGGTTTTCCCACGTGTCTAAGTCTTCATGATCAAATCGTATTTATCAAACAGGAAATTTTATGTTAAAATTAAAACTCATAAATCTAAAACTAGTTATGCCACAGCAGGGGTACCACAGGGAAGAATTCTTGGGCCTTTTCTGTTTATTATATATATTATATATATAAACGACATTCCCACTATAGACAATGTCCACTATCACTTATATGCGGATGATACCACCTTATTAACATCATCATATCGCATAGGTAGTAACAGACTAATTGATGCAATCATAAAGCTATCGAAATGCTGCTATAAATGGAAAATCAAAATTAACGATAGTAAAACTGAAACCATAAAATATGCTTTAAACAACTATATTCAAATGAAAAATCAGCACCTTGACTGGAAACTTGACGTTTTAGATACCTCGGTGTTACACTAGATAACAAACTAACTTTTACAAAGCATGTGAATGAATGTATCTCTAGAGTAAACAAAAAATGAGCGTGCTATTTCCAATATTTAACAGGCGATCACCGTTAGCACCCATAAATAAGTTATTAATATAAACGAGTAATCGCGTCTAAAATTTTATACGCTTGCTCTGTTTGGTCTAACACCAGCCTGAGTAATATAAATAAACTATCACTGCCTCGGAATTATACTGACTAGGCATATGCGCATTAAAACTATGCGCGACATTTTAAATTATCCTTATGTACGAGAAACAATTAAGATCGATACTTTAAAATTTTTCGATACTTGCCGTATTGATGAAAACGTTAATGAAATCGGTGATTAATGAATCGCTACGACACAGATACAAAAAATATAGGCATAGACGCCAATAAAACATATTTTATTTTGGTATGATAAAATATAATTTTTACGTAAATTCCATTAATTTATATTAATACGTGCTAATATTTTTAACTCTATAGTTTACTTTAATTAGTTTTTAAGTTATTAATTAAAATTTTGCCGATGCAGGTTTTTTGTGGAATTTTTTCCGGCGAAATAACAACTAACTAATTAGTTTCTGTTTTCAGTTTCGCGTATATTTAAATTATGATTGACTTTTATGAAATTCATAATTTTCGGGATGATAAAAAAACGTCTATTATTAGACTGTTTTTTCTGTGTGTAATTATTTTAACAATAAATTTTTCTTTCTTTCTTGAGAAATTCGAACAAATAATATGCAAATAACTCACCGTTTACAAATCCGGATAAAATATAAGTGTGCGCGCGTTATTTAAATGTACAATGGAAAAGTGAAACGAGTGAATTTTGGACAAAAGTCTGATATATTGAAAACGCTGTGAAAATACTAAAAGGAAACTTTAGAAACGACATCATCCGAAAGTTGATCGCATCATCATGGAGATTGTACGCACTTATGTGATTACTTTACGCATATCCGCAGCAAAATTTCAGCGATTCGTTTTGCCGATGATACGGCATTATTGGCTGAATCTGCAGAAGATCTGCAGCGGTGAATATTAGATACAGTTTCTACTGTAAGCCGAGACATGGGAATTAATATAAACATTAAAAAAACAAAATTCCTGGTAGCTTCCCGCCAACTAGTTAGAAAAAAAAAGTTTCTCAATGGGAATGAAATTGAGCAAGTAAATATAAATATTTAGGTAGTTGGATCACAAGAGATAGTGACCCGGATGTAGAGATACGAGTTCGAATTGAAATGGCCCGAGACATGTTCATGAAATTCAAACACGTTCTTTGTAACCAAAAATTAAGCTTAGATGTCAAAAAGAAGGTTCTTGGTTGTTACGTGTGGTCAGTACTTTTGTATGGATGCGAAACTTGGACGATAAAAGAAAATATGAAGAAGCGCATCTTATCTATCAAAATGTGGTGTTACAGAAGGATATGGAAAATTCCGTGGACAAGTAAAACTAAGAACGAAGAAGTGTTAAAACTTATGAGAACTGACTAGATACTAATGACTATAATAAAAAGACGAAAAACTGCGTTTTTGGGACACTTAATGCGATGGTCGAAATACCACCTTTTACAAACAACATTAATAGGGACAATCAATGGTAGAAGAAAACCGGGAAGAAGAAGGATCTCTTGGCTTGACAATATTAAAATATGGACTGGAATTCAGAGTGCAGCGGAACTAATCAAAGCCTCAAGAGATCGGAACTCCTTCCATCAGATAGTGGAATCAATACATGATGATTAAGCAATACCCGAATCGGGTGGCACGCGAAGAAGAAGAAGAATATCCGCAGCAGAATATGCTTTCCCTGTTAGACGCGGCGGCCCTCTTATGTCAAAAAAGTGATGTGGGGCGCGTGTTTCCACTGGGTATCTTAGAATTACGAAGTTATATAATTTCTACATTATTATTGACATCGCATCTCCTGATATAAAAGTTAAAGTAGCGGCTAATATCCGATAGGATATAATGCACGTTCGAAATATACCACACCTTATGTATGGTAAAACTGTAGTGACTTCACGACTAAAGTCAAGGAGAGAAGTTTTCTCGCTACAACAAACCGAGATTCTGAAGCATATTTCTGCACGATGTTTTCGCGTTGAAAGATAGGCGGCAACGATCGAAATACAGGAAAAACTAGCAGCAGGGCTTGAATAATCTCTGGCCAATCTGGAGAATATTGAACCGAATTCTTTCACGTCGTGCAAGAATGAAGACAAATTTAGTGAAATGAGGTCCGGCGATGAATACTAGCTGTGAGTGTGAAAATGCACAAACGATAGAACATCTAATGGAATGTAGACTAGCCGGAATTCGGTGTAATATTGATTGTATAACTATCGCGGACCTCAAGAAAATTTGCATACATCTTATCGCTACTTTTTAAACAATTACTGCTACCGGTATAAATGTACGACTGCCAGGTTTGAGGTTGTAGTTCGAAGACTTGTATCGCCAAATTCGAAGGTTTCAAAATAATAATGTTAAGGATATTGGCTGCTGCGTCATAGTTAATCAAAAATGACACACTTCATACGGATCTCGATATATCTTATATAAACGATGTCATAAATCAGGAGGGAAAAAAAATCTAAATTACAAAACCATGATATTGATATAGTCAAAAACCTGTTAACCTTTTCAGTCACGATGCCCACTTATGTGGTACATGAAATTCTAATGCTAACAACACATTTTTTAATTTTATGGTTGACGTGAAATGTCTGAATTTTAAAAAAATGTCTATAAATACATTGAATACTATCTACAGTTCGCCGAAGAAGCAGCGTTGTATAATAAACACCTGTATAACATTTATAATATTGTGTCGAAATTGTATAATGTATGACTGAAATAGTTAAATAATTCCGTAGAATTGCGTCGACCCCTAGATTTACCGCTCACCGTGCGTGCAATGTCGGTATCACCTATAGATAACATCCAGGCTAGGTTATAGATATTACAGAGGTATATATAATATATATATTATATGTGGTGATTATGGTAGTATATTTCATATAAATAATTATTTAACGTCGCTTACTCAAAAAAACACGCTTTATTTATTATTTAAATAAATGTTGCTTTATTATTATTATTATTTGAATCAAGCAGAAACTTGAAATAAATTTGAATTTAAATTTCGATCAAAGTTATATCTTAGCTATTATTGTTCATTAATATCTAATTGAACGTCATCAGAGTAGAAAATTTTGCTCATTATTAAATTTTCATTTATTTGATTTTCTTCTCCCATCCGTTTCTTCCTTATTTCGCTGATTATCGAAAATTATAAATTATCTAATTTAATTCGTTTACTGTCACACAAGTTTCAACTATTTCAGCTTACCTTCCATTGTAATAATAGGAAATATTTTTAATTTCATCGTAACTTTCAGTTGCCATGTTTAATTTTGTGCGATATATTTAATCTGGAAATTAGCGCATTCGTGCTACTATTACAAATTGACAGGCACACTTGCTTTTATGTATTAATTTGTACACATAGCATTATTATTGTTTATACTCTTATGCGAGTTTTAAAATACCTCACAAATTTTACCGTAAGAACATGTTATATTTATAATTTATATCTCAAATATCGTTGTTTAATCTTTTTTATATATGTATATATGCAAACCCTGACTAATTT
The DNA here is from genome assembly GCA_032883995.1 of Coronaproctus castanopsis. Taxonomy (NCBI): domain Eukaryota; kingdom Metazoa; phylum Arthropoda; class Insecta; order Hemiptera; family Monophlebidae; genus Coronaproctus; species Coronaproctus castanopsis. Next base: position 59,135,637 of record CM065052.1, read on the forward strand.
TTAAATTTATATTTGATTTAGCTCGCTACTCCTACATATCTAACTGTTTGCTTTTGTATCTTTATTTTCCAGAAATATATTGATCGAATGATTGATTGATATTGATCCATTGATTGATTGTTTAATATTGATTAATGTTGATTAATTGATTGATTGCTTTATTTATATTGATTGATTCATTAATAATAATTATTGCTTAAAAACCATAAAGGGCGGCGAAAACGTTTGATTCTTTATGTACGGAATAAAGCGGATTGAGCATTGATGTTGCGCTGTATGTCTCTAGCATTATTGTTAATTTTTGAAATACATTGGAGAGTAGTGATTTTACTAATTATAAACCAAACAAAATATAAAACCATTTAATCAGTAAAAGCTTTCTATGACGAAGTTTTTCGACAATTACGTCATTTTCAAGCACACACAAATTAAATGTTAGAGTATTTATTTGCGCGTGCTTGAAAATGACGTAATTGTCCGAAAGCTTCGCAATAAAAAACTTTTAGTAATTATTGGTGTTATATTTTGTTTGGTTATTATTAATCCTGTATATTTTAGCATTTATACACGTTCTTTAGGAAAATTTTATATAAAAGTAGCTTGCGTTTATGTGTGCTCATATATTTTTACATGCACGTGTATACACGTGTATAATATTTATAATTTCGAATATTTTATTTTGCGTTAAATTTTATATTCCTTGTCGTGTCGACGGTTGTCTATATAGTAAATTTATATTTCGTTTTCTCCGCATTTTACTGCGATTTATTAATTAAGTTATTAATAATCACCCGACACTAGCGCATCTATAGCGGGTTCTACGAAGCTTTAAATGTTAAAAAATTAAATTCGTCTTTCGCCGTTATATCGTTATAGGCTCGTTGTTATTATTGTCGGAAATAAATTTTATTCGCTTGTGATTATTATGTTATTGTTATTTCATTATAAACGTGGGAGTAACGTATTTTCTTAATTGTAGAGATGATTCATTATAAACCGGGTAGTTGTGGTGAACCGGTTCAAATCGCTAAAATTATTTGACTTTTAACTGAGTCATTCGTTAAATTTACGTTTAGATTTTCTTTAAAAAAATGCATACGAACGTTCAATTGTGCGAAACTTAGTTGGTACACGCCTACATATCAGAATAAAGAACCGGAACGATAGTTCAGGTCTTCTATCTCTATTATGTCTATATATATATATATATATATATATATATATATATATATATATATATATATATATATATATATCAGACAAAAGTAAGCACGCGTACACACCTATCTATGTTGTAGATATGGTTATAATGACTCAGAATAGGTACATAAATTAGAAGTGTTTTCGCGGACGCATATAATAAGTATTAGTGGCTCAGTGTGTCAGGTAAAAAACATTGACCCAACTGTTTTTTTTTTTTTTGTATATGATTGAAAATGACGTGATTGACTTTGCGTTAATAAAATAATGTTTATAGTGATTAACTTTTTTTTTTATTTTTATTAAATAGCTCTAGAGAAAGCTACTCGGTGGTAGCACTGATGTTTACTTTTACCAAAACAATGGACATTATATGTAACGATTTCAATTCGCGAAATCGTTAATTTTAATTCCCAAATCATCTCATTCGAGCTTGCGCCATATTATTTGGGCTTGTTCGTCGATTCAGCCTATTATAATGATCATCCTCTTATAGGCGAACGAATAACTGCCGGATCTATTCTACTTACTGAATTGTACGTATCAAATCGCTGAAACGAATACAGCTTACGCATACATACGTATATACACATATATATCAAATCGGTCGTATATTGATCATTATGTTGCAATCACATTCCTCCGCAGTTGATCCGTTGAACCAAGTTTGATTATGACAGTGTTACACGCTGACATATTTGTTGTCTCAATTTGGCTGACCTTTCCTTCTATGTCCGTCAATTCTTCCTAATACAATCCCGTGCACGTTATTATTATTATTATGTGACCGAAAAATTTGTACATTTTGAAAGTTAATCCTGTTAATGATCGAATCGTTCGTTTGTTTATCTTACCACTTTATTCACAACAACATTATAGGCCAGCATTTCATTACAAATCCATCGATATGTTGCTGATCTGTAGAGTTTATTACACATATTTAGATGGTTAACACCACCATAGAGTGGATAATTGTAGTAACAAGCTTTTTAATTTGTGGAATGTATAACTTATCGCCGGAACATAGAATTTTATAACGTCCTTTACTCAGTCCGAAACCAATTTGGCCTGGGTGGTTTATATTTTCTTATTATTACTATTACAGAGTAATCTTCCTTATAATTTCTGCCTTGTTTGTTGGTTGGATATATATATAGGTATGTATAAAATATTTCTGTTACAAAAGTATAAAGAACTTATTAAGCGTAAGGTTACCTTTTTTTGTTATTTGTTCTCTAGGATTATATTTTGAACGAAAACATGTTAAGAATCGTGTTTCTATTATTATACAAAAGTAAATTATATTCGAATAACGATTACATTTAAATTGACCGTGGAACATAATTACTATCGATGAATGTCGATAATATTCGAATTTCTAGAAACTAGTAAACAGAAATCATCCTCGGTATAGACGATAAATTTTATTTTAAAGAAAAAATTTACCAAAGGTTTGGGTAATGCAATTAAAATAGAAGTATTTCGGATACCGTTAAAATGGGTAAGTACTCTCCCCAAATTTGATGCGGCACAATTCCGCGCTCGTCATTGGTGGAAGTTTGACGAATAGAGTATCTCCGTCGGATTGGTATCGATTTTTCTTATTACGCTCAAAGGTTAACCCAACGTTTGTAACTAAACACGATACCTTCTAATGACTATTTTTCGCGTTTGCCTATTTCAGAAATACCACATATAAATATATATATATATATATACATGTATTTTTTATTTTATTTTCATTTTTTACAATATTATTATTATATAAGAATATTTATAATGATAATAATTTCATAGTAAACCAACTTTTTCTTCTCGATTTACGTACTTGATTAGTTTTAAATTAATCGAAAGTGATTAGAAAATTTGCAAATTTCTTGTAACTTTCCACTATGTTAAAGATATATACATATACGCATACACACACATATATATAGGTACATTTATTACAAATTTAAATTGATACAGCGAAAAGAAAATTTTGTTACAAAATATAAGATGCTAATGAAATTAAGTGATAACACCGGAAACGTAATTGCAGTTAGATAATATTGTAATTTACACTGAAATAGTTCATACGTATGTTTAATTTTAAGAACTTCAAAGATTAAATTTGAAAATTGTATCTAATACGTTTATACTTATTACGTGTGAAAATTATGTGATCCATAGTTTCAGTAATGTCATTTTAGTTAGGGCAATTATTTTTAGTTTATGCGGGTAATACGCAACTTACTTATGACCAGAACTAATTAATAGTAATGCTTACCTGACGGACAAATCTGGTTGTATTGGTGCTATTGATACTCCTATTGTTAATCTGACTAAAATTATTATATATTCTGCAAAATGAACTATTCGAAAACATCACCATTCCACGAATACTCTCAGAAGTAATATTCGTCTACCAGGTATTGTTAAAATTATGTCTATTAAAAATTACTATAAGCGCCAGACCGCTAAATTAAGTGTTTGCATTAACATTAGGTCCAAATATTTAATCTTAGCACAAATTTCTTGGTATTTATTGAATATTCGAAAAAAGTAATACCTGGAATTTGCACCTATTTACTCGATCGCCTAATAGAGACCTCTGTTTCATGGTTTATATTGACAACGAGCTTAAATTTGCAATTCATATTGCTAACGTTAGCAAAAATTCTTACAGAACTATGGGTTTCATAATTAGAAATTCATGCGGATTTCGTGATCCTAGGATTCCGGCTGTTACTATTCAATACTCTTGTAAGATCGCAATTATAATACGCATCTTTCGTTTTGGGATCCTTTCTGCACTAAATATATTCATACGGTGGAAAAAGTTTAATCTCAGTTTTTTTAGGTATACTTACTACCGTCAAACTGGTGTCTATCCTACACTTTTGACTTATAATATTTTATGCGATTTCTTAAGTATTAAAAAGATAAGTAAGCTGAGGTTCCTGCATGATCTTTGTAACGCTCGCATAGATGACAATTATTTATTATCTACAATCTTATTTATGGTCCTCAGTATTAGTAGTAGGTCACATCGTCCTATTTTCTATCAATCACATGTTCGTACATCTATCCACTTTGCGTCTATTCATCCACAGTTAGATATTCATTTTGATAGTAAATTTGTATAGAATAGTTTTTTTGAACTCTATATTTCACTCGTTACTTTTCAGTAAGTTTGTTTTATTTTGGTCATATGTGCGTGCCTCGATGGAGAGCTTGTTTACATTAGAGTATGGGTGTATGATTGGTATTTTAGCTCTATTCGAGTATGTGCTTGTATATAGGTATTGTATTTAAATTAGAAAAACATGTATCATTTTTCTGTTGGGGTATTAGTAATTTATTTTTCTTCATATTATTTATATTAATTAGCGTGTTGTGTGAGTGTGGTCGAGTTTTATTTTTATTTTTGTTCATACTTTTACTTTATAATTATTCTGTAAGATAGTACACCGTAATTGGCGTTTTGCTGTTGTGTACGCCGTATTTTTTGTAAATAAATAAATAAATAAATATATATATATATATATATATATATAAATCAACTAGCAGCGCGTGAGCAGTAACTTGATTTGACACATTAGATTCAGTAGCATAAGAAAAAGTTACATCATTGAAAAAATGCTCTATAATTAGAACTATTACTATTAACCGTATAATTACTTAAGTATGTTAATAGATAATGTACATAAGAACAATACAAGCATGGGTTCGAACAAAAGCTTTATACGATATTAAGAACTTTAAGTACTTCACTTTTCCGAGAATGAAGTTCGGTGTTTTTGTATATTATTTAATTGTACATAAGATTATGATTTGAGTTTTTTTGATTTTGTTGATCTCGTAATTAATTAACTATTAAATAATTTCGGAGAAAAGATGTGGTGTCGCTCACGAGTCTTTTAAAATTTTCGCTCCGTGCGTGTACCGATTCTTAAAACACATGCTAAAAAAATATCCGCGAATTAAAGAAAAAAAATAAAATAAAATGTATTTTATGAAATTATAAAAAATTACTTGCATAGTTGAGTTCCGGCATGAGCCTTGATCGCAGTATTTAAAATAACACTATAGTTTAAAAAAAGTATGATAAACGGGGGAACAATTAAAAAAACCAGAAAACCATAAATATATAATACATTAGAGGTTACCTACGGCTTCGCTTGTGTAATTATTTTTTTTAAGCTTTGTTTCGCATTGATATCACAAATAGGACAGAAATTAAAATAATTTAGTCCCAATTCAGTGATTATAATGAAAATATTCGCAAATCACAGACAGACACTGCAGTTTATAAATTAATATATATATATATTATATACTAGAAGTTACCCACGGCTTCGTTCGTGTAATAATTTTGTTAATGCTTTGTTTTGCATTGATATCACAAATAGGACAGAAATTATAATTAAAGATGTAGAAAAAAAATAAAAAACAATAAACTCGCTCCGAAGCGTATGATAAAGAATAAACGTACAAGAGGTATAAATAAATATTAAAATAACTTAACTATATAATTACGAATGATAACTTACAAATATACTAATAGCGTGCATTAAAACAAATTATGTTTAATACGACCATGTTTTTACCTGGTATACATGAACATTAGTTGCCTATCGTAGTTGCCAGTTGCCATTAGTTCATTGATATATACACGGCAATTTTGAAAAAATTTGTTCGCTAATTTAAATATATAGTCTTTAATATGTGTAATATTTAACATGTGGTACATATCTGATATTTTGGTATAACGAGATGCATTTAAAATGCATCTTAAACATTGATTTTGAACAAGTTGCTGTTTCTTAAAATTAGAATTAGATACAGAGCACCACCGGTCGAGAGTAAGTCATTGTGGGACGGATAATAGTTTTATATAAAATTAACTTATTATCAATACTTAAGCGAGGCTTATTTTTAAAAATCGGATAAATTCAACATTTAGTTTTATTAGCTTTTATAATAGCAGCATTATAATGCGCTTAGTAAACGTTAATATTTTTTATCATAAATTATGCCTACGTAACGAACATGATCAGACCGCTCGATAAGATCGCCGTTAATATTAATTTTATCGCGTAACAAAGGTCGTCTGCGATTAAAAAGTATCGATTCAGTTTTTAAAGGATTGGTGATAATTTTCCATTTAGTGAAATATTTCAAAACTCGCGAAGATCCTTGTTGTAATCTATTACTAATAGCGCGCGGTATAAATGAACTACAGAATAAAGCTGTATAAATCACACATAAAGAGCAACTTCGATGTTATTTGATTTTCGGGAAATCGTTAAAATAAAGCGAAAATAAAAACGATACTTGGGTGCTGCCCTGAGGTACACCAGCTAGACAAAATCTCCTGTTACTTAGGTAGCTATGTACAAGTTTAATCAAATACGGTGGAAAATTACAGATCATCATTTTATATATAATAGCATTGTGCCAAATAGTATCGAATGCTTTAGCGATGTCAAACATTTATAATTAATCCAGTATGCTACGGTTGAAATTATCTGTTGTAAATTTTAAAATTGCGAGTTTGAAGCAATATCGACCTACGCGGTAAATTCCAGAGTGTCGAAAGGCAAGACCACCAGCATCTGTTCAGTTGAATACATGTTATACCTATTACAGATCTTAGAACTTGTAGTGACGATGACGGATACCTCTCATACATAGGTTATCGTCTCGAAAACGACAACAACTGTTCATTGCCGAACATCGCGACTATGTTCACTGTTCGTTATTTTTGTAATAAAAAATGGGCTAGTGTATTCGAGGCACTATATATAGCCGAGTTGGATGCCACACACGTAGCAAAAAAATAATACGATATCAAAAATGCCCTTTTTTTTATCCAGATTTTTTTTGCGAAATGACTAAACTCGATCAATATTGAAATCTTAAATCCTATTGACGATATAAATCCGGCCGTTAATTGAATTCGATTAACCGACGATTGAGAAGCAGTTGTTTACAAGTATGGATATCTGAAAGAAGCGTTACGACAACTAGCGCCGAACTACGATGCGTTATTACGTAAATGCATATTGAGCTCGGAACACAAAATTATTAGCCGTTATACGAAATTTAATTATAAGACAGGCTCTGTAATCAGCGCCAAATTTTAAAAACCTAAATCTTTTATTTCGGATGTTTAAAGATGATATAAAATCACAGTTGAAAACAGATAAATCAAAAGAAGAAAATTATTACTTTTTCAAAAATAACGAATTCATAATTTCGTCGATTAGTCAAAATAATACTCAGACGATAACTACGTAGGAGCCCGCACTTAAAATTCTGACGGTCGGCATAAAAACATCAGGAATGTTGAAGAAAAATTAGGGATCTAATGATAGGAGATTTGCCGATAGAACTACAGATGTAACAATTATCATCATCGTATACTCGTAGATGAAAGTAGGTGATCACTAATCTATCGATCAGATTTTGCGCTGTCTTGCGTCTGTCAGTAATTGCTGTATGGAAGACGTGTTTGTCGAACTTTTAATATCTTGCAGCTAGTCTTCCTTTTTCCTGGACTTCTCTTTCCTTCTATTTGTCCTTGTATAATAAGCTGGAGTATTGCATATTTTGTACCTCCTAACAATATGGCCAAAGTATGACACATCTCTTTGTATAATATGCTTTTTTATTATTTTGTCTGTACTAGCCTTTTTCAAAACATCTTTATTTGACATCTTGGCCGTCCAGAGGATTTTCAACATCATTCGATGAAGCCCCATTTCTGTAAGTTCGTACCTATTTAATTGTTTTTCAGTTAAAAAGCTTCGATGTCGTAGAACGCGAATATAACAACGAACAATATCTTGTCGTATACTAACACTAATTGGTCGATCACATATAAATACTTCACGTTATTAAAGGCTGCTCGAACGTAAGCGCATCTGGCTTTAATTTCAACATCCATATCAAGACTATCAGTGATATAACAACCAAGTTATTTAAACCTATTGACCATTTCAATATTTTCATTATTTATAATTACAGTCGGATTACGAATTTGTTGTTTGCTAATTACCATCCATTTTATTTATGTTTATGTGTAGACCATAAACAGTTTCACGATTAACAAAATCTAAGAAGGTCGTAAAACTTGATGGTGTACAAATTTATGTAGTTAAACTGTTAGACAATGGAAATCTATCAAGATTAACGGCTATTTAAATCATAGCACAGTTGAAATAGCGCGTGAATGGCTACTAAAAAGGTACAAGCAAACACATGCGAAGATTATAGAATGATCAGCCTGATGAGCCACTTATTTAAAGTATCTAGTATAACATATTTCAAAATACGTTTCATGTGTGAACGCGATATGGACGAGTGTCAATTTAGCTTCAGATAATGCATATACTTAGAGAAGCACTAGTAGCGATAAATAACCTGTTGCACAAAGCTACGATCAACAAAACGAGATATTTATTTAATTTCCGGATCAAGTACAACGTGATCAGCTAATACGAATACTCAAAAAAAAAAAAATATCAATAAATACGATCAAAGAATTTTTTATTACACTACAACTAGCCAACCTGGAGGCCATCAAGCAGTTGATATTTTATAGATAACATGTGAATAGGAACTCAGTAGTTCTAGCTGTTATTTCCCCTAAACAGTTAAAAGATCAGTCGGTTTAACACGATCCAATCGCAGCATCTCTTCCGTGTTTACGAACAAGTTTATGACCGAAGGATTTTAATCAGAATTTTTATGTTTTCCTGTATTAAAATAGTATTGTGTGATTTAATTGAACGTGATTTGTTTGTAACACATTATCATTGTTTTCCATCTTATATTCGATGTTACATAACTTTAAATACACCTCGCACCCATTATAATTTTGACGATCACCTCCACACAATGCGCACCTATCAAAGAATAATACACGAATTATATTACGATCAAAGAGCCAAACTTCGTTTTGAATACAAAACATTTGATTGCATTCCCATAAAACGAAAAATTCAGACAAGAGTACATACTATCGCACTTACTGTTTAATATATATGCTGATTCGGATGTTATATAACGGAAGATCTTAATTCAAATGTAGAAGTTAGTAGATGTGCTAAGACGAGACAGTCTTTCTAAAAGATGGAAAACTTATATGGATGGTAAACCTGAAAAACTAAACAAAATTTTATAAAACGTTATATTTACTCCGTCCTATTATACGGATCGGCATCGTCGATGTACACAGATAGAAATAAAATATTTCGGGGTAGAACAAAATTTGGCTACATAGAAGATGTATGAAAATTGGACACGAATGATGACTAACGAGATGGTACTAAAGAAAGCCGATACAAAATAAAAAGCAAATTTTAGATTAGAAAAAGAAAACCGAGTTATTTCGGTGATAGGCAGTAACTGATAAAAGGAGTTGAAAAATAGACAAAAAAAAAAGGGTTGGTGGAAGATGAAGCATAGTCGTGGAATATACGAAAACGGAGAGCGAAACCAACGTTTACCGAACTAGTGGATGTAGTTACGAAATGGGAAATTTGATCAGAACGATCGCTGACGTGCGGTAAATGTGTTTAGGACATACTGATGATGATGACGATGATATAAAAAATTTTACGATCGAATTTCGTGAAACCATTTCTTTTTTCATTTTTTTTTCATTTTCTTTGGGCTCATCCATTAAACTTTATAACCGAGTTTAAACAAAATAAAATTATCTTAATTTTAACTATACGAGTATGTTACAATTAACAATAAACCTATATAAACAGATGTATATGTGCATGTTACGTCTAGAGAGTAAGAAAGGAATATTAACAGGAAAAGGAACTTGAAGAGGTGTGAGCTGATTATAGAAGGTGTCACGAGAGGAACGGTAGTACGAACATTCGAGGAAAATGTGATTTGAGTCTACAATGTAGTCGATATCTGAAGGATGTGAACAGAACGGAGAAGCAACGAGATGCATTTAAAAAGGTGTAACCGGTAGACGATTTTTTCCAAAGCTTAGTCTACATAAAACGACAATAAAATCACGGAGCAGATCCACTTTTGTATTTCGATATTATAGATCCAGGGTAGAGAACGAAACTCAGGATGAAGCAGTTTATATTGTGTAACATTATAGGGGTTATTCCAAGATGCTTTCCAGTATTCTTTATGTGCTGTCTTAATGATCGACAAGAGATTAAGAGATTAATGCAGGTTTTGTAAGCAATAAATGAACCAAGGTATGATGTTGCACATTTAGCATAATGATCGGCAAGTAAATTCCCTTTAATACCAGCGTGACCAGGAATCCGTGCAAACTTAACAGTGATGCCGGCACACTGTAAAAGTGCAATATGGTGAGGAATGTTAAGTATTACGGGAAAGGAATGAGAAATATGATATGAGAACTTTAAAGCTGAGACAACTTTTAGAATCTAAAAAAATTATGACCTTTTGAGTTATCTGATTTCCCTTTCTTAATTTTCAAAAATATAAAAATTACTATAAACAATTCGTAAATCCGAGGAAATGTTTAAACTTTTAACCGATGGACCGAGAGCTCAGGGCGCGTCCACAGGTGGTGGATTGTGCAACGACCTTTAGATATGCAGGTTAGTTGCGAATAAGTCACTGCGAACCATGAGCGGCGATGTATCAGGGTGCAGTGGGAAAGACTAGGAAACTCTTTTCTTTAAAAATACTGCATAAACCGTTAAAAGCATCGTGTCAAAGCGAGTATGACCGCTATAAGTCTAAATCCCAGTCAAAATTCAAACGCGTCTCTCTCCAGTGGAGCGGCTAATGGTCAGCGTCTGTTCTCTAGGTTAGGATCGGCTGTCTAAATCACGGAAAAGAGAGGAACGATATCGTGGAAAAATTTCCATGAAAACCTTATGCAAGACAAAAATAATGAAATTGGTTTGCCAAGTGATCCGACTGGCGATTGGCGCTACAATACCCGGGGCCGTAGGTGTGAAATAGACGACCGGCCATAGGGAATGTAAGGGTTCTCTTTGGAAATTATGTTACTGATACTGGAAAATCAAAAGGAAAAAATATTTGTAAAAATATAAAAACAAAAATACAAAAATAGGTTATTCGATTTACAACAAATTATGAATCAAGCCCAGGTTCCAAACAAGTGGCGACGTTTATTAGCTTGCGTTACATAAGGTCACGACATCCGGATACAGATAACAAAAGAAGAAAAAGAATTATGTATATATATATATATTATTGCGATGTCATTATCGAATTTTATATCGGAAACTGAAATGGTTCCGACCGAACCTCGAACTACAGGTTTTGTGTGTGCATATTCGCGTATGCGACCATAGTACTCTTGCGTGGGATCCGTTTACTTCTATAATTACTTTTCATATCTAACGGTAAAATTGAACGTCCGCTTCCTGCACCCGCACATTCACATATATATATATATATTTATATTTTATATATACATATATATATGCATGTATATATGTATGTATGTATGTTTGAAGAGATCGACCATTTCTTCTTATTCTAGGTCAAGGATAACTACCGGCGAATTAGTTTTGCGGGCGTTTGAAATCAATCGACAATGGCGGATGCCAAATAACTTTTATAAAGTTTAAAATTTATATTTAAATTTACGTTAAAAATATTTATAAGTTTTATTAATAAAATCGATTTTTTTAACTATATGTAATTAATTCCAACATCGTTAACGGCAAAATAAATAAGAAGAAAATAGAGCGATGTAGAGACGAATATTATTCACATTTCCGTTTACGCATTCTATATGTCTTAATACGAACTAATAAATTGCTGGAAGTTTTTTCTGGAGAGATTTACGATCGGAATATTTCTTGGCCATGTACACGATTTGTATAGCTTATATATACTTGAAAATTCGTATTATTATAAGGTGGGATACGTTTTCAAACTAGGCGATAATAAACGCGTGTACACATATACACGTAAACATTAATATATATATATATATATATATATATATATATATAATGTGTGTTTGTGAACGCGTTAGTCAGCTTCATGAGACTGGGTCAGTTTGGCATTAACCAGATTTATCAGCGTAAGAAGTATATCCTCGTGAGCTCTGCGCACGAAATTAAAAACTCACACGTAGTTAACGCGTTCTGAGAATTAAAAAAATATTTATCGATTAATACGTTATATTAAATACCTACAATGAAATGAACAATCGAATATGATGAGCTACTGATCGTACACAAAGTAATCATCTACGAAACGGACTATTAAATTTATTAACTGATATTTTTTACAAATTTAATAATAATAATAAAAAAAAAAACAGCCGAGCGGTAAATGTACAAATACGTATAGCAATTATTTGTATTTTGTTGCACCTTTTATTATAGGTTTTGTGTATATATATATATATATATATATATATATATATATATATATATATATATTTAAACCCCCGTACGGGAAATTTATTACGGTATTATATTTGCGAGAAAATGATTTTCACGAAAAATATCGAATACCGTAATAAAGGTACTATTATTTTTCCGCATACTTGGCAACACTGCGTCGTGTGTAGAAATTTTAGCGACCTATTTTGCAATTAAAAGATCGAAACGAGCCGTGTACGTCAATGTGTCGAGTTTTTAGCGAGTAATTTTATAATCGACGGATCAAAACGAGTCTTCTATCGAGGTCTGTGTACTGATTTTGAATATATATTGGATGTGTGCGCATTTTTTTCTTTTATTACCAGCTCTAGTTTTCACGAAATAATGCTATCTTTATAGGTCTAAACGGAAATGTGGTATCTAAAGCTGGATGATGGCCAATAACGCTACGATTGAGACTTGTTTATACCAATAACTCATACTTTTTCATTATTGTAAAAGAGAAACGAATCTGCTGTCCTTTTTATTAATTTGGTATTTTGTAATGATATAAGTAGTATACTCTTAGAACTAAAATGTGTGTATCAGGATATTCTATATATGGAAACGTAGTTCAAAATGTTTTTTTTTGAACGACCGTAACAAATATGGTGCGATACCTCTTTGTCATTCTACTAATTTGAAAGAGGAATACGAAATCGATAATTCTAAAAAAAAATTAAGCATGAAATCAGCAGATGATTTATGTCGATTTAAAATGATAAACTAATCCCCCAAAATACAAAATATCCTTGGTTATGTCTTTGGGATGGCGGAGTTAAAAATCAGCACTGGATTCTCAATATTTTTTTCCCATAAAACATATCATAGTTCGAGGAAATAAAAACGTAACAGAGTCTGTAGTTACAAGAGAGACAAATCATATTGCACATATCAAGGTGAGACTTACGAAACAGTGAAGGATTTGAACCGAGATGGACTTTCCTTTGAGTACTTAATACGTAAATTTCCTGGGACATGGGAAAACTGAAAGCAAGCATATTTGATGACCTTCAGATAAACCAGCTTATGAAAGATCCACAATTTACCGCATCAATGAACGAGATTAAATCTAACGCTCGGTACTCATTTCTTGAAGTTTTACAAAATTTCCTCGGCAATCAAAAGCAGAAAATTTCAACGATTTCTAACGGTAATATTCTCGGCTGTAATATGAGCGTTAAACTTCACTGCCTTCGCAACAGTTATTTAAATCGATTCCGAAAAAAAAATACTTAGGTGACTATACTGGTGAATGGAGGTTAAGATTTTATCAGGGTATTGGAAGAACGATATCAAGAAAGATGAGATACTCATATGCTGGCCGACTACTGTTGAAGTTTGCAGCGAGAAGAAAGTTATGTGAAAGAAATTTTTTTTAATGCTAAGCTGTTATATTTGTGTGTTTTGTGAAATAAATCTTCAACGAGTACTACTTGTAGTAAATGCTAATATTTATCACCTGAAATACATGTGTTAACGAAGAAATTTATTTCGCTTTAAAAGAGATTAACTAGATCTGATAGACGAAATCTAACGGTTATTTTCGATTCTACATCTAAAAAGTACTTAGAAATAGTTCAAAAACAGCACGCAGTAAAATATGTATTGACCGGTGTAATGTTCGTTTCAAAAACTATCCAACGAAGCAATGAAATTATTATCCTTTTTTTTAAAAAATAACGTGAACAGTGTGGAATGTAGTGATTTTAATAAAAATAACTAAATAACAAAGAATTACTTAAAATTACTAAATTTTTATATACGAAAAGTTGGTGTTATTATATATAAAAATTTAATAAATTTTAACCAATTTTGCGCTGTTTACTTTTTTAAAGAATCGAACTAACTACGCAACGCAGTGTAATATTCCGTTTTTTTTTTTTTTTTTAGTGATTTATTTTATGATCTATATCTCGGACTTTTCGTAATTTGAACAACGTGGAATGTAGTGATTTTTAAAAAATAAATAAACAATAAAAAGTTGTTAAAATCACGAATTTTTTACATATAAAAAGACGATAAAGCTTTCCGGCTATTATTAAGCCGTTATAAATATAAAAATTTACAATTTATAAAAATACTAAAAGAAAAGAAATAGTAAAAAAAAGAATTCGGATGTATAATATTACAAAAAATAGCTAAGTGTAAAAAACAAATATTTATAAAATAATCCGATAGTGAATATAACTGTTTTTTCAATTTTTTGTAATATTGTACTTCTAAATTAAGTGTTCTCTTTTTATTTTTTTATCAAAATTATATATACTTTTATATTTTATTTTTCATATCTATTTTATAAAGGCTTAATATCCGATTATCTTTGTGGTCTTTTTATATATAAAGTTTAATTATTTTCACTATTTTTTTTTTTATTATTATTGTTTATATATCTCTGAAGTTAATATTATCAACGACCTGTAACATTTGTATAATAGTTTTGTAAGTACATATAAATGGATGGTGAATACTTTTCCGAGTCAGTCGTATGGTAAACTGTAACATAAAAATTGATTTGACGAAGTATATTTATACGTTTCGTTCGTAATTAATTTAAAAATTAATCATGTTTTTTTTTCTAAATATATCGAAAAGAAAAAATGCCAAATTATTGAAAAATTAGCGCATTTATCCACAAAACAGGACGGTGGTACTTTAAGCGAAATTGACTAAGAATTAATTGTGATCAAGTTTCATAGCTTACTGAATTTTCTGAAATTTTACCAACTTTATATATACATATTTCATGACCAGATGCATGGTGTGTGTATATGTGTTTACACGTACAATTAAGTGAACGAATTATCGATGAAATTCTTCGAGATAACGGATCGTATATAGAAACACGTACTGAAATGTTTGTATCCCCGGAATTTCTTAAGTAAAGTAATTGTACGAAGCATTATAAAACTCGTGATTTTTAAATGAGTGTAATTTTCTTTCGAGTGAACTGACTTTTAGCTCACCACGTTGCGAATTTATTTGCACGTATACATATATCTGTTGCCAAACAATGCATACAAAATCAGCCTATCATTCAATATGATAATTATGTGCTTCTGGTGTCATACGTAGTAGAACGCCACTTGTTCTCAGTGATAAGAATATGATGATGGAAAATTGAATTCGAATCGAACCTGAACCGTCGGGTTGATAGTTCGGTGCTCCAGCAATATGCAACCGCACTATAAATATACATATATATATATATATATATATGTGTGTGTGTAAGTAATTATATGTTGTACGTCTGGATCATTTAAAATTTGTTGATGTACGGTGTCGAAGTATTCATTTAAATATTCTAAATACGTCTATCGTTAATTATCTCGATGTTAACGAGTCTCCCCGGTTTTGAACTTCGATAAATAGGTCGCGTTAAAGAGTCCACGCAAACGTATCGATTTTTGTAGTTAATTTTCTTTGTACTAATTTATTAAAATGTTAAGTACGCTACGTTACAACGGCTAATGAAAATGTCAAGGTAAACCATTTGTGGACGTACATTCGAACGACCAATGCTTTGTCGTTAATTATGACTTGTATTGTGGGAGGCGTAGAAAAATTTGAAGAATTACAAACGACGAAGTTGGACAATTTATCAATATTAATTTATTTATTGTGTTTATGCGTGTACATAATGATTTTTTATAAAGAAAAAAGAAAACGAAGCTTTTCGACAGTTATGACAGTTTTCAAATTAAAATAATATTACAAAATAGTAAATATATTATATATCAAAATAAATCAGTCTTGAACTTATATAGTACAAGTTATAAAGCATCTCAATATTCAACTAGATTGTTAAATAATAGCCTGTTAGTAGTTTTTTTTTTCTTTCTTTTAAACATCATACCAGCATTAATTGCTGCAAATATTAGTCTAGTGACTCCAGTAAGACACTAGACTATGAGGAAGAGAAAAAGATTAACTTGATGGGAATTAAATATTTGTAGGAATAGTATAGGAATGGTCAAATACAATAATTAAAATGAAAAAAAAAACCGTGTTGTCTTTTGAATAAGACCAGATTTATTAAGTGATTGGAATTGCATCTCGGCACCACTTCCTGCGCAGACGCCTTGGAGGATTGTCTGGAAGACTGTCTGAATGCATTTTGCGAACATTAGGATTGCTACTGACTTCAAATTTGTCGAATAACCTCTTATACTGCATGACATGAATATCGTTGACATATGGAATCTTGAGATCTTTATGCAGTGTCAAATTAGAAACATAGTATGGAACAGACGCAATAGTACGGAGTATCTTGGACTGTTGTTGCTGTATTCTTCTAAGATTACTCTTGCAAGTACTGCCGTACAACTCTATTCCATACCGCCAAATAGGAGCGATTGCTGCAAGATAGATAGTCCGTTTGGTCATTAGATTTAGAACCGATTTCTGTCCCAATAACGGACGTAGTGATTTTACACGAGTAATAATGGTTCTTCTAGTGTGTGCCACATGTGGTCGCCATGTTGTGAGCCTTTCGTCCATGTACAAGCCAAGATAACGTACTGAATTACTTTTAGGAATTTGTATGTTGTTAATTAGCCGGACACTTGATTTTTTTATTTGTAAATATAACGTGCTGGCATTTACTGGGATTAAACAACATACGCCAATTTTGTGCCCGCTGAACCAACCTATTCAGATGGTTTTGTACCGCGATGTTTGCATACATTGCTTCTGAATTGGATGCAAGAATAGCAATATCATCGGCGAATGTTGCTAAGATGGTTTGATTGCTAGTCGGCATGTCTGCTGTGTAGAGCGAATACAAAAGAGGCCCGAGTAGACTACCCTGCGGTACAGATGATAAAATATTATGTTCTTCCGAAAAATCTCCATTAATTCTGACAACGAATGTTCTACCAGATAAATATGAATAAAGTAATGCATATAAATCGAAGGTGAGAAACTGTCTCAGTTTATAAAGTAATCCAGGATGCCAAACCCTATCAAACGCCTGTGCAACATCCAGGAATACTGCAGAACATACTTCCTTTTTCTCCAGCGTTGAGGAAATCGCATCAACCAATCGATGGCACTGCTGCACCGTAGAATGTTCAGTGCGAAATCCGAATTGATGGTTTGGTATTATTGCACGACTGCTTATAATCGGCTGGATACGACTTAAAATTAATTTCTCTAATACCTTTGATAATGAGCAGAGTAAACTAATAAAGTGCATATTTTGCATATATAACTTTTTTTTTTTTATATATATAATCTATTCATTTTTATTTTAATTCGAAAATAGCGTAACGGTTGAAAATATTTATTATTAATTACGAACAATTTGTGATTTTGATTAATAAATTTTATTGTTTCTTATATATTTATTATTAAATTTATTTATTTAAATAATATGATACGCGTTACGAGACGATTCGATATTACAGCGGGAATGTTGTTACAAATAATATTGCGTTGAATAAAATAGAATTGAGATTAACGAATGACATACGTATACTTCTATTTAACGCATACACACACAGACACGTATCAAATACATGGACGCCATGTATCGTACAACTCTCGCACGAACTTTTTATATATATATATATATATATATATAAATGAAATATCACAAAAGTAACATTAAAATGTGATCTGTTCATGATTGATTAGCATTATTCTAGTATATTGCTTGTAATAAAATCAACTGGTTAATTTTCATCGGTACCTTCTTAGGCTAAATGCGATTTTGTTCGTTTCAATCTCCCAATATCGAATTTCTTCGGCTTATTTATTTCCATATTTACACGTGTTTGTACTCTTTGCTGATGTTTTCTAGCCATTAGTTCGATCGATCGCGATGGATAACTGAATTTTTTCCTTACCATCCTGCGCTTGCTATTTATCTAAGAATATTATTCCGCATTCGTTACTTTGTACGTTACTCGGTTTAGCGCAACCCCACAGTCGACATCTGTAGCTCTCCATATAGGTTTGATTACTTGATTATGAAGTACAAGTTTATTAATTAACGAAAACGTGTTTCTTTGGTTTAATAACCGATACATTTCAGCCATTTGTATTTTTATAGCCTCCTTTTTCGTGACAATGTGAATTCTCCGCGCCAGCTTTTCGTCTAAGTATTTGTGCGAACTTTTCATTTTATTAATTCATCGCATGCGTTTCTTAATGCGTATACTTCTCGGAACGCACGTGCAATACCGTGAATGTTCAACTGTAACGTAAACGTTTTAAAAGGAAAAATACCCGAGGCGCACAAAAGTTTAAAAATTATTTTCGTCGCCTTAGTTCGCAATAAATTTTTAAAAATTTAACGTCGCCAACAGAATATTGTGCTGCATCTCGAAGCCCATTAAGTACGCGTGCGCGTAGATATAAATGCGATATATATATATTTGTGTGTGTTTGTGTGTGTGTGTCTATAAAAAAGATAATACTCTTTATATGAGAGTTTATTAAAAACTCGGTACTATGTGTTTAAATATTAAATGTATGATTAATCTGACTGATATTTATCATTGAAAAAAGGAGCCCGTCTTCGCCGTAAGTAAGGAATCAAAATTTTGCCATCGCTCCAAGAACCGTTCGTGTGGAATAAATAATTAGCGTTGTTTAAAAAACATACCGACAAATATGACAGAAATAATAAGGTTACATTGTGCCATGATTTGAAGAAGCACCCGAATCAAATATCTGTAAAGCAGAATTTAATGCACTCGAGGAATTAAGTTTAATAATGACATGTCCGAAAGATAATAATGTCGAATTTACTGATTGATTTAAAAACTACTCTTTTAAGACCAGTACTTTTACGTAGGTTAACGTAGAAAACGAAAATGTTTTACAGAAAATTTGGTGTCCTATGCTCTCACATTACCAACGTTATATCTAAAAAAAAAAATGAATAAATAAAATGGTGTTCTTTTAAGACTTATGGTTAACGAAATTAATAATCCAACTTATTATCTAGAAGGACGAATTGTTAAATAATTAAAACTATCTTTGGGCAACTATCAACGTAAGATATTTTAAGAATTCGATACATTTTGTAGAAAATCTCAGAACGTTACCGATTGATAGCAATGATGTAACGGTGAGTTTTGATGTAATCTCACTTTTCGTTAATGTTTCGATACAAGATTCAAACATAAAGAAATCTGCACAAGAATGTGTTTAAATGGCAAAAACCGTTCACTTTTGACAAGCCAAGAATCCGGATAAAAATCATGAAGTCGAGGAAAACTGCTAGTGAAGATAACATATACCCGAGATTTGTAAAACATTTCAGACCGGACTTTTTTTTTTTTCTTAGGTTATAAAACCATTACTACTCATTGTACATATAAATTAATATAAACTAAACGCTAACGCTAACAAAAGAGTTATAAAATAGAAAGATAAATAACTAAACTAAGGCATATAAGGAAAATACACTATACGAGGATGTAAAGTTTACAAAACAATATTGGATTTATATATATAAGAGGCCATATTAACACAAGAGGGTTATTTAAGCATATATGCAATAGAGTACGGAGGGAAGATACCTAACTGTAATAATTTCTTGATTAGGGTTTCTCTGTGTACACTGTATAGATTACATGAAAAAATGACATGATTAATATCTGCCGTCAAACCACAGAGGACTGGCAAGTGCTGGAACTAACCAGCCCTATCCGGTGGAGATGACTAGGTCCTGACCTAATACGAATTAGAAGAGAGAAAAATTTACGGATCGGTATTGAATGAGGAGGCTTAATTAGGAAGAGAGATTGTTTGGGTAAACTAAGAAATGAATTTTAACATTGTTTAACGAAATCGCGATGAGGGGAACTTCCCCCGAAACTTTTAAAAAACCTCCACGGGAATTGTAATATTCAAGCCGAAGAGAGGCAGAAGATTACAGACTGATCGCTTTATTAAGCATCTGCTGCAAACTATTCGAGAAGATGATTTCAAATCAATTAGTTGCGATTATTGACGGATCTATAGGAAAAGCTTCTTTGTTTCGCAAAACAATTTTTCTAACTTGTACGTTAAAAAAAACGGTTTCCGGAGAAGCTCTACGTGTAATTTTAATTTTTATAGATCTGTAGACGGTGACACGACCTTCTACGAAAATTCATACAAATATTTAAGAAATGCTATCAAAACTGTTCATTCCTAGTCCGACTCGCTGATAAACTGAGCAAACCGCCGTAAATTCAATGACGAATCACCATAAGGATCTGTTCTGGCTCCTCTCCTATTTGACTTAAATATTTATGACTTTCAACAAACCGCTATGAATACATTTATTTCTACTGATGACACACTAGTAATCCAGAGCATATACATACACATCTGACACGGAAGAGAAACTCGAGGAAGACATCAACAAACTCGGTAACTACTTTTATCGATGGCGCCTGCAGCTCAATGAAAATAAAACGGTTTCATCTTGTTTCCACGTATTAACCAGATTGACTAAGAACTCAAGATTTGTTTTAACAGTAAGTTACTGGAATACCAAACCCTTTTCAAAATACATAGTAGTATACTTGGATAGGCAACTGACGTTTCAAGAAAGTACCTAGAAATAACAACAGCAACGATAGGAATAATATTATCCAAAAGCTAAGTAGCTAAGTAGGCAGCTTCGGCGTTAACACTCTGTATAGCTACAATCGCACTCATGTATTCCATAGTAGAATATAGTGTGTACTTATTTAACTGAATAGTTGCCGCTTAGCTGTACGTACTTAGTTACATAACAGCGGAACCCGTTATAGGAAAACTATAGAAGTACATAAATAATTTTGAATACATGATTTTTCAATAAACAAGTTCACGATGAGTTCAACTCGCTCGATGTCGAGGATACGAGCATTCGTAACTGTGTATAACCATACTGCAGATCTCTTTGACGGTGTAATGAAATAACGGAAACTTTGGAATATCCATCTCGGACAAATGGAAGTTTACATAGTGTCTAATTTCGCCATTTGTAGCGGTCAACTTCCGACTTTATTGGTTGATTAGATGAGGTTATTAAATTTGTTTCGACTAGTAAAGAGTACGATTAAAGGAATAAACGAGAATAACAAAAAATACCCAGCTAGCTTAGGGTTAGGTTAGAATTGGTCAAATTTATTTTTGCTAGTTAGAAGTAGAAGTAAAGAAAATAACGAGGATGACACATTACCCGGATGACTGATAAATCGAAATTCACAGTACGATCTAGTTTCACAAATTTTGATTTTCTCGAAAAATTGCGATTTCCCGCTTAAAAAAAAAGACGCAGATCATTTTTATCGAAACGTGATTTTTGAAAAAAAAAATCGCTAACTTTAGTCTCCTCCCCTTAATTTCTTTTATTTATTTTCGATAACCGACTTAATTCTGTGGAAAAAACTTTTCTTCGGCTTAGATTTTGTTATCGAAATGACAACGTTTACTTTGTTATCGAAGTTTATTAAATCCGTATTTTCCTTTTCTAAAATTACGCGCGACATTTCTCTCTACTGCGCTATTTGATATAAAAATTGCGTTTTCCCCAGATTTTATCGAAAACGAGAAATATTTCGTATATTCGTCTTCTACTGTCAACTTTCGAAGCGGTTTAAATTTGCTTTTCCTTCTCAACGTTTTGTACGAATTAAATTTAAAATAATTATAAAAACTATTTTTCAACCGTATCGTTTCTTTACCTCTTTCTACGTACTGATTATCGATGTGCAAAATTTAATTTCCCAATATTAGGTCGATATCGATTTCATTTTCCGCAAAGCTATTCACCGCCTTACTATCACTTTTAACTCTTTCTTCGTCCGTACATAATAACACTTTAACGCAAAACTATAAATTGTATACTAGGTGAACTATAGATAATTTTCGATGTATTTATATAAATATTTTTAAAATTGGGACATAAATAAAACATTTTATTCGAATCAAAATATTACGTACCACATAGTGGACATCATGACTGAAATAGTTAATCTTAACAAATTCGCCGGTTAAAACGACGTGTTCCTTTTCCTAGAATTCGTGACATTCTATCCTCGTTTTACGTGTGCAAACTTATTCGAGATTTGCGATCGATGTTAAGAGACACTGTAACGATTCGGGCCAGCTTAAATTCTCGTAATTAAAGCGGTCGGATTGCTTAGTCCAACGGTACATCGTATGTATA
Source organism: Coronaproctus castanopsis (assembly GCA_032883995.1). Lineage (NCBI taxonomy): Eukaryota > Metazoa > Arthropoda > Insecta > Hemiptera > Monophlebidae > Coronaproctus > Coronaproctus castanopsis. Next base: position 59,158,404 of record CM065052.1, read on the forward strand.
TTCGCCGCCTTATTTCCGCTTTCCTGTTATTACGTTCGCTCACCGTTATCCGTTATTGAACGTAGCGTTACAATACAGGTGCACACCTATACATACATATATATTTTATATATATATATATGTATGTATGTGTGTTTATCTGTATACAGAGTATTATACGTATAATGCGTTCAGACGTACGTTTTAAGTTATTCGTAAAATACGGTAGATATATTACACCTTTATTAGTGGGCGAATTAAGGCGAAATCGTTAATCTTTTATTTTATTTTAAACGACGCTGCAATCACCTACTGACCGCGTTATTTTTTATTTAACGTATCGAAGTGTCGCGACGGTAAATATGAACAAAGTGATAATTATACCTTAATTACATCTTCCGGTGATACTAACTGTATGAATTTATTTCGGTTTATTTGGTCATTCGATAGTGGACTAAACATATAAGATGGTGTTAGAATGTGCAACTTATCTTTCAGGCGAGGTAAACAGGCCCGTAGAAAGATAGACAAATCGATAAAACATAGACAAATAAATACGTAGATTGACAGCAGATATTTAAAGAACGGAGTGGCGGCTTGTACATAAAAGTTGCAAATCACCAGAAACAGCGTAAGAGTTGGAGATGTAATAAAATAATTAAAAGTACTAATTATTTTACGGCGATTAAACGAAATAAGCGAATTTTTGATTATATTTTAAGATAGAATTATAAAAAGTAAAAAATCTCGGAAAAAGTGCTTTGAAATACCCAGTAACAACGGTTGTAGTTTGCACGTTCGATGCAACTTGAAGAAGGCATACCTCGTATATACAGCGTTATGATTTTGCGCCTAATGCTACTATAGGTGTAGAGATTACATAGGACTGTTTTGGCGACTGCTGAATCATTTTGCAACCAGGTGCCTCGAAGTACACACCCTTGATGCGACAGAATAGGTGTTTCTTATTTCGTTGTTCATATTACAAAAATGTTTATATAAATTTTCGACATATTTTGGTTTAATGTAATAATTTTTTTGGATTGATAATCTAACTTCATAATTTTTAGTTTTTCCGATTACGGTTTTAATAAAAGGTTCTTGTATTTGTATTACACTCTGTCGACTCTGTTATTATTAATTGTTACTTTATGCTGCATGAAACAAAAAAATTTCTTGCGTATGGCGAGAAAAAATAGCTGCACAGGGTAAAATTTCAGGAAAGTTACTTTGACGATCGAAAAAAATGGAATTAATTACCAAAAGTACAGGAATTAAGGATTTCATCAAATTAATTGAATCAGCCAGATGTCGATATATATATATATGGTTCGTGATGTGCACCCTCCCGAATGGGATATGCTACTTTTATGATGATGATGTTTTGGGGGGGGGTAAGATTAAAGAGATAAATATATAGGTTCGAATGTGATAAAAAACGTCCTGGACAAAAAAAAAACACGTTTTGTAGCCAGTCCCGGACGCTGCTAGTCGTCATACTGCTTCTTTAAACTTGTCAAGAGAATTATTGCTGGAAGACTTGAAATTTCATTGTTATAAACTCGTAATAACTCCGGAATTAAAAAACACCGACCGCGCACAATGAAAACTTTTTGCTGAAACGATGCTGAAAAACATCGAAGACGAAGTGATCCATGTAAACAATCTTTTCATGAGCGATGATGCTCATTTTCAGCTATTCGGATTCGTAAACAAACAGAACTGCCGAATCTAGTCCGAATTCAATCGAACAGAAGCCGTCTCACAGCGAGCGAGTATCCGTCTGAGCTGAAGTGATAAATGTGGGCCTTTATTTTTCTCACTGGTACTATCAAAGGAACACGCTATATCGAGATGATAAACTCGTTTTTGCTTCCTTCACATCGTCGTCGTCTGCGCTATACATGGTTTCAACAAGATGGTGCGACGTGTCACTGTTCGGCAGAAACGCTCGCAATACTGAAATAAGCGTTTGGTAACCGCATATTGTCGCGTCCTCGTCAGATTTGACCGCTTCACATTATTTTTTGTGTGGGGGATACCTTAAGAGCCGTGTTAACGAAGCACGTCCGCAAAATTTGTAAGACCTGTAAACTCGAACTTCTGAAGAAATTTTAAAAATACAGCGACCTATGATCATAAAAATGTTCGACAATTTTGTAAAAACACTTAATAATAAATGTATTATTACAAATTGCGGTAATCTGAAGGATATTGTACTCCGCAAATGATCGTAAGCTAATCTCTCGTTTTCCTGTTTTCAATAAAATTTCATTGAAAAATTTTGTTTGGTTAAGTAGTTTTTGAGTTATTCAAAAAACAAACTTGTCCTTCTCTGGGTCACCCTATATTATTATATATATATATATATATATATATATATATATATATATATATATATATATATACGGAAAGCAAATGTATTTGTGATTTTATTATTATTTTTGATTACTATTATTATTATTATCGTCATTATAGTTGTTATTATTTGATTATTGAAATTATGTTTGATTAATTTTTTAACTTTTCATTGAAAGCACTGTGCAACGATAGTATATTATTTATTTTTTTAGAGAACAATTCTATATGCGTTTTGTAATGCAATGTTTTGTAAACAACTTTTATAACGGTTTCATTTAAGATGACGTCAAAAATTCACGATCTATAATGAACATAGAATAACTTGTACGTCATCGACATTTTGCTATAATCCTAAATTATTTCGGATTATAATACAATTCGTAAAACAGGTTAATATTTAAAATTTAAATTTACCTGTTTTACCTCGTTGACATGATATGTTGTATTGCAAAAATAGTTGACAGAATTTAAAACTGAAAAAACATAAATAAATACGTTTTAAAAAAATCATTTTAATAAATAAATCGCGAGAAATAAATTAAAAAAAAAACGAAATAATAATAATAATTAGGAAATTCAAAATAAAAATTTACGCGAAATAAATAATTGTAGTAGTCTACTTTACAATGTAGTATAACCGTATTTAAGAATGTTAAAATTATTATTTAATACGACGATTTAAAATTTAGAGAATCTGTATTTATTTAATTCGTATACGTATTACTTTGAGTTGTACTTTCTACATAATAATCAAATCAAATTAAATCGAATATATTTAAGATATTTCTAACATTTTACAATGTAAATGCTATAATGAACAAATTAAACAAAATAATACATTCTGTAATTTAATAATCAAATCAAATTTATTTCGCTTAATAATAATAAAAATAATAAACAAATACTAAGAGATAATGCTACGGTGAAATTTAAATGTTTAATATAATACATTCTGATGGAATATCATTTACACTAGTAAATAATGAATGTTGTCATCTTCGTGTGTATTCGGGAGTGTGCCACTGAATGCGCACCCTCATGTTTGATTACTTTGTCATGGATAATTGCTTAATGACCACGATGGTCAGCAACAGGAAAAGGAGGGAAAAGAAAAGAGAAGATTAAAGAAAACGCTATAGTAATTAAAACAATATAAATTATAGAGAAATATTATTAGCTGTATTATAAATAATATGCGTTACTTTATTTCTAAGTTATTACCTGTTATTTAAAGAATGTATAAGTTTTTATTTATTTTTAATTGGATAATTATATATTCTGCGTATGTATGTATATGTATATTAAATTTACACGAAAATGAGAGAGCTTTTGTTTAAAGATCAGCAGCAAGTTTTATAGCGTATAGTTCTGCAAATAGGACAGTTAAAAAGCTGTTTGGTAGTGAGTAACGTATTATATCAAATTCATACGTCCGGCGGCCATATTTGATTTGGAGTGGTCTGTGAATATAAGTAACCGGTTTGCGTGATTCAACAGGAAATCTTGGCATGAACATTTGATGGAAGAAATTCTCGGCGAATGCAAAGTGACCGTTCCTACTCTCACATAACAGACTGATGGATGGCGAGGTGTGGAATATTCCTGTTGTTAATCCGAGTGTTATATGCTGGGTGCTGTTTAGTCTGTTTAGAACTGAAATGCTGTAACAAATATTGGAGGGACCCTATTCGAGTTTTGAACGTATAAGGGAACGGTAAATGTTCAGAAGTGACAGTCTGTCAGCTCCGTAAGAGGTATGGGAGAGTTTTTTTTTAGCGGATTGAGAGTGCTGAAAGACGAAGCTCAAAATTTATTTGGGGTGTACGATCAAACGTAGGTACTTCACTGTTTGTACAGTGAGGATGTTGATTTTGTTTATAAGGATGGAAAGAACCTGATTACATTTTCTTCTTCTACAGAAATGCTCTTAGGTTTTGGTACAGGATAAGATGACTCCATTGCTGCCAAATTGTTGATTCGGTTGGTTATTTGTTGTAAAATTTATAACGTTGGTTCTGTGAACAGATATTACAAAGTCATCTTCAAATAAGGCACATTTAACTAGTTACATTATCTACGGTGTCGTTTATGGCCAGATTGAATAAAGTGGAACTAAACACTGAACCGTGGGGAACGATATTTGTGAGATCACATAGATCACGGTATCGACTTTGAACTTGCGACAAGTGAGAAAATTACGGATGAAGACTGGTAAACGACCACAAAATCCTAATTTATGTAGTGTCTCTAAAATTTTAATGCGTCATGTCAGATTGAAGGTTTTGGTACAATCAAAGAAGATTACCAATATTTTGAAGGTAGAAAAGTTGATTCATTTTAGACCTACCAGAACGAAACCTCATTGCGAATTAGATTATCACTATCGAGTTTTCAGGAAAGTCTTGCATTTATTCTTTTTTCAAGATATTAGGGATATTGGACGATAGTTGCCTGGTAATAGTGGATCTTTGTTGGGTTCGAGTAGGAGTATAATAGTGGCGTGTTTAAATTCTTGTGGTATTTCTTCAGTATACCAAATATTGTTGAATATATCTAAAAGTGTTAATATGGTTTCATCTGGAGCATGATGTAAAAGAATATGGAAATTATCTGATCCAACAGCTCCCGGTTTTGTATTATTGATTTAAGTTCATGAATGATTAAATTGTAGGAAGGAGATCAGATGACTCATTAGCTTGGAGTTTTCGATGCTTTTGAACGATATATTGAAATTGGCATCTGAGGATGAGTTAGAAAAATTATTACCAAGAATATATCTCTAATTGATTCATCTAACCGTTTCAATCGTGTATTATCAGGTTTTCGCATAAAATTGTATTAAAGAAAGCGGCAAAAATTTGTATTTTCACGTGTGCAATGTATTGATTTTAATTCAACTCTAGATAATTCTTAATGCGTTATGCTAATACTTTTGAAATTGAACGACGAAATATTCCTTATTATGAAAACGGACAATTTCGTTAAGGCTGAACATTGTTAAAGGTTTAAAAATTATTCAGATAATTTAAAAATTGTCTAGAAAAATCACTATATATTTTTATCTTCTCAAATTGTTCTGTATGAAATAACTTCGCTTTTCAAAAAAAAAAAAAAAAAAATTAAGTCCCTATTACGGTATGGTTAATTGTGTTTTACTTAGCAGTTCTTTATTAAACACTTCATGCACCGAAATTTATAATTTTGCTTCTAAAATTGGTAATACGCGACTGCACTCGAAGACGGTTTATAATTCTATAGCAGCGATTTTGGATTATTTGTCTTTTTCTTCCTTAGATGTATAAATTACACGTAAGAACATCACTCAGGCGTAGCACAGTGTAATGAGCACCTAATCCGTTTTTAATTTTAATAAATGATTTACTTAAGTTGCCTAACGTTAAAAGTACGCCGACGATTTGGATTTATATTACCGATATTTTAAATACAATACGCGATAGATTATAAAAATTTTCCAGCGCTACATTTAACATTTATAAATTTTGGGAGTTAAAAATTAACGCAGATAAAACGGAACATATTCTCTTTATTAGGCGACTCAAACCCTCAGTAAGTGAAGTTACCTATTAACGATAAGAGTATATTCACTGGCAAGAACCAGTTCCCTACTTACGTGTGTCATTCCGAATTCTCGTTTAACATTTAATAGATTAGTAATAGAATCGATAATAAGCGCAATCCCCGATTTTTAATTATCGACGATTAATGAGATTGTACATCTGTTATTCGACCTGTACTAATGCCTGTCCTGTTTGGTGGTCAGTTTCCAATAGGGCCTTTAAAAAAATTACAACCTATCTAAAATCACCGTTGCGGAGTTATATTAAAAAAAAAAAAAACCCTATTCAAAATTGTGTATTTCACACATTTACTTTCATATGAAAATAAATTATCCGAAAATATTCTCAGGTAAAGTTGATTAACGTTACAGGTGAGCAGTGAGTTTTATTCTAGGTATAAAAACATCGTAGAATTAAGCGTAGGTTATTTTTATAATATTTCGAGGTTTACTTCAGTTATTTCTATCTATATTTTTATACGCCTTTTGTTATGTATGTATATGTAATTAGATTGTCTATTTCCAATATTTAACAAAAAGTCTGCATTATCGGCGCAAAACAAATTCCTCATTTACAAAAAAGTTATTCTACCAAAATTATTGTATGCGATCCCGGTCTGGAGCTATGCTAGCAATAGCAGTATAAATCAGATGCAAAGACTACAAAATCATTGTTTAAGAATTATCTTGAATAAACCAAGATTTACTAAAATTAAATCTATGCATGATATTTTAACGTTTCCTTACATACAGGAAATCATTAAAAAATACAGCGAAAAAATTTTTCGCCAACTGCAGCTCATCTGATAATGTAGTAATACATTCGATAGGAGATTACGACTACCAGTCTCTGCGACACAGATATAAGAGGTACAAGCACAGCATATCTGTTTATAGTAAGCCGGCTATTAAATTCTAGTTCTAGTATCAACAAATAAACTAAGATATTTTTAAGATATTATATTGTGATAGAGTAAATTATAATTTTATTCTAATATATTGGAACAGGTTTTTATACAAATTTTTCCTGTAATTTATACATTTGATATTTATAAGCCTATCATATAAGCTTTTCTATTTTTTGTTTGCCTGGGAAGAATTTTTGTTTTATATTTCGGTACGGGTAAATTGTTCATTTTATAAAACATATCTGTTTATAGTAAGCCGGCTATTAAATTCTAGTTCTAGTATCAACAAATAAACTAAGATATTTTTAAGATATTATATTGTGATAGAGTAAATTATAATTTTATTCTAATATATTGGAACAGGTTTTTATACAAATTTTTCCTGTAATTTATACATTTGATATTTATAAGCCTATCATATAAGCTTTTCTATTTTTTGTTTGCCTGGGAAGAATTTTTGTTTTATATTTCGGTACGGGTAAATTGTTCATTTTTAAAATTTAATATGCTTATGTGCATGTAACTTAATAATAAGAAATACACTGCTTCTTCTTCTTCTTCTTCTAATGTGTATGTGGACAAGTACAATATAACTATCCTCTGCCGATTATCGTATTTTCTTTGTTTTACTCGCAGATTTTTTTATTTGCTTTTTCCGGTATAACGGAATTAAACTTTATTATTGTTTTTTTTTGTTCTCTACTAGTTTCAAGATAAATTTTAAGCCTGTTAGGTACTTAACACTCATTATCAATTTTTAAGAGCATGCTCTTTTCGTTTTAGCCAGCCAATCGTGTTCTTCAATTCCTATGTTCTTCACCTCTTTATACGGCGTTTGAATTTTTTCTTTTACTTGATGTAATCAACCCCCTTTTCTTCTTCTTTTCAATTTTCCTTCGACCGTTAGTCGCAACATATGTCCTAGAAGCCTTTCTCGTCTTTGTTTTTTATTGTTTCCATTAAGTTTTTTTTTTTTTCATTTACCACTTCCAAAACCTCTGGTTTAAATAAAGTTATTTTTTATTGATATAAGTGTATACATAAGCCATATAGTATTTCGCTATATTAATGATTCGAAAAACGTATCACTAAACGAACGATTTAGCGCAAATTTCTCCATCTGCCTACGTGTTAAATCGACTATTAATAATTCTCAAACGCCACATAAAACCTCGTACAGCTGCCGATGATTTAGTGCGAATAAAGTTGAACGTTAGCCAAAAAAACAAAAAACTGTGTTGATCACGAATTTAATTCGTTTGTACGAAAATACGAGAAGGGAAAGACGAATTAAAAAGAAAGTTATTCGCAACTACTGATGCACATCATCTCCGTCTTTATCATTATTATCATCGGTTCTCTTGATACGTGAATGTAATAGCAGATGTAATAGCCGATGAAAAGCACAGTTACATCCTGTTAATTTTAATCTGTTTATAATTTTATCTCTATCATGTTTAACTTCCTAGAAATATCTTAAATAGCCGAGTTTAAAAAATTTCCTCTATCCGCGTTTTTCGTTTCTTTCATGTCCGTTGTAAATAGTAAATAGTTTCGTGTGAGTCATCCGTGGTCGAATTTTGGACATTTAATTTTCTAATTAAAAAAAAATTTTGTTCGAAAAATGTTAAACGGTTCGAAATTTCGTTAAGATTAAAAAATAATATCGTTTATTCATTTTGAAGTAATTAATCGACTCAAAAGACAAAAAAAAAAGACATTATATACCGGCATTCTTTCAAAACTATTAAAAAAAAAATTGAACTAGAAAATTCCTTTTTGTCGACGTTCCAATGGCGCTCGCGATCTATTAACCTCGTTTTTAATGTACACGATTACCCCGCCACAACCGCCTGCCATAATAACTGACTTTTCACCGGTTATGCAATTCTGAATATGATGACCCGCCAAATGTTTTCTGTTTACGTGGGAAATACAACGCTAATTATTTTTAATTTATATACATGTGCGTATGTTTGCGCGCATATATGAATGTGACATATATATATATGTATATATATATATATATATATGTATAAGTATTTATGTATAATATATATGTTTGTGTATACATATGTATATGGATTTATATAAATATAAATTGTACACGTATAAATAGTTTATTATATATATACACCACGATATCACGATATGCCTATATCAATCCACCGCCAGGTGTAGGAATTCCCTAAATATTTACAACGTATTCTATCTTGTTAGTGCGGCTTGAATTCAATTAATTCCTATCCATTTCGCAATATCATCCATCTACCTAGTCATGGACATCACTGCATCATATCATCGACTTGTCTTGTAATAACTCCAGAGTCTGATATTGAGAATAATTCTTTCGTGCGCCATTTGAGTTTTCCTAATTTTTCTAACCGTTTCTTTAGTAAAACTCTCATGTTTCAGCTCAATACGCACTCAGTTTACTTTTCAGCCTACTCGATATTTCTTTATTTCTGAAAACTTTGTTTAGCTTTCCAAATCCACGCGAGATATATTCTACTTTTTATCTTTAATTTTGTCATGTTTTCCTTTGCCATTGTAACTTTTTGTCCTAAGTTTCGGTCTCCGCTTACTCGTTACATTTTTTCGCCATTTACAGTTATCATCGTGTCTTCATTTTGCTTATCATTATATTGGTTTCTTGAAGATTTGTCTTTAATTCAATCTTTCCGGAATGTGTATTAAGTTTTGTATTTCTTCCGCACTTTTGCCGATTAAGACTACATAATCAGCGAAACGTAAGTAAGTTAGGTTTTCTGTATGTATTTGATTACCTATTATATAAGATTACACGTATAGTCTGTATTAATCCGCTAATGAACCTACGTTTTCTTCAATTGTGTCAAACTATTACTCTCTTGTACCGCTTACATATAATTTTTCCTGGCGTCGCTAACTACGTCATCTCGTCATATGCTTCTACTCTGTTTCTGATTCAACGAACACTATTCTACCGTGTTCTTCGGCTACCTATTATCCGTTCATGTCCCTCCGCAGTTCCATTTTTAATTATTATTGTCCACTGTATCTTGTAGCGCGGTATTTCTTCGTACACACGTGTAATTCTTTTCTGCTTGTCTAATGTTTAGCGTCAACTTCTCATGCGCACTTTGATGTACATCAATAATAAAAGAACAATTTCCGCGTGAAGTAAATAACTGCACTTCCTCCGTGCATTATCTTATCCGTTAGTAGTAATCCATTAGTACGGGGTGCTTTATTGTTGTTTAATTTTCGTTTCAATTTGGATGTAATTTCTAGTTATCCCGGTTATGATTTCGCTATAATCGATATTCCACCATTGATACACTTCACGATATCACGATATGCCTTTATCTATCCCCTGGATGAAGGCTTTCCCTAATTTTTTCCATTCATTTCTGTTCTGTGCCTTTCGCAACCATCGCTTTCCGGCTACCTTCGATATATTATCGTGTCCTCGGTCTACCCTGGTTCTTCTTTTGTTTATCGGTCACCATTGTATGACCCGCTTATCATTTCTTCGGGCTACGTGGCCAGTCCAATAACACTTTATTCTAGCAATTCGTTCCACTGCGCCGTGTAACTTCGTTAGTTCACGTATCTGCGCGTTTCTGTGCCGATCCGATAATCTGATGTTGAGCATCATTCTCTCATATGCAGTTTTGGTCTTTCTTATCTTCTGTATGTTTGTTTTTGTATGTGGCCATATTTCTGCAGCATATACAAGGACTGGGAGAACACATTGATTATATAATCTCCTTTTCAGATGAATTGTCATTTGTTTCGAAGTATTCTGCTTAACTTCCCGAACGCAACCCAAGACAAAGATATTCTTCTGGCTATTTCCGTCATCATTTCTTTATTTGTTGTTATTTTTTTATCTAAATATATATATATATATATATATATATATATATATATATATATATATATATATATATATAGTTATCTACCTGTTCTATTTCCTCTGAATTTATTATTATTTTGATTGTTTTTTCCTGTGTTAGTCATTATTTTTGTTTTTTGGAGGTTTATTTTTAACCCTATCTTGCTGGGAATGTATTTTTAGGTCTGTTACCTCCCAAAATTGATATACTTACTCCACACTTATTCCTAATAATTTCACTTCTTATTATGACTATTTAGTAAATGACATTCCGAGTAATTTTAGCGTGCCGCAAAGTTCTGTTCTCGGACCGGTCCAGTGGAATATCTAATGTTTATACAATACAAATTACGCTGTCAGATTATAAAAGTAAGCAGATGACTTATTATTATTAATCTATAATATAATTCTATCAATTGAACGAAATAATCGCAGACATGTTGATATATGTAATTCTATCATTAATAAACTTACTTTTCGATAGTTAAATCTTTAAATCTTAATTTTCAAATCTACAAATTTCAAATCGTAGTTGTAAATCCTATGTATAACCGAATAATATGCTATAACATCGTACTGATTTCTACGTTTAATCATTTAAATTACGTAAAAAATACCTCGGTGTAATTGTGGATGATAATAATTTCTTCTTCTACGTGCCGTGTCCTCGGAGAATGTTGGCGATCATCTGCTTGACTTGATTTTTATCCATAACTTTTCTAAATATTTCATCTGTATCTAGTTGGAGCCATTTTTTTTTAAATTTTCTAACCACATTATTCTAGGCCGGCCACGCCTGCGATTACCATTTATTTTACCGTGTATAATCAATTGAAGCCGCGCGTACTTGTTATTCTTACAATTTGAAATTAATATCGTGGAAAACTGTTCGTAAATTACTTCCTAATGTTTATACATTATCTTTACTCAAATAATTCTGCGGTTAACGGTATTAATCTATAATTATAAAACATTTTCGAATCACACTGCGTCTAATATATCAATTCAAATTATTACCCGCGCTTTACAAATGGGATTCGCATATATGTGAAACAAGGATCTGTAATATTTATTAAGAAACGATATCGATATGGCAACAGCGATGAAATACATTTGAACGATATAAAACCAACCATCTTTAAGCAATGACAAACAAGGTATGATCACTAGACTAGAAAATTTTGTTGAATCATTTTTCAGATTTTATTTAAAATTAAACGTATATATATATATATATATATATATATATATATATATATATATATATATATCGTTATCGGTTTCCATAAGCTAATTCAGCAAGTTAGTTTATTATCTATCTATAATTGTATGTTTCCTACGGAATGGTATAGATAAGTAAAAGTAACAGAAAAATTATGTATCAATTAGTCTACACATATATCGCTTATATATTCATATATATAAGTAAGTATTTCAATTTTGTGGGTAGGAAGTCCTTTGCAAAATGTACTTATATTTAAGGACAACAGTTAGGATGATAAGATATATTCCCAACCATTACTGTGTCATATGTACGAACTTTGAACTCAAGAATATTATAATGTAGTTTATATTGAAAAAAAATATCTATATTAACGATGACAATGTAGCAGACATATTATTTAATTACACTACTATTTCTATCATTACTATATATAAATGAGTTTAACATCAATAATTATATTTATTTATACAGTCTAAAATAGTTTTTAGTGTGACAGAAGTCGGCCATTAGCTGGCCAGAATAATGGTTTTAAGTTTGAAATTAGATTTGCTACTACAAGTTCAGATAGAAGTTTCAATTCATAATAGAAAATTTATATCGCATTGCGCTCTGAAAATTTGAGGAAGACATCTAGATATTGTTCAGATGGAGGAAATTCATCTTATCGATCTTAAATTTAGTACGCTGAAAAGCAAAGATTGGACATTCAAACGAAAAATTTTGTAGGTCATCTATTCTGGTACTAGAACAACAGCTGCAGGTTGGAGTACATATGGAGCTTATATAGACTGAAAATTTTTCATAATTTTTTTGTTTTATTGCTGTATCAATAAGTTTGTTCCAAATGTTTAAATATATAATGTATACCGACATATATGAGTATATACAAATGTACATGTATATATATGTGTGTGTGTGTGCGTTTACATATGTACATACACAACGATGATGGAATTAGCGGAAACAAATATTTTAATATGTGCTTATCTTTCTTCTTAACCTTTTTCGTATGTTTACATTCTTCCTATCGTCCGCCAGTATAAAGATTGACAGTGTTCTTCTTCATATTCATAGTCTCAACCGACCTCAGTTATGGGTGGCAATTCAGCGAAGCCTTAACCATATATTGATACTGTCTTCTATCGTATGCGGAGTATATCAAACGTTCTGTAGTTTGCACTGTCCATATTTTTATATCACAAATACCAGGTACGTCTTTTTTCACCTTCTATTCTTCGCATTAGAATAGTTTGCAACAAGGAATATTTTGTCCCATAGGTCGAGTATCCGAAATTTTTTAGTTTCTTCATAGTAGTGAGTATCTCTTCGTTAGTCTTCTTGGTAGTCCGGGTGTTTTAAAAATCCTTCGGTAACACCATAGTTCAAAAAAGCTTGCGTTAGATGAACGATATACAATAGGCGTGTAATCATAATCATCATCATCGTGATGCCATATCCGTCACTTCTTTGTCTATCTGACGCAGACAGTTCAACTGTATTTACGTTATACCACTGCGCTAAGTTCTGCAACCATATTGTTCTCCTCCTTCCCTGTCTTTCCTGTGATCTTCCCTTGTATAAGAAGATGCAGTGTATTATAGCGTTTCGGGCGACGCATTATATGTTCAAAATATTTCAGTTTTCCATGTTTGACTTCTTTTACTATATCTTAATTTGTATTTAAACGACTTAACAGTTTCATATCTTGTCGGTCCAAAAGTTGTGCGATATTTCGAAGATATCTAGTTTTTTCTTTAACGTCTTTACTAAAGTTCAACTTTCAACGCCATATTGTAGTACCGAGAATACGTAACATTTTACCAGTCTTATATTTAATTCTACATTTACGTTTTGCTACGTAACGTAGGCCTAAGCTTAAAAAATGCATTACATGCTTTCTCAATCCGGAATTCTATTTCTTTGCTCGTATCCCGTTGTTCATTTATGCTGCTACTCAGGTACACTTGATATTGCCTATTTTACCTATCAGCTGTTGGTGGTGTGGTTAACGTGTTTTTGTTTTTCCTGTTTATTACCGCGTGGGTACTTTCGGAAATATTTAGATGCAATCCATATTCTTTGAGTGTTATTGTGAAAATATCCGCGAATTTCTACTATTCGATATTCTACGCATCTGACATTGTTTACTACTGTTTAATATACTTTAATACCCATTTCGAAATTTCTTTTGTACTTCTTCAAACATTTTTTTTTAGAATTTATATTAAATAACAGTTGCCAAAGGGTAACCTTGCTTTTCACTTTTTTTTTTTGCATAATAGGCGTGTAATCACATACGTAGAAAATATGTGTAAATATGTGTGTGTGTTTCTTTTGTTGTATCTATCAGCGTGTGTATAGATAACAAAGAATCGATAATAATTATTAAATGTCAATTAATCAGCTTAATGATTTTAATTACCGACGAAAAAAAAAACTTTCTATATTATTATATGTAGGTGTGCGCGTGTGTTGTGTCCTGCATATGTAACATGCCTATATGCATGTGCTTATGGAATGGTGGCGTACTAGTTCGCATCCGCGTTTATAAATTGAACTTCAGCGAGTTCCGTAATTTAATAAGAGAAAGTACTTATCGAACATTTTTATAACTAGACGAGCGGACTATAACAAAAGTTGACGTCAAACATCTTTCTTCAACTTTATCTCGCGGTGACGTATGGAATGGTTAATTATTATGGTTATGTATTGTTATCGTCGTTATCATTTAGCGTCATTTTTATTTTATTTTATTTTTTTATGTTTTAGATAAACAATCAGAATTTTTTTAGTCTTAATTTTTCTAAGTAACGATGATAAACATCACGAGGGAGATTCGTTTTATTCCCTTTATTGTGTTACGTATTGCATTACAGGCAATTGTTTCATCGTCACAACATTATTGTAACTACGTGGAATTTTCTGAATTTTAAACAGAAATTCTGAAAAATTTTTATCACGATCTTTGATCGCACACATCTGTAGTTATTTAACGAATATCGAAGTGATAATTATGTCTTATTAAATAAAAATTAACGGATTGTCCAATAATTTGGATTATCTTTTTTATATATATATATATATATATGTATATATATATATATATATATATATATATATATACATACTATTATATTCATAATCACTAATTAAGATAATGATATTCTAAAAGTGCACCGGTATACATATTTTAATGTCACGTTCGCTTGTGTGTGTGACCCCCCCTTTGGAATCAATCTGATAATAGGAAAATATATACTCGTTGTTAAATGCAGTTTTGCATTTGTTAAACCTTTTTTTTTTTTAATATATATATTCATTTATTTTATTTAAATTTCGTTGTTTTTGAAGTAAATAAATAGTTTTGTAATATATTACAAATAATAATTTTTATATTATATGTAATCATCTGTAGATTTCGTTTTCGTTATATTGATAGTAAAAAACAGGCCTGGATGTCGCCGTTTTATTGTAGATCGCGTCTAATAGTATAAAAATAATGCTGGTGATTTCGATTGCTTAGGGCTTGCGGTTTAACATACTTGAGTTTTGGTTAATTTAAAGTTCAATTTAACTTGGGTTTACTGTTATAATTTAGTTTTGTTTGAACCCCCTCCTTCAACCAATTCTGCCTACACCACTGTGTGTGTTAATATGTACGTGTTATGCAGCACAAAGCTGCTTATTACAAATTACACGCCTTCCAAATTTGTTCTTTCAAAAACAATTTTTAATCTATTAAACGAGTAATAATTTAGGCGAAAAATAATTATATACGTTTTATTTTACATTAGTATAATTCTTTTCTTTTTCTTTTTTTAGAACAGTGGACGCTGTATAAATATTACAATCTTAGAAATAATTTTAAATAGGTAATAATTATAATTAATAGATAAAATTACTGCGCGTTACTAAACATGCTAGACTTTGCTATTTATACATATATATATATATATATATATATATATATATATATATATATATATATATATATATATATATATATATATATATGTTTATGATGAAGACGTTCGAAGCATCTTAGCATCTTGATCATTAGTTAAGAGTACTCATACTTCTGCATTCGGATGATTACAGTGTTTTTTATTACGTCGGTAAGCCAAATCATCGATGAACTCGTTGTTAACCCACTTAATTTTTAAATCGGCGTGCAGTGACGTACGAAGGAATTTATTTTGGACCACTTGAATAATTAACTTGTTCTAATCCAACTCCACAACAGGTTAATTGCGTTCAGATTGGTCGTATAATATAGTCTAAAAAATTAGTCATTTATTTACCAACTTCACTATGGAATGTCGCTCTATGATCAAATACACTCGACGTACTTTGCGTCTAATCTGGTGAACTTTTGCATCGATGTAAACTAAGTTAGCTTAACATCAATATGCAATCCCAAGTGTTTTACTAATCACTACCAGGTAAATTAAGACAGATCGTAAATAGGTCAGTTTCCAATTATTTTTTTTAAACTAATTTACGTAAGAAAAAGTATTATTCCGGAAAAATTATTATTTCGAGATAAATTGACTCATTCGTGATTTAGTATTGCATGTAGCAAATTTAAAAAAAAAATTAATTATTAGCGTTTATTCGAATTTAAATTTCGCGCGTGTAATAATCGTCATCGAATTATTCTTCTATACTAGGGGTGTCGTAATTTATTTCCGCCACTAAAAAGATAAAACATAAATATCTGAAAAATAAAGAAAAAAAAATGAAACAGAAGGGAAGGTTGAAAAGGATTATCTTAAATATTAGTAGAGAAAATTTAAAAAAGGAAAGAGATATACAAAGAGAGAGACAAATAGAAGAAAACAGATAGAAAGAAAACATTTAGAAAAAGAGTGAGCAAGAAAAATTATATGAAATTATAATATAGTAGTATCCGGAGAAAAAAACACCCAAGTCCATTTCCTTTCGGTACGCAGTAGGATCGTCGTAATTTTAATTACTTCTAACCCGTATTTCGGATTTATTAACCGAAATTTCAAAAATCGCGTATATCACGATACGCCTATGTCAGTCCACTGCCGGATGAAAATTGTTGCAATTTTTTCCCTGCTGAATGAACGCTGCCGCAATTTGGATTTTCAAGTTCTATCGCGTTTCTCCGAACCAGTTGATTACCTTTATTGTTGGTTTTTCTTTAGGCTTCACACGTCGTGGCACGAATTAAATTGCATTTCGGTTTATTCGCTACACGCGTTAAAACTTCCCCGTCTATATTATTACGAGGCTTATACTATATCTCTTTACAATGTCAGTTCTTCTATAGATTGTGTTTCCATTTACTCGTCTTGCAGCGGTTTCGTAAAAGAACAAAAAAAAAAAATACCAGTATCAAAATGGTCGACAACCTTTCTGTGAAAAATGTAAATTTCCAGCAAAACCGCACCGCTAGGCTACGATCGTGTATAAAACAATGCACTAACGACGATACCGAAGGGAACGTTTTGAAGATTTTCATTAATAATTTACCTTCGGTGTTTCACGCGATGGTCGGGTCCTATTATTCATTTAGCGAAATCGTGATCGTTACTTATTACTTGGCCCGCGTGGCCATAAATGATAAAACGTCCCTTCGAGCAGTCTATTATTTCATATTCCGTACCCATCTTGTACATTATGATTTATTGCGTTACTTATACTTACAATATTTATTTATTTATATATACGTATATATATATATATATGATATGTACATATGTATAAAAATAATACATGTATATACATATAGTTTTATATATATATATGGAGAGAGAGAGAGAGAGAGAGAGAGATGTGTACATATGGATACATGTGTGCGCGCTCTAAGCATGCGCTATTACGTCAATACTTGTAGGTTCACGTGTTTTGAACGGATACATTTATTTCAAATTAGCCTGCGGTACTGTTGGAGTGCGTGTAAATACAATTTAAAACAGACGGATAAAAGAAGTCCATGAGTCCTTTTTAAAAAAAAATAAATAAAAATATATATTTTCTCGGAATCGTCAGTATTTATTGCGGGACAATTCGTTTATTTTGAAGTTTATCGTACTTAGTGATCTACTACTATCTTGTCTACTTTTTACGTTACACATCCCATGCGATCTCGTCTCTAACTTTGAGATTCATGCTACGACCGAACGCTTCACTCGGTTACTTAGTATCCGTACACCGAAGACTGTAGGAATATCTTATTTGAAAATGTTTATTTTACTAAACATAAAATAAACATATATACATATATATATGTGTGTGTGTGTTTGTAATGAAAGAGTTTAACAAGTACACAAAATGTTAGACATTTAAGGGGGAAAAGCACGCAGAATGAGGTACTGATAAGTCTGAAGCTTGTTTTTTCTCTTTTAAAGCTTACGAGATTAATGCAATCTGCTCCGCTGAAGAATTGGTATGTATAAAAGCTACAACGGAATGCTTTCCAGCGGTTGCTATTCCTTAATTTATAGTTGTATTATATGAAAAACAATTTGATCCTAACGGTCGGTTTTCTAATTCAATCTGACTATCTCTCTTTAGTTGTCTGAATGACACGCCACTGAGTAAGATATCGGCTGTTATGTTGCCGACACACCATCGGACTAACGCGATATTCCGCAAGATTTTTGATTGAAATTGTTGTATTACGTCCATATGGTATGTTGTACCCGAAATCTGGATACACCAAATTAGTTTTAAAATCGATTTATAAAGTAATACTTTATTTTCGAACGATAGTATGGCATATTTGCTAATCAGCTAGTACATGTTGCAATATCTAATGCTTAGCTGTTTGGTAGTAACGTAATTTTCCAGGTGAGTCGTTTATCAAGTTGTGATCCAAAATATTTTACGTTGTAGTACAATTCGGGAATTTTATGTTCATTTAGCTTAATCGGTAAATTTTCATCTTTAAGGTAAATAAAACTTGCTTGCATTTTGTTCTGTTAACGACAAAGCTTTTCGGATGCTATTAAGCCATTATCGAGTGAACATGAAAAAATAAATAATAAAAAAATATATAAAATTATTAAAAATTTTAAAAGTAAAAAAACATCTGTGTCTCGTAGCGCGGGGAAAAGATGTAACTTAATGATATTTTAACTAAATCCCGTAGAGAGTTTTTTTTAATTTTTACGCGTGTGTGTGTGTAAATTATATATATATATATATATATATATATATATATATATATATATATATATATAAATAAGTCTACCTATGTGTATAAGTCGACGCCCATAACGCTACAAAACGTGGTTTGAAGACGGGTGTGTACATGCGAACGGGAGATATATATATATATACATATATATCCGTCTGCTACTTCATTGACACACCTAACGCAACAAAACGTGGTTTGATAAGATATATGCATGTGTGTACATATGTTTATTTCCGCTCGCTAACTTTAACTCCCCATATACAACGTGCCAATAGAAGTTTCACTTCAAAACAGAAAACAAGAAAATACTTAATTTAGTTAGATGTACAATATTAAAAAAAAAAAATAACAAAGTTAAAAACACGTTAGAATTAGTTTTAAGTACTATATTATAAATTTAATAATATTTTTTTTTCTTTTTAAGGTGCCGTGTACCACAACTTAGGTTAGAGGAAATTTCTTTATATTAGACGGAATGTTTTTATTTTTCCGGCTAATCAATGTAATTACGTATAGATTTTATAATATCGTCACATTCACTATGACATTATTTTATAATCAAATCTGTTTTTCCGTTTTGTATTTTTTTTTTTGTTGTTGTTGTAATATTGTACGTATAAATTATTTTGTTATACTTAATTTAATTTTTTAGGTTTTTCCATTTTATATTTTTTACGCATCCTATATATTTTTATAATTTAGTTGTTTTTATGCCCACTTGTTTATGGCTTAGTAGTTAAAAAATTTTATGCGGTCTTTTTTACATAAAAATTTAGCGAATTTAACTAATTTTTTTTTGTTGTTTATTTATTTTCGAAACGTAAAAATATGGCGGATATCGTGGACGGCAAAAACGAATTCTGAACGTATTACAACGGAACATCGGTATGGAAAAAGTGAACACCGTCATCGAGAGAAGAAAGCTAAAAGAACACCTCGCGCATAAAATGAGAGAAAAAAGAGTATTTATCATTCGAGGAAAAATACAGGGAAAGTAAATACAAAGACTGGGAAATGATTATCAACAGCTTTAAGAATTAGAAAATTGACGAAATAACAAAATCAGCCACGGACAGAAATATAAAACATGTGTTGATGTAGGCCACATTCTAACAGGAAGAAAATGGAATGGAATTTATTTGATAAAAATCACCACATTTCACATTGTTTGAAAAATTATTAGCACCGAGAACGATCGACTAGTAGAAAAGAAATCGGAACGGAAATAAGTACGTCTTTCACCTTTCAGACATCTATTATCCAATTTTGAAAGAACATTCTAAATTTTATACGAGATTTTTATTACGGCTTTTAGATGATCAGATAATTTTCAGTATCTTTTATATAAATATTTTTAAAAGTAACCAGGGAATAAAAAATTTTGTTGGAATTCAAATTTCACGTACCATATTAAAGGGCGTCCTGATTGACAGGGTTAATAAATAATCCGGAGGAACCAGAACAACGTGCTTAGAATTGGAAATCACGTTCAGTCTGTATTGAAATATCCGTCAAAATCGGTGGTCATCGAATGCAAAAGACGACTGAACACGGTAGAAATACGAACATATAAAATATCGCTCCGAATCTCATGATTCTGCTTAGTTTCAAATAGTATTAGAAAAGAAACAAAAGAAAATATATCGGGCGTAAATTACGGGAGAAGAAACTACCGTGTTGGTGGTTGCAAGGCGAGATGTTTAGAAAGTCGATCGTGTGTAAATGATAAATCGTTACCGTTATATGTTCGGTAGAAGATTCAACTGGGGGGATGAAAAAGATAAGTGAAATCTCGCTTAAGAGAAAATATAAACGCAGTAGAATAATGGATAAAATAAATAACAGCGAAGAAAAATAAAAAGAAAAGTGTACATGTTTTTAGCCGCAGAATTACTGTCGTACAAATATATGCAAGAAAATTACAAATAGCACTAAGTTCTTTCCTCGACAAACCGCTCAGCCTTCTGAACATTCTTTACACACACGACACTTCCAATAATGAATTAAACTTTCTTAAATCCTCCAATTTATATCGTCTAATCCATCCCGTTTATTTGACCAACTTTCAACTCATTCTCACTTTTTTTTTCCATCACAACTGATCAATCTTAGAGGTCATTTAGTGATTGACTTAATGAGATGAGTGATGTTTTGTGGAGGGGCAGTACTCCCTCTAACTTATGCTGGTTAGACAAAGTCTAGTGGCTTAGTTCGCCACAGCCTGCGCATTTCACCGGAATCATTCAGCAAATCAGTAGCAAGTGGATTCGTGTGAATGCTAATTCGTGCAACATGTTTGTTTGCTTGTCTTTTTATTTCATCCTCCACAAACATAACGTTTAAATCGTTATGGAGGGTAACGTTTGAGACGTACCAGAGAGCTGCAGTAATAGTTCTTAATACCCTATTTTGATATCGCTGTATTTTCTGTAAGTTAGATGTTTTGACGCAGCCCCATAGTTGAATATCATATATCCAGATCGGCCTTATGGCAATTTTATACAGCAGAGTTTTATTTTCCAACGATAAGCCTGATTTATTAGTTAGCATCCATGACATAGATCTGGTTTTAAGGCATGTGAGTAGCCCAAGTCAGCCTAGTGTCCAAATGCATGCCCAAATATTTTTGGTATTTGGAATGACAACGTTGTTTATTTTGATTGGCAGGCCCTCAATCTTTCGATTTGTGAAAGAAATATGCGCTGATTTAGTTTCATTGACTACAACGCGCCATCGTTTTAGCCAGGTCTCTACATGCCCGAGTGACTCCTGCAGGTTTTTTGTGGCTGTGTTTTTACTCTTATCCACAGCTAGGATATCTGCGTCATCGGCGTACAATGCTACTGCTGCATTACCAGGTTTCGGGAAGTTGGACGTGTAAATTAAGTATAATATTGGACCAAGTATAACATCTTCCCTGTGGACGTTTACAATTTAGGATACCTCGTATTATTGTTCCTTCTAATGTCCGAAATATCTTATCATGTTTCTCTGGGCTGTTGTTAAAAATCTACTTTTAATTCATATATAATGGAGTTGCTACGTCCAAAGTATGCGGAGAAGTTTTCGATATATCGCCATCTCGAAGGCATTTATAGACTTTTCGTCAGGTTTTTTAATGGTCTGTGTTTCGCACGAGTTCGTCGCAACGGGAAAAATAACTGCATTGACCAGTTTTAATTTCGTTGATTTTGTTACGTGTGTATCTTTGCATATTCTATTTAGTCTGGTCATTGCTACTCTCGCTACAGCGAGACGCATGCGTATTGCACAGAGGACGTAGTATAACCTAAAATATCTGTACTTTCTGATCGATTAATATATATATATATCTTCTTCTTTCGTTATTCGTATGATTCTGGGCTAGATTCATAATTTGTTGTATCTCGGAACCACATATTTTCGTGATTTGATCAATATAACGGGTCATCGGTCTACCTTTTTTCCCCATAGATCTTTCTCTGCAGCTTCTCCGGCCCGTTTGCACGCATTGTGTGTCCGAAAAATCCTAGCATGCGTCTTTTAACAATTGGTAACAACCGCTGCCTAGCTTCAATTTTAACCTCCTTTAAAACGGAATCATTTGTTCTATGAGCCTTCCGTGGTATCCTTAGAATTTTTCGTTTTCCTTTCATTTCGTAAGCTTCGATCTTATTCCTCGTCGATTTATTAATCGTCCATGTTTCAGAACCGTATGTCGCTATGGAAAAAACCAGCAATTTCAGAAGTAGAAATTTTGTTATCATATGCTCTCTACATATACGATTGTGTTTTCCAATCCCAACGTTTGCCATAACCGTCTCCTTATTTCTGCTCCTGATCCATCATTTTTAGATATGCATTTCCCCTAAATAGATTAATTTATCTTTAACATCTATATCTCGTAATTGAGCCAAGGGTTGTTCAATGATCAGCCTTGAACATATCTGTTCAGTTTTGGAACCGCTTCATTACCAGCTGCCTCCATTCTTGATATGAACTAGCGATTAATACTGTGTCATCGGTAAATTTAATATTAGTATTTTTTTTCCTTCAATAGATATTCCAGCTTGCCAATCATCCACTGGTTGTCTTATAATCCATTCTCCATAGACGTTGAATATAATCTATATATATATATATATATATATATATAAATTGCAGTCCCGTTCTCCTCTCACTCCATAACTTTTTCGTCTGCTCTTAATAAGCAAAATAGCTCGTATTGTAATTTGTGTCGCCCGTTAACTCGTAATTTAATCGGTTCCTAGTTGTTTAACACGGTTGATTATTTAACGAAGCTAAAAAAAATCGCTTAAAATTATCCTTATGAAATTTACATTTACTCCTCCCTCAAGTACGTGTGGTCGGGGAATTTCCTGCACGTATTTAAAACAATGAAAATTGAAAAAAAAATATTATTATTATTATAAAGCATCGTTTTCAACTGTGTTTTTCTTTTGATTATCTGATCAACAACGTGAAAATAATCATGCATACGAAAATAATATCCAGGTTGGAATATAAAGAATAATTGAAACTTTATTATTATACCATCCAAACCAAACGAATCTTATATCCATTAATAAGTCTGCTAATTAATTTAATTGATGATGATGATGAGTATTATGAATATTAATAAGATTACACGAGATCCTACGTTATAATAACCGACATTTCTTCCTTCATTTAATACTTGCGATCTGAGATGTAATTTCGTTGTTATACAACAAAAATGCATGCTCGATCATTAGTAAATAATTGAAATTTTCGTGTATATATATATATATATATATGTATATATGTATATATAATATATATATATATATATATATATATTTTAAATTAGTTTGATCCAATTAAATGGTTACAAAGCGAGTATTATTTTCTGAAATCTATTTATCATGAACATCGTTAGGCGTAAAAAGTTTCAAAAAAATGTTTTTTCGTTTTAGTTTTACGAAAAAAAAATGAAGCGATTAAACTTATTTTGTAACGTTAAGTTTCTTGTAATTTTCATTATTAACGATAACAGTTTTGAACGATTTTACATTAAATAATCTAATTTTCTTTCCATAAAAAATTACGACTAAAATTTTAGCCTCGAATAATTTTTAATTTTTAATTTTTAAATTTAACATTAATTTTTAATTTAAACGGAAAAATGCGGATGCAAAGTAATAGTACAATTCTAATTGTTAAATTTCAATTCTTAATTTGTAATTTTGAGCTGTTAGAAGCGCATTCGCTAAAACTTTTTTCCTTAATTATAAGAACTCTTCCCAAGTGTGCGTATGAGATTGTGTGCCACAAAATTATGTCTGCATAATATAACTGAACGTGATATTATATATAGAAAAAAATGTATGGTGTATATGTTTATTTTCATGTGTTAGTGTATGTAGATATCATTGGCGTGTATTCCAGGAAAGCGAAATAAACGTCGCTTACCCTGAAAAATCCTCGGAAAATAATTTTTTTATCCTAACTTGTAAAGTTATAGAATATGAAAACAGAGAGCGATCATATTGGCGCTGCTTACTTATCACGTATGACGCGTGGTTACGAACCGAAGTGTTAAACTTAGTGCATGTACTTTCTTATGCAGGCGCGTCATATTAGCTGGTTACATAGAGGAGAATTTGTCGTATTAGGATAGGCGAACAGTGATTCCTCCTGAAAACTTTTGAGCGGTGAGGAAAGATATGTAGCCTCATCAAGATGGGCGGACTATAGCTTGAACAAGAACACACTAGCCGTGTAAATATGACGAAGCGACACTGATGGTAAGAGCCTTTTCAGCCGACCATACGGATAATTCACCAATTCAAAGACACACTAGACCCATAAACATGAAACTGCTGATGATAAGCGCCTGTAATATCGCTTTCGGCTGAAATTTAACGTGGTTTAGTGTGATTTGTGTAGGCTGTACGGTCATTTTTTTTTTGTAAATAAAATGCTTATTCAGGAATTTATTGAAAAATTTCTTTTGCGATTTAATTTTAATGAACAGTTAGAAATTGTAAATTGTGGTAAGCCAGAACCAGGATTACCGCCTTTAAAAGTTGAACAAAAAAGAAAGGTAGTACAGCTTTTAAGAGACATTTTAAAGTATATCGATATGAAAACATTTTATGGTTAACTGGGAGTGAAGATAGTGGAAAACCTGTTCTGCTGGCCGTGTCTATTATTTGGCAGCGAAAAAGATACATGCGTATGGAATGATCTTACTCGTGGATACGATAACTTGAATAATTTGATCAATGCGGTTAAAAACCGTGGACGTTCTCAGAGACATATTTTTTCCTCCATGACACTAAAAAAATTTAGTAAGTCGCGCATAGATTTACAATTAAATGATGAAGTACGAATTGAAGTCATGAAACATAATGAGATTAAGTTTGCTTTCCGTGGCCAATCTGAAAAGGCTGATTCCGATAATCGTGGGAATTATGCAGACTTCCTGCAATTACTTTTGAAATATATGATTCTAAAAAAGCACATAGAGACTTCTGAAACATTCCCCGATACTTCAAATCGTATTCAGAATGATTTAATTTCTTCAGTACATGCTGTTGTTCGAACTGAAATAAAAGAAGAAATCAAAAATGCAAAATACATCGCTATATTACTAGACGAAAGGTCGGACGTTTTAAATAAATCACAGCTGTCTTTAGTTTTGCAAAACCTCGAGAGAGATTTATTAAATTTATTAATGTTAGTGCGGATCGATTTGCCGATGGTATACTTGAGCATGTCAAAAGTATTATCGAAGAATATTGTGGCTCAAACATATGATGGGGCAGCGGTGATGTCAGGACAAGTACGAGGTTTATGTAGAAAACTCTAAAAATTGTATCCAAAAGCACTATTTATCCAATGTTTTAGTCATTCGTTGAATTTAGTTCGATCACAGTCCGCTTCAAATATAAAATAATGTAGAACTTTTCTCCACATGTTATGTGGATTAGGTGCTTTTTTAGCAAATCTACGAAACGCGCACATGCACTTAGTAAATTTACCGCTAAAAAAAAAGGCCAAGAAATGTACCAACCCGGTGAAATTTCTCTTATAGATTAATAAGTACAGTTACTATCATCATTGTTTCATTGCATTATTTCAAAGTACGATTAAAAATTCGGAATAGTCGGATACCGAGACAGTAATATGAGCCCAAGGATTCGTGAAATTTATTATGTGAAGTCAAAAGAGAACGAAAAATTTGTTGTGAGAAAAATACGAAAACTATCAGAACCATAAAATAAAACTCACGCGCGTGCGTTATTCTACAAAATTTTTGACAATACTCTACCTCAGCTGAGTGAACGTTTTGGAAATCTCGATAAACTGGAATTTTTTTATCGCTTCTAGATACAAGTTAATATAAACAATCCTATGCCGAATTTTTCGATGATGTAAAGCTGCAAAATCAATTACTATCAGTGTATACGGATGCTGACCTCAATACAATGAATCCATATGAATTAGTGGAAGAAATCGAAGCATCTGCGCTTCAGTAATATCTCGTCTGAAGTTTACAAATTAGGTGAATTAATATTGACAATACCTAGTACAACTGCTAGTGTAGAGAGGTCATTTTCAGCGTTAAAAAGAATAAAATTTTATTAGATGTCAACAGTGACAGGACCGATTAGGTGGTTTATCTTTAATATCCATTTGAAAGGCGTTTTTAAATCAGCTATAAAATGACCCGATGGGTAGGTTTTACGATCTTGTTATAACTGACTTTATTAAAGTAGATCGTCCAATGGATGTTGTATTTAAATAAGTAAAATAGATGTATCATCACGTGTTTTTTGTAAATAAATTTTCGTTTGACACTTTATATGGTTATCGCTTACCCTGTAGATAAACACATATATACATATCTACTAGATATGTATCATCATCAAGTGCCGGCTCCGTAACGGAGGTAGGCGACTACTTACTATACATATTTTGTTGTACAGTGTAAGTAGCGTACAAGGCAATTATAATATAGCGCTGGCGTAGAGAGACACACATACACACCCGGGAGAAGTAATTGTAATCTCTTTATTGCCACGATACAATTGCAGCCCCACGTGTTATTGTAGTGTACTAGATTATTTACCAGCGCGCATATGGTGTTGTGCGTGGTGGTTTGCCATTGCCTTCCACGCGATAATATTACGATTATTTATTTTCTGATGATAATTTTTCGCTACCTTCCGTATAGAAGTCCGTGTTCTTAGCCACTTGGATATTCCGACCACATAATATCAAGCTTTCCCAGACGGTCACCCATCCAAGTACTAACTTGGTCCGACGTTGCTTAACTTCGTCAATCTGACGAGAACCGGTGCATTCAACGTAGTATAATCGTAATATAAGATATTATGAAAACGAAAAATTAAATTTTTGTAAAAATGTCAGAAAATTTCCAAAACATTTTCCAGTGATCCTAGTATTTTACAAGAACGTTGCAACCCTCTTGGTATTCTCATTTTTCAGAAATCGTGTTATCTACCATTTTACCATTTTCCTCTTAATATCGCGATTTGGCATGTATATATTATATATATTTTGAATGGTCGGGTAGGGTGCTTCAATTTTTCTTTCAATTTCCCGGTGAAATATGTGTGCCCGTGAAATTTATCGATTCCTCGCTAAACCGTATTCTCGACGCGGTTATCCAATTTACGAAGTGACGGTGTCTTTTTCGCTTAAAGGGAGGAAATGAATTTTTAGATTTTCTCATCTATCCATTCGACGACGTATTATCGCCCCGAACGACCCTTAAAATGTGAGCTATACTCTTTGTTCATCCTTGTTGGAAATATTTTGTCTCTCGGACGCGCTTAAAAGTTAGAAAAAAAAAAAAGAAAATGAAAAGTTGGAATCTGGTCGGCTTATTGCACGAGACACTTCTAAACGGGAACTGTTGGCTCAAGTGGCTGCAAAATGGAAACTATTCTCTGATGCTGCTGCTATCGCTGCAGACATTTCTGGTTACCGTGGTAACCGTACATCTATTATGAGGGATAAATAATAAACCCTTCTAGGCTCATCTAAGTAACGTGCACTTTTGAAAAACAATGTTTTTCAATGCATTTACATAACTGAACCATAAAAACGACGATAAGTTATTTTCTCATGCAGGCAGTCGTATTCTCATACCGGCGAATGAAAATTATTAATACTGGGTTTTTATTCAATTTAAAATTTGAATATTTATTGTCTATTATCGATGCAATTTTCTTCTTTATTTTAAAAATATTTTCCTCTTAGACTTATTATTTTTTTTTTGTCAAGCATTTCTAAGTCTTGTGGTAAAAATTATTTAAAACAAGAACGTATATATTTATATGCATGAATAAAATCATTAAATACACGTACATAAGTGAAGATTAAAAATCTGTACCGAATAGTGTTATCTCTCATTCCAGAACCATAGATAATATAATATTCTAAGCAAAAAAGTGAAAGTTAAAAGTTAATTAAAGTACATTAAATATTGCAGTAAAAAATCAAAAAACAAAAACCCCCTACAATCCGTTATATAATACGTTTTTTTACACATAGATATAGAAATAAACAGTAGAGTATAATTAATTGTTACAAATAAAATTGTACATAGCTCTTATCAACGTGAAAGCTTTTAATGAAATGACTATCAAGATATAGTCGTTACACCTTATTAATTTAAACGGGTGGAATGTAGCGATTTAAAAATAAATAAATAAAGAACAAGAAAGTAGTTAAAAATCAATAAGTTTTTATATATCAAAAGACCATGAATCTTTTAGGCTATTGAGCCATTATTAAGTGTACGTAAAAAATTAAATATGAAAATATATACGATTTTATAAAAAAAAAAAAAAGATAAAATAAAATGTAAAAAAATACTTAATTCAGACGTACGATATTACAAAAAATAGTAAAGTGAAAAAACGGTTATTTATAAAATAATCTAATATTAAACGTGATAAAGATCTGCATTATAAAATGTATACTTTTAATACTTTAAAAACCCGGAAAAAAATAGAATATGGTTAATATAAAAATTTATTAAATTTATAATATACTTCTTGAAACTAATTCTTCGTCAACATTTGTCGTAAAATTTAGTGAATTATTTCTTTCATTAATTTCATTTTTTCTAGTAGTTTTATTTTTTTTTTTTTTTGTTAATACCTTAATAAACCAGATTATGCTTCAGTCTTCTATGTTTGTATCTTTTATATCTTATCGATGGTTTATAGTTATTGTTTGCTTTTGTGCTGTGACGTCAATAAGCGGATTACTATTCCATCTGTTTTAGAAATTTTTGAAATGTATATTTCCAGTATCCTATCGTTTTAGTAGTTTCTGTTATTGTATAGTACGAAGTATTGAAATTTAAATTCCATCATTTTAAAAAAATAAATTTTAAAAATTGTAGACAGTCTATCTTAAAGTAGCAACGTATAAACGTACGTTTATTTATTATTCCATTAATCTTTTATCCTTCTAGAAGACTTGGCGACGTTATGATTGTCTGGAATTCCGTAGGTTTTTTTTCGACACATCGGACACAACTTCCTTATTGTGGTTTTCAAGCCTCAGATTTTCCTCCTCCAATAGCCATAGTTTTTCCGAGCAATGCAGTTCGCCGTATTATATGAATTTTTATTTACTTCATTTCTGAATCGCTCGACTAAGTGCATTTCTTTTATGGTTGACTCGTCTGTCCTGTCTGCTGGGGCTACGGCAATTACTCGCCTGCACATCCTCACCTCGAACGCATCTTTATGATTTTTTTCTAAAGCGGGTGGGGGATCTTCTAAAGATACTGATATATTAGGAAAATTTGGTTTTTATTCATGTAGAGCACACAAATATTATATATAGTAATCACTAACTTCTTCCTATTTTTACATCTCGGCAACTCTTGTGTAACAATAGTTTAGAGGAACACGGATTTCTATGGAAGATATCGCGACTAGGAACATAGACCTCAATCGTCCATAACCAACGTTTGATACGAAAAATCGTCGTCACTGCGATTATCGTCGTGGGGCGACGTTAGCGACCATGTCAACCGCAATGACCGATTTCAGATAGAACCTACGCAATACCACCGCGACTACGTGAACAAGACGACTATTATTATTATTATTATATTACAAATATTGCTCAAATCTATGTACATCTATATGATTTGAAACATAACAAAAATATTACCTCTAGAAATCGACGCCCCGAGGAACCCATACTATGGGTAACCTATATCGTATCAATTGAAAGCCTGATATTGTGCGACTTCTGCCTAGTACACACCAAGGCGTTTATATGCGAGTTACCATAGCAACCTTGGTAACACGGCAGTCCATTTAGATTGCAAAACGACAACGCGACGCATTTTGAAGACTAAACATGTTATAAGTAATTAATTTTTTTCGAGAAAAATTAATTTAATCCCGTTCATTTAAATTTATTTTACATAATCACCATACCTTTGGCTTGGAAAATTTTAAAATTAGCCTAGCTTATTTCAGGCGTCACAATCCGAATTATAAAATATTATCTGTGTCGGCGTGAAATAATCGACCTAACCTTAAAATTCCTTATTTTATTATCGACGTTAATTTTCATATTTCATAGACAAATTCGGACGAGCTTACGCGTATAAGGAAGTTGTAAATCGTGTATCCTATTATACCGTATACGGTTTGAAATAATTATTAAGATGGTTACGGTATAATAATGAACTCTATATATAATAGTACTTTAGTCAAGATAGAGAGTCCCTATTGTTTCCGCACGAGTAGTAGTAGTATCAGTAACAGTATTTGTTAAAGCTGTATAATTTATTAGACAATCACCGATTGAAATTATTTCATATCCATTTTTAGCAACTTCTTATTTAGAGGTATAGAGTTGACGGCTTATCTTATAAAAGCTGCGTGTTGAATAAATAACTATGGCAAATATCAAGATTTTCAATTGATATCTAAAATTCTATATTTATGTTAGAAGAAATACAGATATGTATATTCTTCGAATAGGCCAATATAGGATCACGGTATTTCAACTATTTAAATTATTTTTGTTTCCGAGTTTTTCTGTATCCAGAATTACCACATTCGCTCCTTTCATCTGTCCACTTTTTGCTCAGCTTGTAATTTGCCATACTCCGCTAGTTTTTTCCTCAATAGATGGCGATCTTCGATGTTACTCGGCTCAATGCCAACTCCGTTTAAATCGCTTTCTACCTCCTGGAAGCATTTCCATTTGTTCTTCAAATTCTGCAGGTAAGGGAATATTCGGTTAATTAACCGTATTGGGTTCGGCCGCTTTATGTGACCATGAAACCTAATTCGACTTCTTTCCATCGTGTCAAGTAGTCTTCTCGCATACTTGTATATTTCTTCATTAGATCTTGGCCTATATTCCTCGTTTATTTAGTATTTGTCGTAACACTTTCCTCTTAGGAAATATATATATATATATATATATATATATATATATATATATATATATATATATATATATAATTATAAATTACAATTTACGCGCATCATCGAGATTGAACTGAAATATTAGTAAATCAGGGTGTATTTTTTATTTGTAAATCGACAGCGCACATAAAGATGTTAAGACTTAATGTAAAAATGAATTTGTCAGTCATCTATGTTATTAGAAATTCTGGCGAATGGCCTTTGAATCTCAGTTAAGAATACTTAATGTCAGAATTCTTTTCTTGAGTGCAGATAGCGTTCGGATCGTGCGAAATTAAATCAACGAATCCGCACATAATTCCTCCATTAAACAATTTATCAAATTCTATCTAAAAGGCATATCGACATTCCGGATAACATTGTTTTTTACAAAATACCTGTACTGCCGCATAAAATTTTAGTAAACATTCACACTGATACCACATTAATAAAATATAACAAAAAATCTGTACAACAATTAGTCTATGAACAACTGCTATTAGCTTACACATCGTTTAAATAATTTTATACTGACGCATCAAAATGGGGGGAAGGAGCTGAATGTTCTGTAGTAAGTCATCAGATAAATCTTACCTGTGGCTTCTGTGTTCTGTTTGCAGTACTAATTGCACTAAGTACAACAAGCGATAGAAATGACATATTAAAATACTGTTGTCTTCACAGACTCGCTTATAGACGAAGTATCAACGATCACCTAAAACAAAGTATCATCGTCATCTAATTGGTCTTATTAAATCGTTATATACATCTAGAAAAGGTAGAGTTAAATTAGGTGATAAACTGTCGGATGAATTCAAAGTAGGAAAAGGTGTACGACAGGGCTGTATACTTAGTCCGATATTGTTCAATATTATAGTTCGTGGATAATGAGAAGTGTCCTACAAGAATGGAAAGATGGTGTAAAAATTGTGGGTAAAGCAATCAATTAACTGTGATACACGGACGATACTGTAATAATCGCCTCATTGGAACAAAAACTGGTCAGCCTCCTCGGAAAATTTGAAAACATAAGTAAATGGATTATACATAAACAGAAAAAAGACCAAGATAATAATTATAGATAGCAACAGTCGATCACAGAGTCTACAAAGTATAGACGGCTTACAAGTGGTTGACAGATTTGTATACTTACGAACGTTGATCACAAAGGACGGAAGATCAATAGAGTAAATCGAACGGAGAATAAAGATAGCAAAAATAACGCTATTACAATTAACGAAAATATGGAAGAGCCATAAGATAATAATGCACACAAAAATGCGTCTTATGAACTCGCTGGTGTTCTCCGTATTTCTAAATGCATCAGAATGTTGGACAATGAAAAAGAGCGATACACAACGCATTGATGCGTTTGAAATGCACTGCTGGATGCGGATGCTCAGGATACCATGGACTGCGAAAAAAACTAACTTGTCAACACTTCAAGAAATTAAGGTGGATCAGAAATTACGAACCTTTGTACAGAGAAGGATAACAGTATACGCAGGACATATGATACGACAGGATGGATTGGAAAAAATGATTATGATAGGCTGGTCGTCGGAAAAGAGGGACCTCCCAGCAAGATATCTAGAGAGAGTTAAAATAATCGCTGGCATCACATCAATACGAGAAATGATGGACCGGGTAGCAGATCGAACTACATGGCGGTCAAACACGTTCGTTTATGAGGATTCATAGAGTCACGATGCTCGAAACGAGCTACCGATTGAGATGATGATCATCATCCTGTAAGTCAATAAATCTACGCTGCTGTTTTTAGATCCAACCTAAACGGAACCTTCTACTTGATTCCCAGTCATTCAAACATCACTCAGAACTACATAGATGAAAAATCAGCGAAACAGACATCAACATGTTTCCAATTCCACCGGTTTTTGTTCGTGCAACGAATGTTACTAATCATATAGAGCATCAGCTTGGGGATACATGCAGGTAAATATGGATAGACGCCCCAACTACGAATAAGTTAAAGAGTATCAAAGCAGACACAACTCCCTGGAAAACGTCGATACAATCATTTCGCCGCGAAGAAGTAGTTCTTAACCGGCTCCGCATTAGGTATACACCCTTTACACTCAAGCATATGTTCCATCAAGAAGAGACGCCCCATCGTGCTATTATTGTGACCAGTAATCTACAACTGTTATCCACGTTCTCTATGAGTGTCCTGCCCTCCAATTTTATCACATAACCCGATCTTCTTCATTTTCATCCACTATCGCTGATAATCGTAACATGAACACCTTCAAATTTTTAAAACGAACTAAACTCTTTTCTCTTACATAAATACCGCGAATGTTGTCCCTGGCCACAGTGCAAAAAATCTTTAAATTATTTTTCCATGAAAAACGAATTTACTAAATTAAACATATTAACTAATTTTATACGAATGTTTAAGATACGCTTTGGAATTTATGTTTATAAGTGAAATACCCATTTTTAATTTTAAATTAATTCTAGAAATAAATAATACTGATAAGTGTCAGTTTAATCTCAAAAAGAGGGTGACAAATTGCTCCACTTCGACTGTTTAAGTTTTTAGCTGTTTTCTAAAATTGCTATACCCGATTTTCCTCTGCATAGTTCGTCAGTTCCTTTCTCAATATAGTAATGCCGTAATTTCGTGGTGTTGCAAAGCATACATTTCTTATTATAAAAATTCTTTGTCAAATAAAAAGTTGTTTCCAATTTGTTCATTCTTGAACGTAGTTTTGTTTTCTAGCACACGAGGCCCAATCCACTCACCCAGATATTTAAATTTATCTACTTTGCTATATCTGTGCCTGAAATTTTTCCAATCTACGTATAACTGAAGACAACAAGGACATCTTGATATTTGAAAACCGCCGGTTAAAATAAACTGTTATTACTTTTAGTCTACGAATATGCCATTGTTATTTAATTTTGTTATAAATAGCAATGGCTGAAATCTAATCTTATTTTATCATGTATGGGAATTAATTTGAGGATGAAAAACGTGCTACATCTTAGAACCTCTCTTATCAAGTTACAACACGTGAAGATATGTATCTTTACAAACCGGGCCTGACTGAATATTATAGATGTTTCTTTTTTTGTATAAACTATTCAATTTATTTATCACGCGACGGTTCGAAAGCAATTGCATTATTCATTTCCAACCTGAGAGCAGTTTTTTAAATTTCAATAGAGTATCCATAACTAAATTCAACTTGGTTACCGGTCATTGCACCCAGAGAAGAAAAAAAAAACAGGTTAAAATAAAAAAATAACAATTGCTAGTTTAGTAAACAGCGCCAGCAAAAATATCTATAAACGAATGTGCACACGGCAGGGAACTTGTTTATCACAAAATTTTGACAACATTAAGTCGAGATTGCCTTTTTCTACACATAAATAAATATTTCACAACAGCACTTAGTTTTAAAACGAAAGCTGTAACTGTTTTCGAAACATCACGTAATAAACATATTTCCGTGCTCTATACCGGGTAAAACTGTAAATATATGGATATCAACCATAAAAGTTTAAAATTGTATCCTAAAAATAAATATATACGTTTGAAATCCTAAATAAAAATTTAACGATGTAAGTTTAATGAGAATTTAAAAATTTAATTCAAAACCATTTAATTTGATAAATATTTTTAATTCGATTTTTTACGATCAAATTACCATATATATATATATATATATATATATATATATATATATATATATATATATATATATATATATATATTATACATTTTGGGTCTTTGTATTATCAAATTGCGCAGTACCCGCTACTTTATTTAGTAAGAGGGATTTAAATTTACGGCACACAACTTGGTTTTCATAAGCTATTAATTTTACTGATATAATAGATGTAAAAAGTAATGGAAAAAGATAAAAACAAATAAATCGGTATAGATACTTGGGTAGCATTTTCACTCAAGATGGAGGAAGTGACAAAAAGATATTGACTAGAATTAGTCTAGCAAAAATGGCTTTCAATAAAAAGTCATCTTTACTAACGCCAAGAAATGTAAAAGTAGAAAGTAGGAAGTATTTTGTTAGATCATACGTATGGAGCATAACGACGTATGAATCGGAAACTTGGACGATCAACCGCCAAATGTATAAAAAATAGAGACCTTTGAAACTTGGTGCTGGCGTAGATTAGAGAAAATTAGTTGGACAGAAAAAACGGCAAACGAAAACGTTTTTAAAAACATAAACGAATCGAGGAGCTTAATTAAGAAGCTAAAAAAAAAGTATAAGAATTAAATGGATAGGCCACTGATATCAACACAATCCAAGTTTCATAAAACTAATTGAATTTGGAAGGAAAACGATACAGAGGAAGGCCAAGGAGTAAATATATATAGAACAAATAATAGAAGATGCGCGCGAGCCTTAGAAGAAGGACAGAAAAAAGACAACTTTAGTTGAACTCACTAGGGTCAAAAGAGTCATAAAGGTTATCCACTAATTTAAGGATTGAAGAAAAGAATATTAATTTTTACTATACAAGTAGGGGGGTCACAAAAATAAAAATAATCATTTTTATTTACTGGGAATATGTCTACTTTTAATCTATTTTCAAATATTGACACATTTTTAAAAAACACATCATGCAGTACACTTAAAAATCGAAGGGTGAAAAGATTTGTTATATTTTCAATAAATATTGATTTGTAAAAAAATAAACTTTGAATTGATTGCGTAGTTATTTGGTTGAAAACTGTTTTTTAGAAAGTAAGCTTTAGATTGTGTGCGTAACATATGTAATAAAGAGCGTATACACTTTCTTTTAAAACTTCCAATTTCAACGTTAAATTTGACTTATCTTTCAAAAGCTTTGACAGATAATATTTACATGTATTAATAATAATAAGATAATCAATCTTTTTTTTTTTTTACTTCTGTAGATCACAAACATTTTCAACATTATTTTCTTTTTCACTCACTGCAAACACATTTCGAAATGAGATCTGTTTAATAAGGATAATGAAGAGACTACATATTTTGTAACCTTAGCACTGTTTGTATACAACTTATATATACGAGTGCAAAAACCCGTTCCGATAATATTATATATATATAATATATTTTGTAATACGTTTTTTGAAATTATTATTTTATTAAAATTATTTATTTTAATAAGGTTTTTTGAAAATATTACATATATTGTGTCCAGTGTAACACATGGGATATTTATAATTATTAATCTTACTAATTTATTTATATATTTTTTTTCAGGTAAGTGTTTCGAAAATAACTAATATGACCGAGTTAAATTTTTAAAGGATGAAACCAGGTAAAATTTTTCATTAAAATTTGTTCGTAATTTCCGTAAAATAAAATTTCATCCAAGGTAAAGAAATTTGTGTAATTCTTTATTCAACGTGCACCCTGCTGTTTATGGTACAAAATATTATTTTATATAATTATAAAATGAAAAATTCGTCGAATTATGTATTATATATATACACATCATCATCATCGTCATCATAGCCCACTCGTTATCGGGTATGAGGAACCGTTATGTTTCCTAAGGTGGTTGAAAAGTCCAATTTTGGCGGCACACCGCTTTGCGCTATCGTTACATATGTATACACCCTCCGCCGAGCTGCACTTTTCTGCATTGAGGCGATGGTTACATAAAGACAACACGAACACATTACGCGTGTGAATAATTGAGAACTTACGAGTTTTTTTTTATTATTAATTAAATTCCTTGCTATTCATAAGAAACTTAATTTTGTTTATCATTATAATACCGAATTACGAATTAAAAATTGCATCTAAATGCATCTAACTTTTAATAACCGAGCTCGTATAAATGTATAATCCTAATGTTCTCATTTTGTGAAATCCACGTGATCTGACCTGAAAACTCGGAATTTCATTAATTTTGCGCTGAATGAATGTATTATTGCAAATGGTGGTCATCTATTCGATATTACGTTTTACAAATGATTGTAAGCTAATCTCTTGTTTTCCTATTTTTACATAAAATTTCATTTAAAAATTTTGTTCGAGCTGTTTTTGAGTTATTCAAAAAACAATAAAACCATCCGTCTTCGCCGAGTCATCCTATTGATAGAATACATACGAGTTTATATATAGATAGACTGAAGTCTGCAATATTAAAGTGCGTTATGAACAATTTACCTCTATTATCCTTGTAATGAACACAATCCTATATTCATTAAATATACTAACGCAAACATCCAATTATGTGACCTTTTAGTATAGATTTTATCTTTATTATCCCTTCGAAGAACATAATCTTTATATTCTTTAAATTTCCTAGCATAAAGTTCGATTTACGTAATATTTACATTAATTAATTGATTAAAAAATGGCGTTTATTGTAAATAATAATGCATATTTTAATCATCGTTACGCGCTCCTTTAAAAAGTCTCATTTATTTGCAAAAATTGGTTTTAACAAAATCATTGCAAGTATATTTGCGAGCGACCCCAAAAATATTTATCACGGCACCCGCAGGAAAATTGAGAAAAAGTAATTTGTTATATCGTTCTACTTAACACATCGATGACTTTGTTGATTCATTAGTTAAAGACGCGTCATCTACTGGCGTAATATTATCTTTAGTTTCTCATAAAGGTATCATTAACTCTGTATAGCTGAAGGATGGAACTGATGTACGCGGAAAGCCTTAGTCAATCAGCTCTCGCCAATTATCATCAACTTCAACCGTCTCTCCTTAAATTTCGCGGATCTAGTTCCATTCTCTCTATATAGCTGAAGCATGGAACTGATGTACACTGAGAGCATTAATCGGCACCTCTCGCTAATTATCATCAACTTCAACCGTCACTCCCTAACCTTCCGCGGTTCTTTTTGTTTAAGAAGATTACTGGCAAAGCAATTGTACTCGTAGATAAACTACGATTTGGACAACCTAATTGTTTTTTCCTTTTTAGATAAAGTCCCTTTTATCTCCTCCATTCTTGATAAGCAATCAGCAATCCGGATCATGTTTTTCTTTATAATGTTCCGTTGAGGGGCTGTTACGTTCCGAACTTTACCTTCTGTTACTAGATCCCCCATATATAACCCTTCCGTATAACTGTATCGTCTCTTCACCATCAGGATAATGTACAATTATTCCCCCCTCGCATAGCGATATTACTATAGAAATTAGCATCTTTGATTCAAATATTTAAAAAGAAAAACATTTGTTTTTACGCGTTAGGTATTTTAAAAAAAAAACAGAATTGGTAAAAATAATAGTTTTCGCTTTCGTACCCGATTGTTAATTATTCTTAAATACGAGTTATTTGCAAAATAATTAGTTTACTCGTTACATTCCCTTATAAATTTATTTATTTATTAACGAGCGAAATCTTTTGGAAAACGAGAAAACTTATAGTTATATATATTTACAAAAGATAGCGTTGTAACTCGTATTGGAATAACGAATGAGGAAACCAGCGATGATCAGCGCAACAAATCCGAGAGCGGCCTACTAAAGTGAAGTTAAACTAGTTTTCGTTGTAGACTGGTGTGCTCGAGATGTTATTGAAAAATAAAATCGCGTTTTATGTATAAGGCTTAAAAAAAAAATTAATAATAATTTTAATGTTTTCGAATAAATTTTATTTTTCGATAATTATTATTGAAAGAAAATTGTATGCGCGTTTTTTAAATCGAATTGTTTAATTTCGTTCTTTGAACTTCGAGGTACTTTTGAAATTCGTATATATATACTTTTTTTTTTGCGTAATTTAAGTTCGGATATTATCGATTAAACTAAATAAAAACTGGGAAACCGTAAGAAAAATTTTTCATAATCTAAAAGGAAAATTTTTCAAGACGCTAGAAAATATAAAATTTTGAGAACGCTAAAATAAGATAAAAATCACGAAGAAACCGTTTTTTTTTCTTATATTTTACTTATATTTCGTGTTGATCGCGCTACATATCACCGGAGTAAGTATAAATTTTTGTATTTACTCCGACGTAGTGTAGTCGGATCCGCACCACGAAATATAAGTAAAGAATCGTTGTGATTTGTGGCGTTTTATTTCGTTCTTTTTTGTGTATGTATATTTTTTAAAATTTTTCAGCGTCTTGAAAATGTTTTTTTTTTTATTCTTTCGGTTTCCCGAGTATTCAGTTTAAATATAAACCTTTTTTTTTATCATAGATTTTTTTACTTAAATAAAACTAACGATGCAACGAAAGCATTTATTTCTTTGGGAGAAATCCCTACACTGAAAAACCATCTTAAATAATAGTAGATGATTTTTTTGCCGTTTAATACATTTACAGATTAACCCGTTAATAATTAATTTTTAAAATTTACGTACTTACAATATAAATAATTAAAATATTACTATTATTATTATGGTTATTACTTTATTACGTATCAGACGCTTCGTTAATTCAATCCAACAACCGGCCTATTGGCGTACCCGTCGAAAATTTCAATGGTCTCCCTCAGGGTTATCAAATAATCACTTTCCCTTCATATTTATATTATTATTATTTTTTCCGTTAAAAACAGAAGTAAATTAAATGAAAAAATATGTAAAGAAACACCGCCACATAAATTATATTTGATGGAAGAGGAAGTAAGAAAAATCACTGTATTTTATAAAATAGATATGACAGAAACAAACAAAATTAACCAAAAAAGTAGTTAAAAAATGATTTAACTATTTTTTATTGTTTATTTTTTTAATTAAAAAAAAAACTCTACATTCCAAACTTTTTAAATTATGACAGAAACAATCTAATAATAATAATAAGAATAATTCGCGTTGTTTTATCCTTCCGAAAATGACGAATTTCGTAATCGATTTCATCGTAATGTAAAAATATCGTAACTTACGTTAACTGTCATTTATTAAATGAAAAATTCCACGAAAATCGGGAGAATCTTGATTAATTATTTCAAATAAATAATTTCTTTTTTTTTTTAACGGGAGGGGGAAATCTTAACACACTGATAAAATAAATAAATTCTTGTTAATGCAGGCGTGCGGGATTTTTACCGACTAAAAACCTCGTTCTGCTTATAAACCAAAGGGAGTTTTAATATAATGACGGAGGTTCAAGGCACCAA
This sequence comes from Coronaproctus castanopsis, assembly GCA_032883995.1. NCBI lineage: Eukaryota > Metazoa > Arthropoda > Insecta > Hemiptera > Monophlebidae > Coronaproctus > Coronaproctus castanopsis. The sequence goes on from CM065052.1 coordinate 59,199,036, forward strand.
TTCAAAGGCCACCATACTTAAATTAACTTATTGCTATGGAAGATGGACTGAGATAACGTAGTATCTTCTTTCATATATTAAATTAAATAGAGTTTATGCTTGTACTTTAACTGAAGTAGATAAGCATTATAAATAAAAAATGAGAAATAATATCAGTAAATAAATAAAAAAAAAAATAATAAAATCAACGTAATAAAAAAAAAAAAAACCGAAAGCGATAACAAAATTTTAAAGTAAGCCGACAAACATAAAAACTATACAGACTGCCCAGAATAAAATCCTTTAAAGCGCCTTGGTATGTAGCAAACCAGATCATTCACCTTGATTTGAACATTTCTTATGTGTGCCAGATCATTAAGCAATATGAACAGAGCCATGCTGTGAGGTTGGAAAATCATCCAAATAACCCTTGCATTAGGACTGTTGGATACAGCCGCGATATCAGACGCTTAAGGCGTAGAAAACCCATGGACCTAATCTGTGGTGGTCGTGGTTGCCGGGTGTGTACCAGTGGGTACTATATACCCTTCCTGTTATGCTCTTCTCCAAAATATTTCTAAACGATCTTGTTGGTCAGCTTGCAGTAATAAATAAGAGAGAAAAAAAATTTAGAGTAAACCGAACTTATAAAAATGAAGAACAGAAATAAAACTCTTCATTATATATTAAAAAAATAATTACGAATAATAAACAATTAAATAAACGATATTGTATAAAGTTAAAAATATTAGCGAGTATAATAATTTATTCGAAATATAATGTTTTCCTTTAATTTTTATTAATAAAGTAAAACATTACGAAGGTAAAAAAAAATTATGAAAATTATAAAAGTTTCATATCGATCTAAATAAAAATAATTTGATTCGTGTCGCATACATCAGAAATTATTTAGGCCAGCGTAGCGAACTTTTTGCATTTTTCGTTGGTGAAGTTCGTCGACATTATTAACTCTTTCAAATTCGATCGATATATCGTAGCTAAAACAACCGATCGGGCTTATTGTATTACGCGAATAATTTTCAATTGTTATTATTATTATAATTTAAAAATGCGCCATACAACTAATGACTAGAGGCACAGAGAGGTAAATAAGCATTAAATTAGATAGCCCACATCATATAAGAACAGGATGAGTCTGCACAGTGTAGAAACGTTGTCATCAATAAGTAGCTTAAGAAAGGTGAAAGGCCGTAGTATGATCTCTGTAGGCTGTATTGAGGAGGACACTCTGTTAGTATATGTTGAATAGACAGCACAACGTTGCAGGGCTCATCTGTCCGATGTTGTATGTGTGGCTCCAAGGTGTTATTTTTGGCTTGATAGATCCTGGTTTGTTTGATATGTGTGGTACCAGACTGTTTATACTATGTTTTAAATGCATAACCATACCATATTTATAATAAGTTTATATATATATATATATATATATATATATATATATATATACATATATATATATATAATGTATGTGTATGTGTGTGTATAACGTTACGGGGGATAGAAAAATCTTCACTCCGTAAATTCTTACAAACATCCAATCTCGTTTCGAAATGTCGCCTTTATTAGGAACCGATCCTTCGAGTCTTACGATACATTAATTTTTTAACGATAGAAAATATGTCCGTAATAACGGATGTTCGATCGTCGTGGAATGTTTTCTAAAAATACTGATTACAAAAGACGTTAAAATTTATTTACGATGGTCAGATCTAAAAAAAATTTACGCCAAATAACATTTAATATTTCCAGCTGCTTCAGAATTTTCTTTAGACTGTTGGCTAAAATTTATAAAAATTTCATATATATATATGTTTATAGCAAAGAGAGTGATAACCTTAAAAGATAATTTACGATTCATTTTTTTTTTTTTGTGTACGGAGAAAATATATTTGTAATTATTTGAACTACTGAGAAAAATGAAAACGAAATGGAACGCAAAAATTATCGTACACATCAATTTGCAATTTCCATTGTTCAGTTGTAGCGAAGGTTGAAAGCAAAGAAGACGGGAGCACAAAGCATCATGATTGATAAATACGATATATAGTATATATGTAATACACATATAAATATAATAAAAAGCTACTAATCCAATAAATATTGCGTATTATAATGTAAATAGTCCACTTACATGGTGAAATGTAGTTTACTAGTTTATTTATCTTTATTCAAATACGTTATTTACTTGTTTTGTTATATTCGTTCCGACAAACACACACACACACACAATGTATATATAGTGTATATATCTATGGACCTGTATATATGTACCCATGCATTCGGACACAATTCTTTGCGTAGACGATTAATGGCAGAACAAATCACATTCTCTGGCTGCCTGTACTATTTCTGCGATTATTTCCAAGCCTGTTCACTGCCGTATGTTTTTCATCCGCGATGTGCTTCTTATACTTCGTTCTCGTTTTCTTTCAATCTTTCCTAATAATATAAGCTGCAGAAATTTATAGCATATTTTTCGCTCTTTCACTTGAGCTTTTTTGAGTACTTGTTCATTTTTTATTTTTTAGGTCCACGATAATATTTTCAGCATTCTACGAGTCAGCCACATTTCACATGCTTCTGGTCATTTTATTGACTTTGCTGTGTATGTAGTTGCTTCGGTCCCATATAGAAGACTAGAATGAATATTGTATAAATTTCATTCTAATGTTTAAACTAAGTGCGTTATCTGTTAGTAGTTTCTTCATTTTCTGGAAAGCTGCCTTTGTGTAAGCACATCTTCTTTTGACCTCAATTTCTGGATTAAGTATTTCTGTTGATTCTCGATATATTTGAAGTTCCTTACTCTTTTTATTTCCACCTTATGCACCCAAATTCCAATGTTATTATGATTTTTTTTACTGACTGTCGTATACTTTGTTTTTCGAACATTTATGTTGAGGTTGTATTTTTTCCAGTCACATTAATTTTTTCTATTAGAGGTTGCAGGTCTAGTCATGTATTGTGCTAATAGAACAGTGTCATTCGCATAGTGGAAATTAATGATTCATTTTCCATTAACATTAATTCCATTTGTATTATTTTCCAGCGCTTCGACAAACATGTAATTCGAATATAAATTAAATATTTTTAAGAGGAATAATACTTTTTATGTAATTAGGAATATATTATTTTGACCATTTGGAATATAATCGCGAGCGGCTGTAATAATTAATTTAGTAAAATTAAGAACACCTTCGTCTAACATTGTGAAAGTAGACAATAAATTTGATTTTTCATTGATATCACGTCTGAACTGATATCAATTTGAATTTTTGTACAAGAATATGTTCTTTTTATTTCGTTCTAATACAGTAATATTTAATGAAGATTGTATATATGCAAGTATATTATGATTACAGGATAATGACGAAATAGGTTTAGTAATTTTATTGAATCCCTTAGTTGATATAACATCTAATACGACAAGGAGGTAATATCTGAAAGTTATATTTCATTGATGCCTGTACCAATAGATTTCCAGCACAATTACTATTGTAACAATTCAAGATGCTTAGAATTTAGATCGCCTATAATAATTGTATTTGTAAATTTGGTTAATAAAAAATTTATATCACTTATTATATTCACCATTGTATAATCCACCTCTATTTCAACTCCAACCTACTGTAATGATTTTAGTGATATTGTTGGTGTAGCATGTTGTTGAAGTGTATCTCGCGCAAATATTGCAACACCTCCACTATGTCTTGTTCTATCGATAAACACAATAACCGGGACATTTGATCGAAATGTTCTGACATAATTTTGTCTCACATACTGGCGGCAATATCTACTTTATTTTCATACGTGAAATAAATAAATTCGTTTAATTTTAGGTCTATTAGAATTCGCATTCCATCCTAATAGTTTAATATTATTGATCATTTAGGCAAATTAAAATGTGTAATTGCAAAAATTTGTTACAATAATTTCAAAGATTATCATAGTTTTGTTTAACCGATCGGCGTTCCTTAAGTTCTTTAAACGGTTAATAATTAATTTGATTACTGCGAATATTTAAGTTTAATTCTTTTATTAAATCCAATAGACCGGTAAATACTGATATGTTGGATTGTTCAGTAGGTGTAGAAATACTAGTTACGCCTGCAGCTATCTCCACGAACGTTCTATTATTATTATTATTATTATTATTATTATTATTATTATTATTATTATTATTATATACGTTCACGTTGTTGTAGGTTATTTAAGTTATGTTTCTCGACGTTGATTTTTTGATTCTTATTTAATCATTATAGTGTTTTAATTTTTTCCTTTAAATATTTTTAACATTAGTTTCATATAGAAGATTAAATTTTTACGTTCGCTTTTAAGTTTTGATATTTCGGGTAACTCTGCGTATTTTATAATTTATAAATTACACATTTAGCCGGTACGCGCGCATTTTTCCTTGTATTCTAATGCACATTTTAATCAGTTTCGTTATATTTATTATTGTAATTGTACTAAATACAAATAAAATTTGATTTGATTTCATTTGAATGTTAGTAATAAAAGTTTTATTATTCGTATTAGCATTAGCGGTTAATATAGGTTTAACATTTTTTGATTAAGTTACGATGATTTAATTTCGGCGATTCTACTTTTTTACGAATTTCGCGTTCCCTAGAATTTGATGTATGAGCTCGGTTTCAGTTTGCACATTTTATCATTGAAGCATTCTCTACTTGAATGTGACTGTCCGCATTTCATACATCTGATAGGCAGATGGCGGTACAATTGGCACTTAAAAATTGGATAATTCCTTAAGTCTGTATCTCTCCCGTGAAAAGATACAGTGATGACAATTTTTGCATCTCCCATCGAACTCACTATCCTTCGTATAGAAGTCCGTGCTCTAAAGGTTATTCCGACGACTATCGATACAATGCCGAGCCTATTGAGGATCTCGACTGTCGTTTTTACATTTGCGCGAGTTACTTTTAGCATCTGACGATACTTAACCATATTTTATTACCGTAATTTCTAAGATATCAACAAAAAAAACTCTACGATACGGTTTGGATGGAATTATGGATACAGAAGGGAACCCCCGACTAATCCCGGACTTTGTTCTATTCCAACTAATGCAGTCAGATTTCCAACACGTAAGACTTGAACAACGGATGATGACGTGATTACATAATCGTAGTACAAGAACGAATGACGTAGATTTTTGTCTGTAGACCGCTTCAATTATCGCCGGTTTATAGCGTAGTCGTTTACAATATCTCGGAAAAATAAATAACACGTATAGGTGTGTACACATATATGTATATATTATATATACATGTGTCATTTACATTATATATATATATATATATATATATATATATATATATATATATATATATATATATATATATATATATATATAATCAGAGTGACCGAAAAATAAAAAATGCAGTCCACATTGTCGGGTCGGTACGTATGAATTATTCGTCACGGTGAAAAATTTTTTGTATACCGTACCGAGAGCATTGTCTAGTTACGATCTACTCTTATACAACACGCGAGTATTATATTTATATTTACAGTCACACACGCATACACATAGACAAATTGATTGCCCAGCGCGAATAATTGACTCGAAAAAGAACAATCTACCAAACAATTACACTATCATTAGTCGGCAGTCAAAATTTCGTGTCCTGTATTTCATTGTTACCGTCGTCATGATTATTATCATCAACATCATCACGGACGACGATGAACTACAACATCATCATTAAGTGCCATCTCCGTATCGAAGGTGGACGACTACTTACCTCGGCATATTGTAAATAGTATACAAGGCAATCATAATATGGCTTTAGATAGACACACACACAAACACACACACCTGGGAGAACGGATTGTAATCGCTTTGTTATCAGTAAACAATGCAGCTCCGCTTGTTTTTGTAGTGTATTATATTATTACTAGCGCGCATATGGTGGTCTGTGTGGTGGTTTGCCGTTTCCTTACGCGCGATAATATTTAGGATTATATATATATTTTGATTTTCCCATGATAATTTTTGCGTCATCGATCGTATTCGAACTCGGTATATTTCGTATAGAAGTCCATGTTCCACCAGACTTTCCGGACGACATGAATATCTGATAATAATTCCTACAGATCTTGTCCTTTTATTACACTATTCAACCACGTAGGACAAAATAAATTTTTCGTAAATTTAAAATTTATCGAAATTTAGAATTTATCTGAATTTAGAATTTTTTCCGTCATCCGCTTGTCGAAGAAGATTAAATAACTGCGTGTGGTTCGTCATCGGACATTTCCTATAGCTAAGGTTGTATTATAGTAAGTTTTGAAATGCGTAACGGATAACGGACGGACCGTCCCAGGACTAACGATCAGATTAGTTTTGAAAAATCACACTTTTCGAAGTTCAGTTCTATTATTTTTTTGTTTTTTGGCCCCAGTTCGTAAAAAGATTGGGATAAATATATTGTGTAAATGAAGTACAAATACAGTAGAAATAACAGATTAACGTTAGACGAGACTCGGACAAATTATTCTAATCGGCGAATGATTAATTTGCGGAATAAATTCTTATCTCCTCGTCCAAACTTTTCTCAGAAGTATCGAGAAATAAATGACAATTTAAGTGATGTTTGTTCGACGACGTTGGAAGATCTGCGTATAGCCGAACAGTGTCAATCGGTTTCCTCAGACTGGCTATCGTACGTGTTGCCAATTTTTTCCGTTCTGTTGTTAGCCTTGTCAGTTCAATGTAGTTCTTGATGTTCGCTTCTTTCTGGCCTTCTTCCTTTCGGTCTGCATTACCTTTCAATAGGACATCCAGTTTTAACACATCTCCGTTTCAGTCTCGTTTCTCTAATTATTTTGACAAGAGTGACTCTTGTGCTCGGTTAGAAACTTCATTCGAAATGGAATTATGAACACGCATCCCAAGCACTACGTTTCAAAAGCCTCATCAATTTTCAAATAATTATTTTTTGTTTAAAGTCCATGTTTTTGTCGCGTACAGTACTTCTGCCCGCATAAACTACTTATACGTAATTTTATGGACAGCGTATTCTGCGTTAGTAAATGTTTTTTTTTTATATTGCAATTTGCTTGTAATATACGTTTTCCGTTATTACGTGTCCTAAATATTTGAAAGAATCGACTTGTTCGAGATTTTAGCTCTCGATCGATATGTTCATTTTTCTTGCATTAAGCTGATGCACATTTTACGTTTGTTTTTTTAATACTTATTTCCATATTTACTTGCTACGATACAGTTTATAAATTTTGTCTTTTTAAATATGTATTATAATTCGGTATGAATTTAATCTTTTAATATATTAATTTTAAATAAATTATTTGTCCGCGGATATAAGATGAAGAGTTTTCATAAGTAAACGTTAGAATTCAGTCGTCTTGTTCGTTTTGCGCAATCATCTACCTCGGTATTGTCGTCACGTCACAATGCAACCCGGCATGTTTGTTTTTTTTTGTTTTTTTTTGTAGTGTACTATATTATTACTAGAGCGCGTATGGTGGTCTGTGTGGTGGTTTGCCATCTCCTTCCGCGCGATAATATTTAGGATTATTTATATTTTTTGTTTTTCTGATGATAATTTTGTATTCGAACTCGGTACCTTCCGTATAGAAGTCCGTACTCTAGACTATTCCGACTTTTTGTCAATTTGTTTGTATTCAGCTGTGCTAAGGTAACTCTGTAAAAGATAATAAATTATTCGTGATTTATCGAATTTTATATCGAAATAAATATTTTTCTTCTTCTTTTAATCGTTTAAAGTTCTGTGTTTGATTCCCCACCCCCATATTTACAAGACGTATTTCTTCTCGTTCATAATAATTTCTATACAGAATAGCTCGGAATAATAACGTCGTTGTTAGTGGATCAGCTGATACGTATACGATAAAAATATTTATCTATATTTATTTACTTCGTTTATATTCGTGTGACACGTGCCTTTGTTTCATCCTTTTCAGTCGATCAATTTTTTACAAAAAATTATTATATAATATTTAGGCGTATAAACGTTTAAAAAAAAATTAAATATTACTTTTTTTTTTAAATAATTCTAGATAATTTTTAAGGCGTTGTATAAATTTTTATATTATCGAAACATTCTACCTCAACTCTAAATGTCCTTTATTACGACAGTAGACGATTTAAAATTTGATTGAAATAATTTAAATAATAATAAAAAAAAATCTAATAAATGCTTCGAAGGAAATTGTACATTAGTTACTTCGTAGAATATACGGATAGTTTTTAATTTACAATTTTCGTTCTATTAATAATTTATTTAAATAGAAATCAAAATCATTTTTATCACGGCGCGCTTCGGGCGATTTCTATACTACCTCTTAATTCACCTTTGGGGAAGTTACCTTCATTCTCTATAGAACCTAAGTATAGGGTGACTCAGAAAAGACGGACGATTTTACTGTTTTTCGAATAACTCGAAAAATATTCGATCGCTATTTTCGAATGAAATTTTATTTAAAAATAGGAAAACTCGAAATTAGCTTTCAATCATTTGCGGAACATAATATCGTACAGATGAGCGACATTTGCAACCATACTTTCATTCAGTTGATAAAATTTGGTTTGCGTCGTAGCAGTCTTACCAAGTGCGCTATTCGAGAAACAAAACAGTCCATCTTCTCTGGCGGTATATAAAACTTTCCGCAGTTTCATAGTCGACTTTTCCAAGAGGCGGTGTACCCGATCGATTTTTTTTTTTTTTTTTTTTTTTGATCCTCCATTCCGCACTTACGCGGTAGGGCTAATGTGTTGAAAAAATTTTGAGATTATCGAAGTAGGAAACAAAGAAATGTACACGTAAATAAAAATTAAGAATAGGCGCGTGTTGTAATTCCCTGCAATGTATAATAGATATAGTTAAGGAATGAAAAACATAAAAAACCATCGAGGATGTGTGCAATGGTTGTATCTTAACGGAACATATAATGTACACAAAACGAATATAAATTATTATATGCGTGAAATTTGCGTCAATTTAAAACGGAAATATAACCATCGAAATGTAGACGGTAAATAATACGTTTAACAAATAATAATCGAAAATCTAGAAAAAATAGTGTACAGTTACTCTACCGATAAAATTAAAAATTAAGATTAAATTATAATAAAGCGTAAGATTTACATGGGATTTTACAAGTTTTTTTTTTTAAATTCAACAAATATAATAGCCATAGGTATAATGTAGAGAGATATGTTATGTATATACATGAGCATCTGACAAAGTTGTAATATTTATAATACAATACTTCCATCGCAGTAAGGGTGACCAGCCTGCTGTAGACGTTTGAATTGTTATTATTATTATTTTTTTAAAATATTTAATCCGTATTACGTACTAATATCATTATCATTATCATAGTTGCTTCCCCAGAGTCAGGAGATTGCATATATTCGTTTTATTCGCTTTCGATAGAGAGAGAGCGATTGTCTCTTATAAGTTCTGTGTGTTTGTTGTCATTAGTTCCAGCCGTCTTCTTGCTCTTATTGATTTTCCACTAATTTTTCCTCGCATTGCTACTATGAAGATCCTGTCGAATTTTATGCGCCAGGTACCCCAGTACGCTTCTTTTTTCTTCCGCTTTTGCCAATACGTCGGAATTTGTCATATGTTCTGTCCACGATATCTTCATCAGCTTTCTATTTTTTTTTTCACCGTCTGCTACCATTGTCCACTATAATACGTCCTATTATAGCGTCGGACGAAATTATCCGCTTAAATTTTAAATTATCGTAAATAATAAATAAATTTATTTATTTATTTATTTGTAGAAATTTAAACAGCCGAGGCGCAAATAATAAATAAATCGTTTAATACTTCGTCCGAATCGATTTTAATCATGTTCCTTATAAATCGATCGTCGATCAACGAAACTCGTCGTTATCCGGACGTATTATCGGATAATCCGCCGTTAAGACTAATATCGTCCGAAGTTTATAACGACGGTCGCCGTCGTCGTCGTTATTTTAATAAAAGACAGACATTCTGGAGAGATTACCTAAACTCCGAAATCGATCGACAATCGCCGCCGAACGATTATTATAATAATAGTCCGCCGGACGTGATAGAAGACGAATGTTTCCATACGTCCGATTTCGAATCGTTTTCCTCCGAGGACGAGGAGCCGGAAGAATTCGGACGCGAACCGATTACACCGGACGAATCCGCGTCGAAACTTTTTAATAACCGACAAATTCGTCTACATCGTCATAACTTTCACGATCATCATCATCATCACCGTACAAGCTTCCAGTACGGTTTTCGTAGTTGGCCGAATTTAGACAATGCGACTAGTTGTCGTTGTTGGGAATATTATTGCAACGGTATCGATAATAATCTATCCGGTAGATTAGAATCCTCGCTAGATAATAACGGCGTTATTAGTAATAGTAACGATACATCGCCCGCTTACAACTCGAAAGGTACGCGTTATTATATACAAATTTATGCGCACGGATAAAATAATTCTATAGTACACGCACCTAGTATTACGTATACATTATATAAAGAAAAAGTTGAAACCGTCAACTCGGAAGCTGGTAGACATCGTTAGAAGATTGATGTTCGGTTATCCATCCCGAGCAAGCTAATAAGGCTAGTAGTTTGCAAATGGCTTCTTCGGGTCTTCTTTACCTTTTAGGAAGTTGATACTTTCCGGTCCCGACCAGATAACTTTTTTTTTTTTTTATAATTAAACGAACGGATATATATTTATTACTTTTAAAAACTAAATGTTTTTTTTTTTCAAGTTCCGCTTGATTATCAGAGAACGCCAATTGAAATATTGCCATCAGGATGGTGTTCTTGAAGCGGCCTACACTTTATTAGCGTGTGTTCGACTGTTAGAGGCTCCCGTCCGCAGTAGCAGCATATCGGTTGATTTTCTTTTTCTATTACGTAATTATGGGTTAACGCAGTACGTCCAATTCTGAGCCGAGTTAGTACAACATCATCACGTCGCCATGGGTTGTTATCCATGGAATTGTGTTTTGACTGTTGGTTGTAGGAATACGCTTCTAAGTGCTGTGCCTCGTGAAATTGGTTTTTGATATTACGTATTTCGTCTTGTGTTATTTTTCGCACAGGAAACATATCCGCCGCTTCTTTCGCAGCGATGTCAGCTTCTTCATTTTCCTTTATGTTGGAGTGTGAACGGATTCGGCATATGATGGTTTCTTTTATGTGTTGGTTAGCTGAATATCTTGGGCTATGAGGCGGTTAGATTTTGAGAGATCGAAATTAATGCTTTGAACGGCGTAAAGTGCGTCGGTAAAATAATTATTTTTTCTAAGCGTAAGTCTCTAGCCAAATCGAAGAGATATTTTTAATGGCCGTTATTAGCTCCCGGGACTATTAAAGTACCGTGGACACTAAGATGCTACATGTATTTCGTTAGACTACTAGATGTAGTAAGTCGAATATTGATGTTGTCTTTTTTTTTTTTTTTTTTTTTTTTTTAAACGTATATTTGTGATAAATGTTATAATGATATATACACTCATAATCACACCTCATGTATAAACACAACAACACTCATACGACATAATACAATTGTTTTAATACTACTTATCCCGTCAAGCTTTCGCTTGTCGACGGGTAATTACATTTCTTATGATTTAATATTATACATTTACGCTTAATATAATTTTTTATTTTGATTACATTTATTATATTGATTTCTTTAATTACCGTTTATTTATATAATTATAACTCATTTGCACTCTCACATACTCTCTAACTTAACTGCCAAAGTGAGCTTAAGTACTGATCAGTACCATGCTTACATACACACACACACACACACACATAGAATTCATGTATACATCTGTTAGAGTAGTTTTAATTCATATTAACTTTCAATTTGCAAACAATATATTTCCACTCTAATCATCCACATATAGACTCCCATTTACACCAAAATTTTAATTTTCCAATCGGTAGTAGAACCCTGACATCCGCATTGTATCATTCTATATTTGTATTTCATAATCTTCGTCATTTCATTATTCTTATAGTATTTTATCCACATTTTCCTTATTTTGTAACCATTTTTTTAATTCACCTTTTAGTTTCCTCTCCACCCTTTCGTTCAATATTTCTTCTGGTATCTCGTTCATCATACGCGACAATATGTACATATCTGTCTGATTTCCATGCTTCGATTTCGGTATTTGAGTATGATATTTTTGTATCTTCCTTAGATCATATGTTATTTCTTTTCTTTCCCTAACTTTTACAGGTTTCCGATTTTTAATATAATCCAACATTCTAACCATTAAGCACAGTCCTTTTATATTCTTCAAAAGTTTATGTAATTCACTATCATTATCTCTTGTAATTAGTTGTAAGGATTTTCTCTGTAACGATCGATACGTACAGTATAATACTTCTTAGCTAAACCCCATGCCTGCACACCATATCTTAATCGTGAATCTATCAGCGCATAATATACTATTTTTAATGTTTCTTTGCTAACGTAGTTTTGTAATGTATACAATGCTAGCAATGTTGCTCGAATTTTTTTTTCCACAGAACTTATGTGTTTATTCCATCTTAAATTTTCGTCAATAATTACACCCAAGTATCTGTGTTCTCGTACCATTTCTATTTGTTCGCAATCTTTGTTACTGCACTTATTCTCCTGTTTCATGTAATGGGCACAATCATTTGAGTGCATCTGTAATATAGGCTTGTATCTTTCTATATCCATCATAGATTTGAAGAACATACATTTTGTTTTTTTAGTATTTATTATCAGGTTATTGTTATGGGCCCATATGCTAATTTGTATTAAGTCTTTCTGCATATTTTCAACGGCTATTTTTATATTTATATTTGTCGTTATTATCGCTATGTCATCGGCAAAAGCATATATTTTACTATAATTTAAATATTTTTGCAGACCATTTACATATATATTAAATAAGATCGGGGATAAGTTGCTTCCTTGCGGTACACCATTTCTCATTTTAAATTCAATTCCTTTTACTCCGGATATACTTACTACGCTCTTTCTATCACTCAGATAATTTTTAAACCAATTCCAGACTTTACCCGTTACACCTATGTTATTCAATTTTATTAACAATTTATCGTGGTTCACTGTGTCAAAAGCCTTTGTTAAGTCAATGAACGTCACTATCACTTTATTTCGCATTTCCAGATTTGTCCTTATCTCTTCAGCAAAGTCGCCAAGTGCTTGCGATGTTGATTTGTTTTTCTGAAACCCATATTGATTTCTATCAATAACATCATTTTCCTGTAAGTATTTTACTAAGTATGATCCTGCATTGAGTACAGCGGGAGTATTGATTTCGAGTGGCTTAAAGCATTTTTCTTTACTTTCAAAAATCTTCGTCTCAGATGGAATTTTAATTCAGAAATATACCACGAGTACTATTTTTATTTATATATATATATATAATATTAGCTTCAGTATGCTTATCGATAAGTTAGTATCCACAAGTAAACAATGGAAAAGGTCGGAAACAGCTTCAGTAATATATTGACTTGCTTACGATATGTCGATGATTTCTCTATCGACATCTTTAAGAAAAAGCGTGAGAGAGAAAGAGAAAAATATTCGTCAACTTATAAATTTGTAGCGCAAGGTTGTCCCTTTATGTATATATAAATACATGTATTTCGGTATGTATGTGTGCATGTATGTATGCGTAATAATGAAACCGAATTTACTACTTAGAAAATATCAACTCGTTAGTCTGCAATGTGCCCTTAACTCTGGTTTCGAAAAATGAACTGTAATCAACTTTACAAACCTCGAGAGATTAGCTCTTATTTAATCGTACTGGGTAGTATCCGACTTTCTAGTACGTACGAAACCAGTGTAAAGAGTCGTAAAATAATCGTACGGATCGGTATCATTATAACCGTAATATTATATATATATATATATATAGTATAAATCAATACTTTCCAGGTGTTTCACCACATTCTGTTGAAAATTGATCGTAAGATATGTTGTTCTTACGTTATTCGAGTTATTAACACAATTCACTAAGTTTTGTTGTTCACTGAACAAAGTGTATTTGAAAGGAGTACACGTAAAATGAAAGGTTTCAATATTGTTGCAACATAATATAGAAAGCGTTTATATTACATACAGACACACTCATTCACACACACACACACACACACACACACACACACACACATATATATATATATATATATATATATATATATATATATATATATATATATAATATCTTAGGATAATTTTAAGCTGCGTTTTCTTCATGGGTGTTTAATTTCACCGATGATAGCCAAACGTCTTCTCTCGTAAAAATCTAATCACCGATATTCTCGAGGTCGGCTGATTTACCTCAGCCTATTATTACGATTCTTTTCTACGTGATTTCATCGGCACGTTTGCTAGGTCACCTAAAGCGAGAACTACTAATAGAAAACCGTAACGGTGTATGTGACCGTACGTTGAGCTAATGATGTGCGTCATAGGTATCGTGCGTTAAAGTCTGCGTTATAGTCAACGGGCGTCGAATGGAGCTAATGTTAAAGGGGGATAATTTATTAATAATTAGTGCGTACATTTGTCCGTGTAAAGTTTTTTACCTTATTTCCTGCAACTAGAGTTATTATTTATTATTATTATTATTATTATTATTATTATTATTATTATTATTATTATTAAATATCGATAAGTAAGAGGGGCAGTAAACAATATTCGATGTCGAAAGATCGTTTAATAATTAAGGTCGAATAACGCCCGTCTAGCGTTACAAAAAATTTTTCAAGCAACAATTATTTTTATCTTGAAAAGTACGATTCGAATTATGTTTACCTCCCGCACCCCCACCGGCTGCTATTCTACGAAACAGGTTAAAAAATAAAAATAACCCAAAATGAAAAAATAATTTTCCACACGTCTCGATTACTTTTCAATTTCCGTTCTATTTATCTCAAATTGTTAACGTTCAGTTTTACTATATTATTTTTATTGTATTTAGTAAATTAGCATTCGCGCAATTATACCCACATCCAATGTTAATAATTATTTGTAACTATTATTCAAGAAGAAATAAACATGATTTGATTTGATCATTTAATTTATTTATTTTTATTTAATGTTTCGCGATATTTAATTTTGCACCTGCTCTAATTTTTATAATTTTTCATTTTTTTTTTATTTTCGCGTATAGTTTATTTTAATTAAATATTGCTCGACTCATTTTACTCCCACCTTAGACTTCTTTTTATACTATCTATTAATTTATTAGTTAGGTCTTATCTGAATTTATATTGCCAAAGCACTCGGCACGATGGTTTAATCCATAAATTAATCCATAAATTAATCCAACACTCCTTGACTATTCATCTCGGTCGTATAGGCTAGAAAAAAAAAAGTTATATTTTCTTCTAGTAGGACAACAACTGTGGTCAACCTTTGTTGATCCTTCGTAAGAACATATACGGCTACAATTTTAAAAATAGAATTTTATTTTACAAGACTATATTCGAATCGTGCGTTGATTTAAAAATCTAAATAAGCCTCTAACAACTAAACTATTAAAGCTGCGAGGGAACACATTTCTAAGAGTGTGCATATAGGACGGTATCGTACGTGCGAAGTAGCTATACTTTGGGTTTCCTTCCATTGATAATAAAATAGAAGAACCGACTATGATAAAAGAGTTTAAAAATTGATCGAATGGTAGAACACGACGTTAAATATGATTTATTCGAGAGAGCGAAAAAAGCTTTAGTAAAGTGCCAAGAATTACATGAAAAAGCCACAACTTGTCATTTCTTCCCAAATATGCAACCTAAGATTAAACACTTTCAAACCAAACTTGATTATTATTCAGTTTATTAGCGGGCGTTGTAATAATTTCTGCAATTACTGAACGAAATTTAATATTTTCAATAACGCAATACGTAAACAATTCTTAAAACGATACCGCGATACTTATCGTGTTCAAATGTGATAAATAGAAAGTTTCAAAATAGAAGCAACATCAATTCGCCTCCCTTGAAAGAAAATACTCGCTATTAAGTACAAAATGAAAACAGCTACAACAGCTACTCATCAGGAGTATCCAAATCGCATTCATTTACCAAAACAGGTACTACAACTTCAAATTCAAAGCCCATTAAAGATGCTAAGCAATTGTGCCGAATACCTATGATTGTACCGCCGCCTTGGAGCCAATTCAGTTTGAGTATCTGTTGGGACCTATTTTCAACAGGGTTTTGATTGTCTTGCAACATCAGCCCCCAAAGCAGTCGTTTGCTTCACCGACGCATTTAAAACATCACGATATATTGGACGTACTTTCTTAATTGAAAACAAGATCTATTCTTGATCACGTTATCAGTTTTAGCGGCTGAGACGGTAGTTTTGCTCCAGTGTTTGCTGCAAATCGCAGATTTGCCTGCTGGCCAGTATGTGATAACTGACTTATCTTTGGCAATACAGTACATTGAGGCGAGAATCACTACTTTGGCAACAGTGGACCAAATGTGGTGCGGCATTTTTGAATTAACTGAACGTACAGCATCACTTTCGTATAGATTCCGAGTCATCGTGGGATACAACGATAAAGTACATCGCGCAGTACAAAGACCTACCCTAGTTTACTTGCCGATAACGCTAGAAGAAGACAATGCAAAATATTAGAGTCAGAAAATCGTGGACGCGAGGAAACCAATCCTTCCGTATTCGGTCGAATATATTTGGCAATATAAAAAAGTATTTAGCAATGTAGCCTTTAAAAATTTATGAAATCTGTCCGCCGAGGCTGGAAACAGTTGTCAATTTGGCCAAACGCTGAGTACGCACTTTAATCTACTGAGTACTAAACCATCGCCAATATGTGAAGTATGCCGTACACCGCTGAAGGTCTATTATATTGTTGTAATCTGCCAGAAATATACTCGATATCGTTGCGGTCAGTTGAAAACAAGCGTATCGGATGTAAACAATCTCCCATAAACTTTTTAATTATCTTGAAGTAATTCTAATAAAGATCATACATCTTTCTTCATAAAAAATAATTTCAACAATTATTTAATTACCTACTCGTTAAAGCCGGTACTAAATTTAATACTTAATTTATATAATTACGTCGACACTAATATTAGTCATAAACTCGGTGAACAAAAATTAAATTATCGTACATTAATTTCTGAAACAGAGTAATATTGATAACGGAATGGTTAATGTGTATATTGTTTCTCTAATGTTAATAGATTTAATTTAATAACGAAATATATTAATTTTTTTTAAAAAAAGATTGAAACAAACCTCCAAATATAATTTTGAATCTTAAAAAATTTCAAGGTGAAACTAAATAATCGAGCAGTTAAAATGGATGATTAATATATAAAATACGCGAAGAAGTATAGCGTGTTTCGATGGAATTCGATTCGTAAATGCGTATCTCTTGTCGGTGACTGCTATTGAACCAGTTTGCGAACACGCAATAATTAGTACATCTCGAGACTAAACGCGGTCAAGTCGATAACGTATATAATACAGTTGGTTATATTAGCATTGGCATGTAAATACTATAATTCGAATATGTTGTACAAGGTCGAAATGCATTTTAATCTATTCACGTCATAAAACGGTGCCCATCAATTTTTCAGCAAATTTATTAGGATGACCTTTGAGATCAAAGATTTCGGAAACAACGATCGAACTGTTGAAATAATATGCGGTAGGTATGAAGAATTATGAGATAATTATCTGTCAGCTTCGAGCAGATTTGACAGATTCTGTTGGAAAGGTGATATTTTCATTTGAGCCTAAGAATTTACGCTAAAATAACGGGGTAAAAATTTTCCTTATTCGGCGATTTATACAGACTTCGTAATAGCCACAATTAAAATGTTTCCGTTGAGTGATTTTTATTTAATCAAAATCTTTCGCTATTATTATTATTACCTGATGTCCTGTTTATCTTTGTCGAGTGTACATATTGATAAATTATGTAAAATTTAAAAATGCACCTTTCCCTCCACTCTTATCTAGACACACTCGTTTACCATTTACGTAATCCATCTTACCCTTATCTCGACCACACTCCACTCTCTATTTCCCAAATGATCACCTTCGATATAAGCTTTCAACTTGCCACGAATTTGGTTCGACTTCGAGTATATTAATCATCTTCAATTTTTCTGTTTTTTTGATGGAATTCTATTGGAGAACAGGAGCAATGAAATACTGCGATGGAATTGGAACGGTGATAACATTGAAGGAACTGCTTAAAACGTATTTAAAACTATATATATATATATATATATATATATATATATATATATATATATATATATATATATATATATATATGGTAATCAAAGATGCTGACTTCTCTAGAAATGTTGCTATGTGAAGGAATAAATGTATATTATCCACATTGTGAACGGACGATACATTATACGGAGGTATACTTTAGGAGGAAATATTATTGAAAATGGCAAGGATTAGTGTAGAAGGATACAGGCTGTAGTTTTCGGGAAAAAGAATGAGAGTTCTGTTTATCGAAAAGGTAAAAATATGGTGCCATAAATTGAGGAAGAACTTGCTGCACGTGAAACGTACAGGAAATTCCTCCAATTGAGTTATAACCGAAGAGAGCGTGGACATTTTGTTATTCGAAAAACGCCAGTTGGAATTAACTGAATTAAACAAAGGGAAGCGATCAATATCCATCCCTTGATAATTGTAAGTTAAAAGCAAAATCAAAAAAAAAAATAGCATTAACATTTCGGTAAATTAATTATTTACCGATAAACGTTCGATTACTTAAAAAGTAAAAATATTTTTTCTATGCAGATTCTGTAATACATAGAGTCAGCTAAGGTTATTTCCTAACTTTCTAAATTATTTTCTCGTAATTTATCGCATGTTTACTCATATATCCTATTTAGGAATCTTTCCACGTATGTTTTTTTTTTCAAATTTGTCTGTTTTCTAGAGATTAATTCATGTTTAAACGCAACTTTGCCCATCGCCTTATCTACGACCGTAGCGAACATTAACTGACGTAGTGGTTGATTATTGTTGTTCGTCGAATTATGTAATTTTTATGTCGTCGTGTAGTCCTTCGTTTTATTATTTCCACATTGTCGATGAAGCGTTTTATGAGAAGCCTCCAAGTCATCCTACCGAGACGTGGCTGTAACAGACGTCGCATTAGGTCCGGTTTACTCGTATCAATAATATACGATTCGCTATCGACGGACTGTCTCCGTGTACGTCTCGCTGTCTAGTTTTTTCTTTTGCTGTTCTTTTCGATACTTTTACGTCTTAAAACAATTCTCACGAATCCAATAACGCAATCGGAGGATGTCCTTTCCTTCGCTTTAATTCCAAGAATCGGGACGACGATAATGATGATGACGATAACGATAACGATGACGACGGAAGATTCGTTCTAAATACGTACGGACAGAATGTTTTGCATCCATCCGTAATTGCAAGATAACTCTGACGAATGCTTTTTCAAGTATATCGACAATTTCGACGACTTTTACGAAATAATTCGTGTTCGCGAATACCATATTTTATTCCAGTTTCTCGTAGTACGTGAAATTTTAACTGGAATATCGTATAATTATTTTATCATAAAACGTTCTAAACACAGAAAAGATACTCCACTTGAAAGAATAAGAAAAAACAGATAATAATTTTTATCAAGGTACCTGCCTTAGTCTTGACTCAGTTAGCTTAAAACCTTGTACCGAAGCGGAACGTGAGGAAATTACACCAAATTATATATATATATATATATATATATATATATATATATATATATATATATATATATATATATATATATATATATAATAACAGAAGTTAAATATTATGAGTATACTTTATTCTTTATTCCGTCGTGGATCTATTAAGGAATTACAATATTAGTAGTATAAAATTTTAAAGGAAATTTAATTTGTAGAGTTTAAATTTTATTTTAAATGCGATGGATTATTTATGCCGTCGTATGACCGAGTTAATAAAGAATTTTTATTATTATTTATAATATAATTTAAATTTGTATACACATAAAATATGAAATAGTAGTGTGTCACCTTTTAACGATATCGGTATAAATTAATTGATTATTTTAGATTAAAGTCGTACTCTCGATACCCAACAAATGGAACAGAGCACGTCAGTACGCGCTATCTTAGTTAGTCGTCAATCTATATAATTTCATTATATTTATTTTAAGAAAAGAAAAATTTTTAATTTTTAATTATTATTATTACTTTGTAAGAAAAAACAAATAGATACAGGGGAATTTCAACATATATGTGATAAAGTATATGCAAAAAATAATATAAATCACGCAATTATTATAATATTTATATATAATAATAATAATAATAATAATAAAACAAATCATATGACGGTGCACAGCCGATATTGTAATCGAATCCGATGATCAGTAGGTGTAGATGGGCAATTAGATTTGTCGCTACTTCTACGGGTTGATATTTCGAAAACTAATATCTCAGCGTGTGCGATTTAATTCGACATCGTTCGTAAATAAATAACTTATTATTATCATTATCGCTATTAAAATTGATTGAAAGTATATATTATAGTTACTTATTATATATATATATATATATATATATATATATATATATATATTAATTGTGAAGCAATTCTTAGCCCGACCCCTATTAGAAATTTTGTCCCAATTTTCTGTAACGAAATCTGTAACGAAATTTTGTTACGGTAATAATAAGAGTGTTGACCTCATCTAACCAGCTTATAAATTGAGAAAATTGCACACATTTTTCAGTCATGTCGGTTTGTCCGGGTCCAGATTGTCCTTCTAAAATACTTGGTATAATAATAATAATAATCGTAATAGTAATAATGATGATGATAATAATAATAATGCGGTGTCGAATTCTGGCCGAACTCGTTGTTTAGTGTCCGTTGCAACATTGTATATGTGCTTCCTTTCTTCCTTGTTACAAAGAGTGGGGTATACACAACATACATATTCGTGACTGAGTATGTATATATATATATATATATATATATATATATATATATATATGTATGTGTGTGTGTGCGTTCTGAATGTAAGTGTAGGTGCATTTATAAACGTAAGCCAAAAAAAAAATAACAGATTCTATCACCCGGCATTATTTCGTCTTAATCTGTTCGGTTAGTATAAATAATAACGTTGTTGCGAAATGCGTCCGACCGATTGTTATCAAAAGTTAAACGTTTATTTAAATCGTTACTTATTTTTGTGGTTTTTTAAAAGCGTTTCATTTTCGAATTTTTATAAATTTATAATTTAGTTTTATCTTGTGGTCATAAAAGTTATTATTCGAGCGATTTACGAAATTTTAATATCGATACGAGGCTTGCAATAGGAAAATGACGGTGTGCAGTTCGTAATCGTATGGCATCGATAATTTCCGGTATGTAAGTTATTGTCCCAATTTTCTGTAACGAAATCTGTAACGAAATTTTGTTACGGTAATAATAAGAGTGTTGACCTCATCTAACCAGCTTATAAATTGAGAAAATTGCACACATTTTTCAGTCATGTCGGTTTGTCCGGGTCCAGATTGTCCTCCTGCTACTTCATCAGGTATTTGTACGTTTCATCGTATTCAACCCCAGACATCAACTCGAAAACGATATACAACGAACGCAGAACGTCAACGCGAATATCGGAAACGAAAAGCAGGCGACCAAACCACTGATTCTGAACCAAAAAGATCTAAAACCAATCTCGAGCGACAACGGGAATATCGAAAACGTAAAGCAGGCGACCAAACCACTGATTCTGAACCAAAAAGATCTAAAACCAATCTCGAGCGACAACGGGAATATCGGAAAAGGAAGGCAGAAGAACAAACCAGTGATCCCGAACCAAAACGATCTGAGACAGAAGCAGAACGGAAACGGGAATATCGGATACGGAAAGCAGGCGACCAATCCAAGGATGAACCTGGTACATTTGAACTGTTTATTTTTTTACAACAGAATTACATTCATGAACATGTGGGTGGCTAAGAATTGCTTCACAAATTAGTCTTCTACTATACGAAGCTTGCTTCGTATAGAAAAGGTAAACCCAGGGGGGTCAAGGGGGGCAGGGCCCCCCTTGCGAGGCGCGAAGCGCCGAGTTTATATATATATATATATATATATATATATATATATATATATATATATATATATATATATTTCAAATATTTATAACATTATTCATATTGTTTATATATTTTATTAATTTCACACGCGTTCATGTAACCGTTTTCTTCATCCTGTACTATACGAAGAACGAGAGAATAATCTATGTACAACTTGACTACCAGATATGTGCCATCTCTCTGTATAATATATATATCTTTAAGAGATGTTGCTGATTATTCGATTGGCTTCTAATCTGTTCGCAGTAAGGCTTCTGTGTTGAGACCTGTCCATTCCTGCGTGTTTTCAAACCAGGTTTTCCTTCTGATACCGCTTTTCCGTTTTTCTGTGACGTTTCATTCAATGATCATTTGCAGTAGGTCGTATCTTCCATTTCTGAGGACATGACCCCGAGATAGGCTGCTTTCCGTCTTTTTATAATAGTCACCAGTTCTAGTTTTGTTATTTAATTGATACAAAATTTTCGTATTCGAAACCTTATCCGTCCATGATAACCGCAGATCCTTCGGTAAAGCCACATCTCGAAGGTATTCTGTTTATCATCGATTTTTTAATTGTCTAGGCTTCTACTTAATTCAGCAGTATGGATCGTACATAATATTTAACCAGCCTCCATTTTGCTGTCCAATTAAGCGTTTTATTTGAAAATACTTTTCTCGTTTTCAAGAATATGTTCCTTACTTGCTCAATTCGTGTCCTTATTTTATAATCTTGTACCCACGCGCTATTAACGTTACAACCTAAGTATTTAAATGTATTAATTTGATGAATAATTTTATCGTTAACTTTTATTGATACTGTTTGAGTTTCAGTTTCTTTGCTGACTATCTTGACTTTTTTTTCTTACAATCAGTCAATATTCCCATTTTGGCTGATTTCGCATTAACCCTGTTCACCATCCGTCGAAGTTTACGTTTGTTGTCTGCAATTAAGACCGTGTCATCGGCGTAACGTAAATTGTTAATGCCATAATCATTCACATTTACGCCACCTATATGTTCAGATAGTACCTTTTGGAATATCTTTTCAGAGTATAGGTTAAAAAAAAAATTAACTATAGCAGGCAACCCTGTCTGACTCCGTTCCTGATATTCGATTCTTTTGTTTCTATTCCTTCAATTTTTACTACAGCTGCATAATACAAGTTTTGAATTATTCTCCGGTCTTTTCCATCTATAAACGTTTTGCTTAATAGTTTATCATGTTTAACACTGTCAAAAACCTAAGCATAAAAATATCGTTTTTTGACGATCGAGACATTTTTGTAGCAGGACTTTCAAGCAAACTAACGCTTCCCTTGTTCCTAATTCGTTCCGGAACTGAAACTGTTCTTTACCGAGTGTTAAAGTTGGCCATTATAACCCCTGTTTACAAGAGCGCTGATAAATCTGTTATTTCGAACTATAGACCAATATGTATTCTGTCGGCATACTGTAAAATATCTGAAAAATATGTTAAAACAGTCGCATTAAATATATAATCGTACATTTTTCAGCCCAAATCAGTTTTTGCCACATAAACGCACGAATGACGCTCTTTTTCAACTGTTTCGCATATTACCGAAGCCTTAGAGAAGAGATGGTCAGTTGGTCTTGACAGTCTACTTTGATCGAAGAAGAGCTTTTGATATAATTGATCACAACATCTTGATAAAGAAATTGAATGCACTCGGTTTCAAAAATAACGTAAACAAATGATTTAAATCTTAACTAATAGACAATATAAAGTAAAAGTAAACGAAGCGATAAAATTGAATTACAGTTCGGACTGCCTCAGGGTAGTGTACTAGGTTCTTCATTATTTCTTATATATGTCTATAAAATTTCTGACCGTGTGCGCTCTTGATGAGTTCACGTTTTCCTGATATTTTAGATAAATTTAATGTATACGGTTTCTGTATCCAGACTGATGGGAACACCATCAACTTAATTAGATCGAATCAGTTCAGTTCACGATTTATAAACATTCGTTATAAATTAACTCATCCCATATCTTAAATTACAAACTGTAGACGAAACAATAATTAAATTTTTCAACGAACGAATTTTTATCGTAATTAAAATCATCGAGAATTAGAGGTAGGTAAAACATTACGAATTACTGAAATTATTCAAATCTTATCCTAACACTATTCACCTATAGCCAGTTGGCTTTGCCTTAAAATAATGTACCTTCGTAAAAATTTTTCGACTGCATAATTCAGAGTTGAACAATTGCTCGGCGTAACTGATGAGTTTTCCTCATGTGTTTAGATCGCTTATTCGTATAAATTTGGAATTGAATAGAAAATATTTCCTCTATTACTATCGACGGTCGGTATCCTGGTAGTTTCATATACTTTTTTGACCATTTTACACACTCTGGGACGGATTAGCGCATAGACCCGACTGAGCCCCTTGGCCCAGGGCCCCACGTATCATGGAGAGCCCCCATTAACTAAGTGAATATATATATGTATATATAAAAATCGAGCCATGTAATATTTGATTTTAATAAATTATAAACGTTTAATAACTATGATTATTTTATTATTTAATTATTATTTCTTTAAATGTAGAAAATATTAAAATCTAAAAATGTACAATCAATTCTGTTGTTTTTTTTTTATGCAAAGCAATATTTATATTCAATTTTACAGCAATATTTATATTTACATACAGTTTTACATTGTATGAAAAATCATTCTTGTTTAGAAAAGTTAAAAAGTCTACCCTTAGAAGGAGTCTTCAACAATCACGAGCCTAGGGCCCACCGAATGTTTAATCCGGCCCTGTACACGGCTATTATTCTCCAAAAACATATCTTATTAATGTTATAAATCATTCCATTTCGTAGTAAAGTCTACTGTTACGGATTATATACCAGATTAGTAATGCTTTTTTATTTATTTAGTCTATCGCAATCGTTATATAGTTCATTCAACGTGGAAAAAATTGAAGGCGCCTACTTCGGAAGAAACTAAAGAAATTCAATCGAGCAAATGAAATAATCAACAAAGATCAATATGGTGGATTATTATTAAATCGTTAAAATTAAATATCTTTATATATTGCGCATAAATCAGTATAGTATTCGACATGTAAATTAACGGCAAAGATTTGTCCGGCAGATTTGATAAAAGTTATCAGTCTGTGTTTTGTTTCAAATTCGGCGTTCTGAATTGTAATAAAATTAGTACGAAACTCGAACACCATCCGCCGATCTGTAAATTAAAAACGAGACCTATTTTATTTTATTTATTTTTTTGATATTTACGCATAAAAAATTTCGAAATTTATAATCCACACATTTGTGTGAAACTTGCACACCAATACGTTATATGTGTGCGTGGTGTGACAATAATTCTTACCTATAAATGTCGATGCAAATAATTACGCAATGATTTACATTAATTAATTGAAGCTCAACATATATCTCAGCAGCCGAAAAGATACAACAAATACACTAATTTCAGTAACCCTAAGTTAAGATTTACAACGTGTATAACTCACGTGCACGCAACAATTACTTAATGAACATTTATTGGTAAATGCAGTTTTTTAGATAGACTTTTGTTAGAATTCGATAGGTTTTACATGGTACTTAGCTAACCCACACCAGTGGACAATGTCATAAATGCTAAGTATAAACGCCTCAGATGTTATTGCCTTGAGGCACCTCGACACCAATACTGTAGTGGATGGATAAAACGTCGTCTTCTTTGACACAGAAATATCGTCCCGATAGATAAGACTTGAGCTATAAATAAAGGTTATGCGGTAAAAATGTTTTTAACTTAAATAGAAGCCCTTTATGTCACACACACTAACGCTTGAAAAACGCCCAAAGATATACCAGTGCGGTACTGCTTCCTCCACGAAAGTGGATCATATCATATCAACCACACGATGACACTGACGATTAAGATTGATCATTTTGGAAACCAAACTGGCGATCAGGAACGACATTTTGTTCACGTAGCATTGGATAAAGATGTTTTCATATTAATTTCTCTAATACCTTTCCTAAAATAGACAGTAAACTGATTGGCTGGTATTTTGATACTTCCTAACAAGATTTATTAGGTGTACGTACCATTTTAATGATTTAAAACTTCCATTCAAGCGGAAAATATATTTCTTGTAATGCCGAGTTTTATATATATATATTTGTGTGTAAGTAGGAGGATAGCTCGTTTTGGTAGATTTTTAAGAATTTAAGAAGTGATGGAATCAAACTCCGGAGCTTTTTTAGTTTTCAAACGTTGTATTTTACATCTGCTGGACTAAATGATGAGATAGGTGCTGATAATTGGGTGGTGCATTCAGCTCCTGTGAAATGTGCATAGGATGTTGATTATCAATATTATCCTAATGAGGAGTAAATACTTGAGAGAGATATTTTGTAAAAGTTGCAGATTTCCCTTCAAGCGATTTAGTCCTAGAACTATTATCTAATTTTTATTGGAGAAATCGAAGAGTTGAATCATACTGAAATTATTGGACGCGGACAGTCTAAACGTAATAATAATAATAATAATAATAATGAACAATTAGTAAATAAAAATATTTAACCCGAGAAATATATATATATATATATATATAAACTATCTCGGTAACCGGTAATTTACGAGTCGATCGGTAACAACTAGTTGCAAAGGTCGTAAACCGAATTATTGCCGGTTTAAAGACGTTCGTCAACTAGTTCGCGCGGCGTAATAATTATCGGAAAGACGGTAATGAAAATTCATATCCGCGAAACTCACTTACCCATGTCCGATACGTTAAAGTATCTCGTCGGAACCGGATCTTTCCGATAAATATCTAACCGGTTCGTCATCTAATTCGAGTTACGATCTAATAAAACTGTTTTAGTACGTATTGAATAGTTACATACCTTGCGGACGATAGATTCTAGGCCATCCATAGAGACAGAGTGAGAGAGAGGGTGATTTAAAAATTCCTATATTTACGCACGTTTGTAAGCTTCACGAGTTTCCTCTATCGATAAATTTTGTCGTACACATTCAATTATCTCATTTGAGATTTTGAAATTTTCCGCTATTTTTTTCAGCATCACATTTACTACCGAATAATCTACGCGACAAATGTCCTTTTCGGTCTCCATAATTTTATTATGGTTATAAAAAAAGTACAGAAACTACTTTAAACAAAATACACCAGCCCATTGTAATTAACACATTTTTCGTTTTTCTGTTTTTAATGGGCTAGTATTCGAGTCATTAAGCACATGATGTTAATAATGGTTAAATAGAACCTTTCAGCTTTGTAGCCTTATGACTACTGATGGTGATGATGATAAAAATCCTAATACACTTTCTTGCAAAAATAACATGCAATAGGCTTTGGAATTATATAACGTTAAAAACCGTGTATATTCCGCGAATACCACACTTTATTGATGTAACTAAATAAACCAGATAATGAAGTTACGAAATATTATATAAAATGGCATGGAACAAGTTGCGCTAAAGACTTCTTCAGCGTCAGACAGTAATGTTCAGCAAGGCTAACGTTACCTACACGATATGATCTACTATCCTGACAACTTGTCACAATGCTGACTGTGACTGCTAACGATATCCCATGCGCTTTGAGACACTCGCGAAAATTATTATAAAAGTTTCGTCAGCTTATAAATAACAAATTCGGCTGGAATAATAGCATTATATATTAGCTATTTAAATTAGAAGTTCCATTACATATATATATATATATAATTAAGTTAATAAAATCGTATTTATCAATAGAAATCTCTATGGTGCTCACCTTATACATAAATCATCTTTCAGAACTCAGATCTACCGTAGGGTAGTGGATCAGGACTTCATCTGTTTTTAACTTTAATAAATAATTTGCCTAAGTTACCTCTTAAGTTGGAAGAGCATCGTATGCCGATGATTTGACTTTATGTTGTCTATCATTCAGATCAAATACTATATGTAGCGGATTAGAAAAATCAGCTAGCGCTATATTTAAACTAATACGTACGTCTGTTATTCGACCCACATTAATGCATGTCCTGTTTGGCGGTTAATTTCCGACAGCACACCAGCTCTCTGATGCTCATTCAATAAAGTTCTCTGTTTATTTATACAAGTTTCAACTACCTTAGTATGTCGAGGTGTGTCTTTTGCTAGTGTTATATTAAATCTTCGCAGGTATGCAAAACTTACTGATATGCATTCATAATTGTATTTGATTTATGGCAAAAAAGATGGAACAATAGTTTGCTTGGTAGAACAACTTTTTTAAGTTCTTTAATAGCGTTGAAAATAGATTTAGCGTCTTAGACCGGTTAGAGATAAATTTCTATTCCAGTCAAGTGCTGTCTGGACAATTTCGGTTCGCATTTTAAACGTTTTAATATAAAATCGTCAGATATTTGGTTTATTTTGCGGTTCCGGCATCGATTCGATTGAACATTTTCTATTTGAATGTGCCTTTACCGAAGATATTCGTAGAATTAGCAGTTTTTGCGGCTCGCTTGTGAATGATCAAATAGTAATAAATAATTCGGTAGTTTTAAATATTCATAATGTTAAGTCTTTTAATATATCGCTTTGCATAGACGTGTAAGTTAAATATAACTTAAATAACGCTGTGAATAAACTAATGTATAAATAACAAATATACAAATATTTACTTTCATATAGAAATAAATTATCCAAAAAATGATATAATACACGCAAAATGCATCGAAATGATTAACGTTATAGGTGACTACGACGGGTTAAGTCTCATCATGGGTTTATTTCAATTATTTTTATTTATACACTTACTTAAATGTGTGTGTGTGTGTGTGATATACATGTACATGTGTTAATATGTATGCGTGTACGTGTGTATGTGCATGTCCATCTAACTATTCTCTGTCGCATTATTGTATTCTCTTTGTTTTTCTGCAGATTTTTTATTTGATTTTTCCTTTACACTAGAATATTTATATGATATTTTATTATTGTTTGGTCTAATAAAGCATGTATGCATTTTAATGTTCTAAAAGTATTGGTAATAAAACTAACCGATATCATCAAGCTAGCTTCCAAAGTGAAAAATCCGCATACGTCGAATTTAATTTCTCGATTATTGATGTAATGCAAAAATTGTGCCACCTGAATAAATCAACAGTAAATAAATTAAGAGTATATATATATATATATATATATATATATATATATTTAACGAAATTCGACTGACAGTAGATAATACAATACGAGAAAATTGATTATTATATTATCATTAACATTATTGTTGTTAGTAATAATGATAAACCAGCTGCATAACTAACTTGGGTGACAGTCATGTTGGTTTCCTAAATGGTAGATCTAGTGTTCATCACATCTAAATTATTACGAAACTATAAAAGAAGGTTAAGAGCCACAAGTGTAGTAGTCGTGTTTGCATATTTTAAAAAGCTTACTACTCAGTCGACAATGTATCTTTTTGTTCAACATACTGAAGGAATTAATAATAAGTTACTACGGAATCATTAATAAACACTAGCGGAAAATGTAGAAGAATCCTGGCGACAAGTTAAAATACTAGATGTTATGTCGGCAAAGGTTGGATTGGAAATATTTTTTTTGAAAATACAAAATTTATGCCCTGATGTAAAAATGATCCCGAACTAATAAAATTTCGTAATGGAATAATTCGGATAGTAGGAGAATTTTAATACTTACGGAAAGAATTCACGTATACAAAGAACTAATTGAAATTTAAATTAAAACACTATAATGCCGACGTTAATTCACAGTATTTGTACGAAGCCAAATGCCTAAACTTGACTTCAAACAAGGAAATATATCAACTGGAAATCAAAGAGAGGGGAAATAATACGAAAAATGTCGGGCTCTACAATGTGAACAATTTTGGAATTTAAGAAAAAATAGGAAAGTATATGAAACAATAGATAGGGTTAAACATACTATTAGGAAAATAAGATTTTACGGACATGTTCAAAGAAAACCGCCTTACCAAAAGAATTTTTGATTTCTTCTACAATAATCCGAAAAGCAGGTTATCGCGGAGAGTGCAAGTTAAAAAAGAAATTAAAGATGGAAACAAGTTTAGTCACATGGTTCAAACTTTTCAACAATTCCACGAGATTGTAGTAAAGAAAACAGGACGAATATAAGAAAAGGATAAAAGAATACCAGGCAAGAAAAGAAAGTAAAGAAGTTTGTAATTGACAGTATGCGAATAATATTTCCGTGTAGATGGCATAATAATAGTAACCACAGACCGTATATTTAACAAGTGTGAAGAATTCGCCTACATTTATGAACATAAAATATGGTAAACTTGAAAAGTTTGGAAAGTGGGGATTGTTTTTTCATATTGCTATATTTTTTGTAATATTGTACATCTAAATTAATTCTGACACTTTACTTTATTTGAAATACTTTGTAGTCGTTATATATATATATATATATATATATATATATATATATATATATATATATATATATATATAAAAATTTGTGATTTTCACTAATTTTTTGTTATTTAAATTTTAAAATGTTACAAATTTCAAATGTCTGGAGGAAGTAATTTAGAATTATGGTTTGGAGAAGAAAACAATTATAACAAAAGCGAGGAAAATAGAACTAACATTTAAACTTATAAGAAATATCTATAATAAAAGACCCTATAACTGTCTCATTATAATACCATCATCACGTCATAGTGCTTATGTGTATCCAAACGCCTTGCATAATGTGTGTGGGAGGAAAGAATTAGAAATAAAAAACGGGAAATTATAAAAAAAAAATCTGCTCTAATATTGTGGACAAGGGAAGATCTCTTAACGAGGAGATATATGAAAAAAAAAAGGAGAAAATTACAAAAACCATGAAAAAGGGTGAATGATATTCAGTTGGCACCTTAAACGGTTGTATAACTTAAGACATTAATGCAAAATGGGATATAATGATACATTTTTGAGCACAATGAAGTGGATATATATATTATATACAACACAATGTCGTACAAAATGTTGCGCGATTACCTTCGTCGTGACAATTTACAATTATATAAATTATTCGTCCGTTTATTTCGAGTAAGATTGTGTGAATGGGGTGTGAATGATGTATGTTTTAATGAGTGTGAGACTTGTGAATGCGTGTAGTTTTTCTGGTGTGTTTAATGGGTGTGAGGCCGGTGAATGTGTTCAATGTATTTTTTTGTATTTTATTTTTTTTTTACTTTTAATTTCATAATTCAGAAAAAATTATTCATTGTATTATTTTATTTATAAGCCTACACTATAATTGGCTGTTAGCTGTTACGTGGCTTCATTAAATAAATAAATAAATAAATAAATAAACAATGAAAAACTTTTTGCCGCAAGATGAGTTCGAACCTTCATCGGTTAGGCTGAGAGTAGAGCGCCCTAACACCTATTCGATCGAGGATTTTATATATATATCTAATATATATATATATATTATATATATATATGAAATATATATATATATATATATATATATATGTAATAAGATTTACTAACGTCAGTTTGCAGGATGTCATCTTTGCAGTCGACGTCTATTTGTATCAATGTATTCCGGGTTTCTTGGACCTGAAAAATATTAATTATGTAATTAGCATTTCATCGCACAATAAATTATTATTAGGTTAGCTAATTTGAATTCCTTTTAATTAACGTATTTCACTTTTTAATTTCCAACAATTCTACTTCACTTACTCCCCGGGAATGTCTGTGTTTATTCTTTTCATTTATCGTTTTAGATTTACTAATTTACCTGACTTCATCGATCTTATATTCACCATTCCAAACCGGTACCTTTCCTAAAGCGACTTCTCTATGCGTGTGGGTAACTTGGAATCTCTTCGTATTATTACGAGGGATCGCCTATTGCTTAATTGTTTCCAGTACGTCCCATGAGTGCAGCATTAATACCAGATCTATCGGGCGATATATTTTTTGTACGTTGCTTCCCGTTTTCTTCTACTAAATTTTTATTTTTAGAGTTGTTTTCCTTAACCTTTCCAGTGAAAAAACCCTAATCTCAAAGAAACTGAAAGCCGTGTTTATATAGGAGACGCAAATTCGCCAAGAGTTAGTGTATAACCAGTGGAGACAGACTTTTATAGAGAGTTCCGAACCCTTCCCCTCGTTCTCATAGACAGAGAGAACCGTATGATATCTATAATTTATACCTTATTAAAATCCGCCGGAAATTTGTTTGCACAAATATAACTTTTTCTTTTTTCGTTCCTTGCGTAGTTATCGACAATTCCGAAATATAAATAAATATTTCATGTACTTACGCGTAGAACGATTTGCGTCGGTTGAATCGAAATTATCGCCAATCGGCTACTATAGTGAGCCGTGACTAAAACGCCGTAAACGATGTCGGCCAAAGGGAAATTTAGTTGATGATTGTTGGTATGAAAAACGTGAAACGAGTTCAACAAAATATGAAAGGTCACCGTACCGATTTCGATTAACATGTGTAATTGAAAGTATGCGTTGACGATGTCGACTAGTCGATGGATAGCTTGATAACTGTGTTTTAACTCTGCTATATCTTCTCGGGAAACACCTACCGATCGATATAATTATACATTACAGGCTATTATTTTTTATCGCGTTAGGTAGCGTATTTTCACAAAGTTACCCAACATGTATACACTCGAATTGTTTATAGATTTCCGTGTATAGATTGTGTATATATACATATATATATATATATATATATATATATATGTATGTATGTAATTTAATCGAGAACCTCTTTAGAAGAACAGTCGAAAAGCTGGAAAACTCGGCAAGGTCTGAAAGACGAAAAACATGGAGAACTGAATACGTTAGTAATCTAACGAAACCTCTACCAATAGGAAAACGATTTAAATTTTACTTTATAGTCCCTAAATAGAACAAATGGAAAATAACGGAAGAAAATTGATGCGACTGTGAACAAATGGAAAATAACGGAAGAAAATTGATGCGACTGTGAACAAATGGAAAATAACGGAAGAAAATTGATGCGACTGTGGCTTTGCGCAGAATACCTAACGTTTATTCTAGTGCGACCTATTTGGCACCTTCGATACGAATAAATTATAATCCGATCCAACTTTATGTGTCGCAGAAAGGGTTATAAATAGAAACCTCGCTGTCTAAACCTTATAATAGTTAATAGTTCACCCGTAGAATGGAAGAGCCGAGTTAAAATGTTCTTAATAATCAGTGCAACTTCTTTTAAACTATTCCCGATTTTTAATCGGTGATACCGTTTTAATACCGCTAATAAATTAATTATCCACAGAAATATCTTACGTCCGATAATGTTATAGGGATGTCCCATTTGTGTCTTGTCACTCTAATTTGAATAAATTGCGCCGCTTCCAAAACAAATGTTTTATTCTGAATGCTACAAGATCGAATGCGCAGGGCTTTAAAATTACCTCATCTACATAATAAATCCATTCACGTCTCTGTATCGGAAGTAGGCGACTACTTACCTATGTCATATTTTGTCGTACAGTGTAAGTAGCGTACAAGGCAATCATAATATGTGGTTAACGTAGATAGACACACACACACCCAGGGGTGTGTACTAACTGTAATCACTTATGCAGCCCCGCGTTTTTTTGTAGTGTACTATATTATTACTAGAGCGCATATGGTGTTGTGCGAGGTGGTTTACCATTGCCTTCCACGCGATACTAATATTGGGATTATTTATATTTTTATTTTCTTATAATAATTTTTGCGTCGCCGATCGTATTCGAACTCGGCGCCTTCCGTATACAAGTTCGTGCTCTAGCCACTAGGCTATCCCGACGACTAGTAAACAATTTTAAAAATTCTTTAATGACTGCAAGCTAATTATCCTATTATAAATAAGATAGGAGAAGCTTACAATTCAAATATAAGAGATATAAACATAAAAGAATTAAACATACATTATTACGATGCGTAGCTTAATTTTTGATTATATCATATATTATCGAAGCACCATTTCATTTAATTTATGTATTTATGATATTTTATATGTGCATATACTGTAATGTCTAGTTTTGTTCTTATTTGTATTGGCTGTAATTTCGTTATGCGGATTTTGGTTGTGGTTTTTTCCTGCAATTTTATTTGTAATATTTGATATTATTAATATATTTGTTATCACGATACACAATTTTGCACATTTCGGTACGTGTATATAATAAGTTTCGTTGTTAACTGATGGAAATACACATTTGATCTATTTATTCATTTATTGTAGACACGTGAAAAATAATACTTTTTTTCCTTGACGGAGATGCCTTTACAGCTTACATACTACACGTACGAACTAACTCAGTTGGAAACTTCTCTAGTATGTATGGAAACAGTTGGAAATTCTCAAGACGAAGAAGAAACATAATACATAGTATGGAGGATCGTTATTTAAGATACAGTTCGGAACGTAATGTTATTAATGAAGAACACTCGAAGAACATTGCAAATTGCACGTCCAGTATGTAGAGGACAGTAAGGAGTTTCTCTAAGTTGTATACAGAATAGGTTTACGCTTAATGTTTAAAAGTATATATATATATTATATATATATATATATATATATATATATATAAAACCGTAGAAATTTAGGATGCAACGGTTGCAATTTATAGTACCGAGTGAGGAGTGACTAGTGTATATTCCTCAAATTGTTCCGAATAAGACCAGCATTTTTTATAATGTGTTAGGAATGATTAAGGAACTACATACCTGGGACGTTGATAGATACGCTTGAAAGAGAACAACATGTTAACAACTATTAGGCATCAGCGATGGATCCGAATAAATATCGATAGTAGAGTGACTCGAACACTAAACGGTATTATGCATAAACATAATACTAAATATAAAATATTAAACAATAAAGGAATGGTTTTGAAATCGATAAATTTTTTTATAATATATAAAAAGACTAATAGACTTTTCAGCTATTAAGCTATTATGAAGTGGGTACAAAAAAAAAAAAAATTAAATTTTAAATATATAAAATGTATAAAAAATTAAGTATTTTTTCACATTTTATTTTTTTATTTTTATAAATTCTTTTGTTAAAAATGAATTTGTAATCGTTACTGCGAGGTGTGTAAATAATATTTTAGTAAAAAAAATGAAGTTTTTGTTCAAATGAAATTGGTTAAACGTTTCGGAAACTTTTTTTTTGTCTTTTTAAAATAGTTTCGCTTATTGAAATAAAAATTATTAATAATTATTTAACGAAATTTCATTTGACTCCTATTTTGACGCTATTATTTTTCTTAACAATGTTAGAAATTAAAAAAAACTTAGGGCATTTATTTTTCTTTGAATGAAACGATTTTTTTTTTAATGAAATCGAACGTATGTATTTTATTATCCGATTAAATTAACGTTCAAATTAAATAAGTTTTTTGCATTTTTTTTAGAAAAGGGTCCTGTGTAAACGCGTTTATTATCATATACATAAGTTAGTTGCAACAATATTGCTACATATTATTAAATAAATAAAAATTGCGTTATTTTTCCTAAATCATCGTAAAACGCAGTTCCAAAAGAATAACGAGATATAATAATTATATTGTAATCGTATGATCTAATTATAAGTAAATCACAGTTTTTTTCTCATGAAACGTGAGCGATACAAATAAATGAAGAAACTTCGTAAATTCAGCTACATTACGCTCACGTACATTAAAATATAACGGTGGTAATACTTACGCGTTAATTGATCGTTTATATGCACAATATGATAACATATGATAGTGCATAAACCCGAGAACTGTAAATTCATAGACAACGGTATAATATTCAGCAAACCCTGTGTCAAAACAAAAATATACATCCAACGTATTACAAATAATATACCACCGTATAATATTCGGCGACTAACCCTGTGGTAAAACATAGATATTCTTAATATTAAAAATAACTGAAGTGAACACGAGCAAGGCACATAGCCAGATAAAAAAATTATAGATGGACAAAACGAGTGTTGGAACGCTCCGTAAGAGAAGAAACATTAACAGTTGACCCGTTCATATAACGATATAACTCAGATAACGGGGAAGAACTTGATTCAGAAAACTCAGAATCAGAACGAATGCAAGATATTGAGGAGAACCTACTTCCAGCAGCATAAATTACAATCCAGCGAATTAGAAATATAGGCGAGTTTAAGGTAAGTGTACATATACGTGAAAATGCAATTGTGGTGGTAGAGTTTCAACAATAAAAGAAATTCTTCAAATGGAATTATTCGTTTTTTTTTTTTTTCTTTGTATATTCATGGAACAATTTTGCGCTGAATAAACCGGCTTCAATAATTCACCATGATATATTATTGAATATAATTTGCTTCTGCCTAATTATAATTATGTTTTATCTTCAAGTTGTATGCCTTGCCAACTGTGTTGAGTTTATTTTGAATGCGTTGGAGGCTTCTTCTATTATTCGCAATAATAACAACATCATCTGCTTAACGAAAGTTATTAATAATTTTTCCACTGATCCGAATTCCTAGGCGATGCTTAATTTTAAAATCTGCTCAACATATATATTAAGAACTTGGTTTAAATAGAATGCCTAATGCCTCCCTGTTGTATTCCATATGAACTCAAATAAGCTGAGTTGTTGGATTCCAATATATTTTTATATTATCTTTCAATCATATTTATCAACTGCGATTCAAATACTTTCTCATAGTCAAGAAAGCTAATAAATACGACCGTATTCATTATGAATTCAAATAAACTCAGTTTGATTCAAATATATATTTTTCTATTATCCTAAAATCATATTTATCAGCTGCAGTTCAAATGCTTTCTCATAGTCAAGTAAACGAATAAATACAACTTTATTAATTTCCATACATTTTTAAAGTAAGACATTAACTTTCAGCAGAGTTTCTCTTGTTCTGAAACCTGCGTAGCTAGAATTCTGTGATGAGTAATCTCCAGGAAAAGTTTCAAAAGATGACTCATGAGACTATGCTATAATCGCCACATTCATTGAAATATTGCTTTTTTGGCACGAGTACAAATGACGACTTAAGACATTCAGATTTATGTACATTTTATTAAATAATACAGTCAGTTTTTTGGTATTTTGCTGTTCAAAAAGTTTGCATCTGCAAGTATTCTGTCAGAAATTCTAACAACACGCGTGGGATTAATTTAATTACGTACCTTTTTTCTGTTTTTCAGAATTTGTAGACTCCCTGATAGGTTGCTGGACATTGTGAAATTGATTAATTTTCCTATGAAGTTTTCCATATTTCTTTCTTTTCGTACTATTTCATAATAATGTTCATCTTGCAGACATATTTAGGAGTGGCTATAACTTTTTCCAATTATAGTTTTTATCTGCGCATTCTAAACAACTCGTGCTTTTCATCCAGCGTCGTTATTCCTTCGGACCGTTCTTTCATCCATTTGTTCTCTGATCAACTAGTATCTTCTCGATTGACTGATAAAATTCATCCATTGCTTGATCATATTTTTGTTCCGATGTGGGAGCAATCTTGTTTATTAAGCTGTGGACGTCCTGTGTTTGTAAGATCGTACACCTCTATGGTATGGATATAATATATGCGCTACACGTCGAGTATCTTGGAGGACATCATTATTCCAATACAATTTCCCGAACGTCTGTTCTGTTCTCCTGTTATATCTTGAATAATAAAACATTCTAAAACATTCCTTCTTCTCACTGACAATTTTCTGTACGTGACCATTTATATTCTACTTGTAATCATCTCAATAGTGCATTTTTAGAAGCTTTCCTGATTCATATAGTGTTCTAATATTTCACGTTCTCTGTTTACAGATCTAATGATTTACGTCAGCAAATAGGTAGAATTCTTCGCATAAGTTTACTTGCATGCGATATTAACGATAAAGTTCTATAATTTTTGCATTTTGAGGGTTGATGTTTCCTAAGGATATGTATATAATTCTGCACCATTTTTCCCGTCATTTCGCAGTTGACCATATTCTTTTATATATGTTATGTATTTCCTTTATTCCTATGTCGCCCATTTCTTTAATTACTTCGACCGGTATCCTGTTCGTTTTCTTTCTTCTTATATGCTTAATTGCTTCTTCAATTTCATTTTCCAGTCAAACGCGTTATTTATCTATTTATATTTGTACTATTGTACAACTTTTGATAGTAATTTTTCCTGCTGAAACTTTATTTTTATCAGATTTGACGTAGTCATCCCCATTTTCTACGTCCCAGCTTCTTATTATATAATCTCTGGTAATAATTCGCAGCTTTTTATATAAATCTCATGGTTCATATAAGCATGTTACTGAATTTCTTTGTAAACAGCGTTATAGTACGTATTTTTGTCTTTGCGACAATAGTTACATATTTTCTTATTTATTTTAGCTATCTCATTTTCGTCTTGTTTGAAAGACATTTTTTAATTTTTCTCTTTTGCTTTTATCAGTTTAAGTCTTTCTTCTGATGACCATGGTTTCCGCTTCTTGTTCCTTTCATGTGATTGTGATTCCTCAAAGGCTTCAATAGTTTTGTTTTCGAATATGTGCTATATTTTATCTGCGTATTGTTAACTTTTGTACATGCATCTTCCATTTTCCATTCTCCTAAACCTTACTCGAATTCTAAACCTTTGTAATTTCCATTTTAATTCTAGTCGTTCGTATGAATATATTTTTTTACTTTACACGAAATGTCATGTCAACGGTCCACTATTTGATCCGCATTCGGTGCTTGAATGTACCATTCAAACATGATGTTCCTCAGCTTTCTTTCATTAGAAAATAATCGATTAAAAATTATGAAATTTTTCGGACACGTCATGCGGCGACAAAATTCTATGGTGCGATTAGACGAAAGGAAGACGACCTTGAGCACCAGTATACACCGGATGGACTGATGCCATAAGGAAAGCCACGTGGAAATTGTCCACGCAATGTGCATGAAAATCTGAATACCGAGTTCGTTGACAGAAATTAGTACCATAAACCAGAACATGAATTTTGGTCAGGCCATATCTACGGGTAATTACGACTAATGGTGATGAATATTTTATATAATATCCATTACTTTTTTTTTTAATCTTCTTTTATTTATAGATGCTCGATTGCTATGCTGTGACTTTCTGTTTAATGGTTGTGTGTAAATCAGTTAAGTGAGTGGCTTTAACTATTTTCAGGTTTTCCTGGAGTGTTTTAGCTGCTTTATCTGCATTTTCATTACCGAAAATTCCTGAGTGAGCTGATGTC
Source organism: Coronaproctus castanopsis (assembly GCA_032883995.1). Taxonomy (NCBI): domain Eukaryota; kingdom Metazoa; phylum Arthropoda; class Insecta; order Hemiptera; family Monophlebidae; genus Coronaproctus; species Coronaproctus castanopsis. Next base: position 59,238,503 of record CM065052.1, read on the forward strand.
CAAAGGAAACCCAACTTATTGTCCTGTGAAGTCAATTTGTATGTAATATATTTGAAGTTTTTAGCGTCGGAGTTTGTATTTTTAATTAGATCTTGTACACTGCAATACACTAATTGAATCAGTGCATATAACATATATTTGTTGTCTAATGAAGTGAGACTGCGTTTGTTTTTAACTTTAATATTCTACATTAATCTCTATGATGTTTGCACTTTTCTGATGTTATTTATATATATATATATATATATATATATATATATATATATATTTGTATATGAATAGCGACGACAATTATAGATATTAATAGTAGTAGAAAATTACCTGAAACCTGCGTTGGATGTCCAAATCAAATTCCTGGTAGATTAAAACTGACTCGGTTGTCACAGTTAAACCGATAATTATAACCGATGCAATGGTTAAACTTCGATTTATTAATAGTACTTTATTAATTTTTCGATCGCATTCCGCTAATTCGTCGTTAAAATAAAAAAGCACTGTATTATACTATATATATATATATATATATCATATGTGTGTGTGTGTCATTTCGTTTCATTTATCATTGCGTCCACCAACCGTCAAATTAGATTTGTATTCTTGACGCTCGATTAAATAAATTAATTCGAACTTTTTGTCCGTTAACCTTGGAAATTTGACCTCCACATCTGATATCCTTTGTTCATTTAGAGTGTTGGGGGTTATACTTTAAGTAGCGTCTATCATTGTTCTTCCCCAACGGTTTGATTAGTCGTGGCTCGAAATGTCATCATTATGTCTTCTCAGGAACTACTCGCTAATTATTTATTCCCTACATCCGCTCGATCGCAGTATGATATAATTTTATATTTAAAAAAAAAAAAAAGATAAATAAATAAATGATGAGGAATCTTATCAACTCGATAATATTTGGTAGATGACATTTCGTAATATAGATAACCGGTTAAACGACGCATGCTGGACAAGCTAATGTGAGGTGGTTTGCCATTGCGCGCGATTTCATTACTTTTCCAACAAGCTGGTACTAATTTACCAATTAGGCGGTTAAGTGAGTTGAAAGAGTTTTTTTGTACCGTGGAAAATTCTCGTCCCAGGTTCACATTCAGGTTAGGCGAGCAGAACGATCAAGCATTATGCTTCAGTTTTATTTTATATAATACATAAAAATTCTCCCTATTCTTTTAATTATTTAATAATTTGCAAATCAATACAGCCTTTTTAATCGGTTTACTCTTACACCTATCGTCGTTTTATTACATAACAGTGTAACTCATAATTAAATTTTAACAATTGGCTTCCCTCTCTCTGCAAAACATCGAATTCTTGTTGTTCTTCTTCTTATATGTCCATCTCGAATCGGAGATTGGTGACGTCTGACAAAACTTCTCTTTATCTCGCATAATACATCTTTATATATAACGAGAATTAATAGGAATGCAGTAAAAATTTTTGAATACCTTACAAGGAAAACAGGCTCACTCGTACACACTACCCTACAGAGAATACGAGGATGATATAGAAACCGAAGAAGGTTTCCTTGCGATGGACGGATGGAATAAAACAAAAATTAGACTCACACTGGTTGCAGATACGAGAAAGGCGTCATGTAAAAGTCATAATAGGGTTTCATGTTGATGTCACATGATGTTCACCAAATATCTTCGTGGTATAAAAGACATAGGAATATATATATTCAAAAGTCCTAATAGGCAATAGTGCTGAGGAAATACAATTAATGACAAACGAACTTAACGTGCATTCTATGAAAATAGGACTTGAAATAAATGTACAAAAAAGCCAAAATAATGACTAATACCGTGCAAGATACGGCGAAAAAATTGAACACGTAAGACGATACTTAACTTAGGAAACGTTTTTAAAAATAGTGAAATACCGAACAATCATAAAAGTAAACTGTATAATCAATGTGCGATCCCGGTCTTGACATACAGAAGAATTCAAAAAACCCAAACTGCTCACGGGAGAAAATTCCTTGGAATTAAACTCAAAGATCGCAAGACGGTTATATGGATTAGGAAACAAAACGAAATGCGGTTGAACGGATCACCAGGATAAAATGGAAATAGGCCGGACATTTGCGAGAGGATGAAAGATGGACTTACCGGATATTGCAGTGGATGGCTAGGTGGCAAGATGATGTCGTTGGAATTAATTGGATCCAGGCCGCACAAAATACGAGTCTTTGGAAAAGTTTAAGCAGTGGGTTGATATAGGCATATCATAAGAATTGTTTGTTTAAATATATAAGATATATACAAGCATGCTGTTTATTAAACAGATATTTAATCAAATCAGACCTATTTATTCGTAAGGATAGATATTAATATGTACGTAACTAAAAAAGGTAAAATCGATACTTACTACTGCGCGTTAAATCGTTTTTAAATGTTTTTTTACATCGTTCTTTAATTTCATTTAATATCGTTGGAAAAGACACGGATGCGTAGAAAGAATTCATCAGTACGAACATAATGTCTGCATATAGGAACATACGAACCCAATAAAAATCGTTTGGAAAATGATTAATCACCTTCTGTGGGAATAAACGCGTGAAATTTTAAAATTTATATCGTTTGCTTTAAATTTGAAGAATTTTTTAAATTTTATATATATATATATATATATACAAAGCTAAATAACGAGGAAATCAAAAAAATGATAATACATCCGAATTGTCGAACCGAAATTGATGGTTGTATTAATATAGAAATCTTGCAATAATTTAAATATTAAGGCACACGCTAGTATCGCGTGATGTTGACATCACGGTAGAAATAAAAGAATCGCATCGCACTGGTTAACATGACATTTACAATGACGAAAAAACTGTTTCGCAGCAAACATATTTCAAAATTCGTTGACGGTGAAATATCCCAATTTTAAATTTGTGTATACACCCGTATAAAATTTATAACATTATGTCAAAATTTAATAATATATAAATAAAAAGATTGAGTACTTTGGACAATTTTGTTATATGTTACCGGCGGCCTAGACGCTACGAGCAATTGATATCCGTATACTGTAGACGTTCGAAATAGCCACGTCGGAAAATGGTCTCGATTATGTAACTAATGCAGAGGTTCTTAAAATAACGTAAATATTTTTCCTCTCTGCATACAATCTGTTCGTTCGAACAATAAGTAGCATTGCTGTACATATAAATTCTGATGGAACGCTTCGCAATTGTTGTCTTTCCTTATTTATATATTGTTATTCATTGTAACGAATTTATAAATTATCGTCTCCGACGGAATTCTAGTTCAATCTACCTAAGTCACTTCAATCGTCTGAATCGTACGCTATTCTGCGATAGATCGACTACTAACGGATTGACGTGGTTTTTGAGTCGATGAAAATGTCTTCTTGCAAAGGTTACAAATTGGTTCTTTGAATGTTGAAATGCGGTGGTCCCTGTGTATGTCATCGTTGCGAATGCCCGCTAAAATATCACGCAGGACTTTAGAATCTTCGTATAAATTTAAGTTTGAAATGTTCCTCAGACGTGAATACCGTATGCACACACAGGTTTCAAGATTGTTTTATGCTGCAATACTTTATTTTCAATTGATAAAGGTGACTTTTTATCATTATTCAACGCATGTTCCTGTATGTTATGCTTAATTGCTTCCGTTTTCTTTTAAATGGTGAGCTGTTAGTCAAGGTATAATCCAAGATATTTTACAACACATGACTTTGGAATTGTCTGCTCATTCAGTTGGATCGCGCTAAAGTTCGTCCTTTTTTTTTCAATATATGAGATTCTTCATTGTTTAGGTCTTCTCCAAGTGTGGTAGATGATTTTGAAGCTGCTTAGTATCGTATTGTTATTGCTATGAGTTGATAGAATAGCTGTCTCATCAGCAAACATAGCTGTGGTTGTATCACTATTTTGTAGGAAATCGTGCGTATAAATCCGATACAAAGGTGGTCCCAGCATACTACCCTGGGAACACCTGACATTATATAGTACATTGGTGAATAATCACCGTCCACATTAACATGAAAATATTTTTCTATTAAGTATGACCTAATTAACAGATACGAATGGGGCAGTTGTTGTTTCAGCTTGAACAACAGTCTAGTACGCCAAACCTTTTCAAAAGTTTTCTCAATGTCGAGAAATATCGCAGCGCAATATTTATTTTCGTCAAATATTCGACTATTCTATGTACTTGCTCTAATGTGCTGGTATTAGTTAGGTATTACTCTTTTTTCTTCAAGAATAGAATTTATTCTTTTGAATAAGATATTTTCAAGGAGCTTAGAGAAAAATGACAATAATCTAATCGGTCTGTAAGAAGTCGTTTTATGTTGAGGTTTTCCTGGTTTTGAAATCTTATTATTGTGGCGAATTTTCATTGCATCGGAAAGTAGCCATTTCATTGAAAAGTACATATGTGTATCCTCATTTTCTGAACTATTTAAACTGAAGAATACCCATCGCTTGTCCTATTTTTATATTATTATCCGGCTCAGGTGATAGAAGATTTGTTTGCCTTGATATTTTTCTATTTTGACTTTTTTAATATGCTATTTGTCCAGATCGCATCATCACCGGACTTGTTACTACTTTCTTTGTTTATTATTAATTTAATCGGGGATACATTCTTTCCGACAGACTTTAGTGTTTTGCTTTCTAAATAACTCTAGATAATGTTTAATGCATTATATATATATATATATATATATATATATATAATTGGGCGACCAAGCTTTACTCGACGGTATGGAGATACCAATCACACGCTATTAAAATATATATATATATATATATATATATATCTACTTTAATAGTATATACTTTCTTTTGAAAAATTTCGTGAGTTATGACCAAAAATGTCAGTTTTAACAAATATGAAAAAGATATGTGCTTAATGTTTTTTTTTTTTTTGTGGAAATGGATTTTGGAATTTTTCGATCAAATTTTTTCATTAAAATAATTCTTTCACAGTTTTTTCGCAATATCCGATACCTTAAATAGAAACGATACTCCAGATATAAAATCTTAACTAGTTGTACCAACACGTACACGGTTAAAATCAAATTTATAAGCTTATAACGAGCTGAAATATGTAACGTACATTGTATCGAGAAAAACAGCCGAATTAAAAATTTCCAGAATTCTATGTAGAACTACCAGAGGTCGATCGAAAAATTTCAATCGTTTAAACGCATGTAGCCGTTTTCGAGATGCCAGAAATACATATATATACATTATGTATATAGAAAACTTGTCTATTTAAACGCATAAGATATGTATTTATATATTTGTTTATTTAAAATTTAAATATTTTAGCAATACATGTTATTGTGAAAATATATACCTTTTGTTTTAGCATTATAATTTATGTACTACTAGAAGGTACTCACGGATTCGCCTGTGTGATTATTTATTTTTAATACAATATCGCTATCCCTTTATATATATATATATATATATATATATATATATATATATATATATATTCGTCCGTTATTTCGGACACGCCCCTAACTCAATAAAACGTGATTTGTATTGCAGGCGTTGGTAGTGAAAGTACACTCTAACCGGAAAACGTGTTAAATTTTAAACTATTTAACAGATATATTACTACTTTTTAAAACTTTAAATTATTCTAATTTCTGTCTTATTTGTGATATCGATGTGAAACAATTGTACGAATTTCATCATTATCGCTTTAATGGGTTTTAAGATAAATCGGGACAGACAGACAAATTAAAAAAAACAAACAAAAAAAAACAGATTTTGTGTTTATATGTCGTTAAAAATAGCCCAATGCAGTGATTATAATAATAATCGTTAATCACAGACAATACAGTTTTATTATATATATATTAGTATAGATATGGAGAGAACACTGCGACTGAAAAGGTTTAATAAGTAATACTGTTCAATTGTTTGGGATCCGTATTATAATAAATACATTAGGTTAATTGACAAAGTTCAGTGTAAATTTTTAAAATATCTATATTACCCCGTATATCAGGTATTTACCCTAAATATATGAGTTACGATATATTAAGAAATATAATTGATGTGAGGTGTCTTTACACTACAGAAGGAAAATAGCCAAATTAATGTTTCTTCATGATGTATGCAACGGTAAAGTTACTAGTGAGTATTTAACATCAACCGTCTCCTACGTTGTACCAAGACCAAATAGGCGATCGAATTGTTTTTTTTAGTGAGCCGCGTGCACGACCAAACCTCGGTTTAAGTTCTCCGTTGCCGTCAGCTTTCCGCTTGTATAATTCTCTTTTGAACATATTTCCCTGTATGGATATATACTTTGATAACAGATATTTCTTTAATAAGTTGCTTCCCGAACATATTTTGCGATGAGAACAGGAGTTTCGCTGTTGTCTATACCAATGGTTCTAGATTGTTATTATGTGGTATGTGTTTGGTATATGTGTTCCTTTACTAATGTAGATGTAGTATATACGTTAAGGTTTATATTGTATTTATTAATTCGTTTAAGATTATTCATCCGTTTATTTCGAGTAAGATTGTGTGAGTGGGATGTGAATGATGTATGCTTTAATGAGTGTGAGACTTGTGAATGTGTGTAGTTTTTTTGGTGTATTTAAAAGGTGTGAGGCTGATGAATGTGTTCAATGTATTTTTCGTCGTATTTTATTTTTTTTACTTTTAATTTTACAATTCAGAAAAAATTATTCATTGTATTATTTTATTTATAAGCCTAATAATTGACTTTTAACTGTTGTGTGGCTTCGTTAAATAAATAAATAAATAATATTAGAACTTACTAGATTAAAGAATTCATTCGGTTTCGTATTAATCACTACGTTCGAATCTTTCACTATCCACGTACATACTATTATCATCCAAACGACGGTTATCATTAACCTTCTACTAAACGATACGTGGTTAGGTTTCGGAACCTGCTTTTGTAATAAATAAATAAACGCCTACATTTTCTCCGTTATTCGTGATAGGATCCTGATAGCGAATAACTTAAAAGAATTACGATTCCTATATACAGGGGCGTATTACCCCCAATGCCAAGAATGCCATGGCATAGGGCGGCAAATTTTGGGAGGGCGGCATGTAGGACCAAAAATAAATTTTGTTAACAAAAAAAATTAATTTTTTTAGTTTTAAATCAGATATATTTATCACAAAAAATACAAGTAATTATTTTATAGTACAATTTTTCTTGACTTTCTTAAGGCGAATTCTTCGATCAAATTTTCAAAATTTATTCGTCGATTCAAATCATTTTCGATGCATAACAATGCTAAAGCATTTAGTCTTTCATGACTTGTCGTAGAACGTAGATAATTTTTCACGCGTCGCAACACGGAAAAAGAACGTTCACCCGAGCAATTCGATACCATCAAACTCAAAAAAATAGTCAATGCTATTTGGACATTAGGATAAACAATATCATACTCATTTTCGCAAATCAATGTCAGCATTTTTTCTGCTGACAGTTTTTCGATTTTCATAGAAATTAATAAAGCTTTGAAATGCTGACACTCTATGTTTAAATTTTCATCTAAATCATTTGCGTAAACATTGACTAGTTGAGTCGATTTTGATGAAATTTCTTCATCGCTTAAGTTAGGCAATTGCATTAAAAAACCAAACCTACTATTTACTGTCGTATAAGCATTACACCGTTTTTGTAAATTAAATTTCAACGAATCTAGAATAGCGAAGAAAACATTGACCCTCATATGATCACTACCAGAAAAAACAATATCGCCAGATCCATTTTCGTCATGAAAGACTTTACGTTTAATACGCCTTCTCGAATCTAATTTATATTCTTGCTGGCCGCTTAATTCTTTTGCTTTATTTTCGTAATTTTCGAATGATTGTGAATTTCGCATTTGTGAAATAAAAGTATCTAGCGACTTATATAAATTCACCACATCTGACAAATTTGTCGTCACCGATTGCAAAGTTTTATTCACGGCATTAAAGATCGCCAAATACCACTCTAAAAGCTTTTGAGCACTCTAGAAGACTATGTTATTCATATGATAAAATTTTCGTGTTGGAGCAAGTTGAGTTGTCAGCTGTGATCGAGTAAAGGCTAGTGCGCATGCCCTCTATGTAACTCTATGCAACTCTCAGTTGATAGGTCGAAACAAGAAACGCGCGCTTTCAATCAAATTTGAAAATACTTTGTAAGTTATTGTAGGTATAGAAACTTTAAAAATATATGACAATAAATTAATTGGACGGACATCATTAACTTTGCTAATAAACATCATGACTTTTTTCTATCAACTATAATTATTGAAACAGTGTAAAGTTTTCAAATGTAAATTATTTATTATACAGTAAATAAAAAATGGATTATTTTTAAAAAGTTTTTATTTTACTCATACCATAGACTTTAAATTTTTTATTTTTGTGTTTAAGAATAGTAAAACACTTTTCAGAAAATAAAATTTTGTAACCGAACCAACATATTTGAGTAACAAAATTTTGGAAAATCGATGGCCTTACATGGGGCGGCACCACTTGTGTGGCGTAGGGGCGACAAAAGTTGAAATACGCCCCTGCCTATATATATATATATATATATATATATACTGGCGTGTGTTACGATTACGGATTGCAGCTAAATGTTTCAAAACTATATACAGTAATTTGAAAGGCAAACACGAAGTCACGTGCAGGGTTACTCGTGGTTTTAGAGAAATAAAGAAAATTAAAAGTATTACCTCGGTTGCAACGTAAATAATCAACGGCACATGTAAAAAAGGATAAAAATTAGAATTTGAAACGCTAGAGAATTCGTAATATTAAAACAAATATTATGTAGTGAAATATAATAAAATTATATTTGAAAATAAGATTAATAACGTGCTATAATTACTGTGATTCTGAAAGCTGGGTAATCAAAAAAAAAAAAAACGATGGAGCAAAAATTGGATGTCTACCGTACAATACTTCGCAAAAAGTGAACAGATAAATTACACCATGCATGAAAAGTAAGCTGATGCTAATGCGGGGGAAAATTACAGGAAGAATACCACGAGGAAGGAACTATAGAGTCTATCGAATTGGTACAATTTAACAATGATAAATCTGTTCGGAGCAGTCCTGGACTGATGTAAACCTGCCAGCATGTTAGCCAACATTGCGGACATCGACACTATAATCAATGAAATTTTTCTTAAAATTATTGTTATTATATCGTACGTATATATCCTGGATATGAAAAAACATCTGGTAAATATTTTTAATAAAATCTGGGCAGAAAAGCCTCGGCTGTGGAGAAAAGCAGTTATTATTCCTATTTTGAAACCTAAGAAAGATCGTACCGATTCATCATCATATAGACCAAATCTCTCTTTAAATGGTGGCCTTAGTTCGGCTCTTGTAATACCAGTAAAAAATGTATAAGCTTCCGTGTAATCTGTTATTAGTGAATAAATAAACAGATAATTATATAATTTCATTAGTTTACTCACCAGTATAGATAAACAAAAATTGATGAAGATAAAAAAAAACAAAGTCGTCTACAAAATTATTTACTAATTTATACAGTTCCGTTAATAATTGTAATGTTCATTTCTTAACATTCGGATGATGAAAACAAAGATCGTTAATTTATCCGAGTGAAAAGAAAAATTCAATTCAATTATTAATATATTTAAAAAATTTACCTTTTCGTAAAATGAGCAGAATGACGAAGGCAACGATGTTCCGCATACAATACTCAAATAACGAATGAATTTGAAACATTTAGTCGATACGAACTGTAGACTACGATTGTCCATCTTTGCAACAGAAAGCCCGAACACTTGAAAAAATTTTATTTGGGAAGTTCTGCAAATTTTAACGCTGTTCGTAGTTCGACAATTGTTCGTCACTATTTATACGGGAATCCATTAAAATTATTAAATCCTCATTGTGTATTTTCGCATTATGAATTTTTATTATTTTTTTCATTGTTACAGATTATTATTTTAATTATTATAAATGTATTTGGTTTGATTGTTATGACGGTTATTATAAAACAGTGATAAAGATTGTTTTTATTTATTATTATTGTCTTTATTTATATTATCATCATTTGTACATCCTTTCGTGATATATATATATATTTTAACTATATCGGTCCACTGCTGCTGAATGTAGGTTCTCCCCAATCAATAAATTGAGGGGAAAAAAGCCTAATCCCACCCGCGGCTCAGGAAAATTGGGAGATACCAACAACACACAACACACTGAACCGGTGGTCACCCATCAATTCCTCCACAGTTGTCGATCATCCGCCGAGTGTACCAAATCTGATATTGACAAATTAACACGTCGGCATATTTGTTTCGTCCATCGGGTCATTGGCCGACCTTTCCTTCTATATCCGTTCATTCTGCCTAATGTAACTATTCTGGTAAGTCTCGTGCACGTATTATATGACCAAAAAAAAAATGTGCATTTTATCGCGTATTTGTTGTGACAGTCGTTTATCTATATTAAGTCGCTTAATGATCGAAACGTTAGTTTGTTTATCGTATCACCTTATTCCTAGCATTATGCGCCAGCATTTCATTTCAAATGCATCAATGTGTTGCTGATCCGTGGAGTTTATTACCCATGTTTCGGAACCACAGGTAAAGATGGAGAATACCAGGGAGCGAACAATTTTTGTATAATTATTGATATTACCATCCCGCCAAATACGTTGCAACTTATTCATAGCATTTAGACTCGTCTCTTTATTTCTTTGCTTGAGCCTCCTTTATTGTTGATCCGGACACCTAATTATTCAAATTCGTTGACGATTTCATATCCGTCTAATTGTTGTGAAGTATTAGATATGTTTTCATTATTATGATCCACTATCATAATTTTTGTTTTATTTTTGTTTATACACAATCCGAATTCATGGCTTACTGTCGTCAGTTTATTTAAAGTTGTGCTTAATTCTTCCATAGATGATGCAAAAAATTGCCGTGTCATCGGCATATCTCAAATTATTAATTTAAATATACGTCGCATTATATATTCAGAGTATATGTTATATAAAAGTGGCGATAGGATACATCCTTGTCTAACACATTTTGATATTTTGAAAGGTTTAGAGAAATAATTATCTGCTCGTACTCTATTATAATTATTTTCAAAAAGTTATTTTACTAGGATTATGAGGTGATTTGGAACACTCATTTCGGACAAAATTATCCATAGATATGTATATATATATATTAAACACCTCAAAATTGAGATCAGTAAATATTGAATTATTGTAACTGGCCGTGATATAAAAATTTTGTACAAATTTTATATAATAATATTAAACTTAATAATTATATTTTTAGATACACTAATCATGTTAAATATTAAGGTTTTATTATAAATAGTCAATTGAAATATAATAAGCATATTCAATACGTAAATGATAAGGTCGATAAATATTATTATATTTTTGAATCTCTCGATGGTAAATTACGGGGACTAAATTATAATTCAAAGTTAATACTATACAAAGGCTTGGTGTAGAGCTTATACTCATATAACTGCTTAACTAAACAGCTAACTCATAAAGTAAATTCTAATAGCCGAAAATTTTTGATTCATTTATTTAACTGCTTAAAATATCGCTATTCAAACTATTACACGAGTATTCTTATTGATCTATATATTTAAAAAAGATCAAAGATCGCTTTTTTTGAAATTAAAACCGAACATAATGGTATTATAAATAAAGAACATCTTAAATAACTTGATTTACAAATTTTTAAATAATGAGTTCAAATTAAGATACGATGCTCAAACTAATGGTAAATTAATTAATAAATTTTTCCCGGATGTAATTAAACGTTTTAAAAACAAAAAGTTTAAAGTAAATTTTTACACGACACAGATATTTACTGGTCGTGGTTCTATCGGATATTATTTGAATGAATTACAAATCATCAATGATTGAAAATTTCGTAATTGGTGTAACTAATGAAATAGACGATGTTCAGCATATAATATACACATGTAGTAAATATAACCATCTAATTCTAGTGAAATTATTCTATCAGAATAATTTCCTATAATTTAAGATTAAACATAGATATTAATAGTCATTACCGATAGTCATAAGCTAGTTTCGCAGGCTACTCTATATTTATTATTTTCTTATATAAATTAATAAACTATATATATATTAGATTGGAATAATTTAGAAATAAATCTAGGTAATAAGGTAATAATAAGGGTTACTGAAAGTAAATATCTTGAGGTTTTATTGGATAGCTAATTAAATTGAAGTGTTCACATAGTCAGATAATGATTTCAGAAAATTAATTACTTGTTTTATTATTTTAAGCATTTCTTTTCGACGGAATATTCGTAGCGTTACAAATATATAACAATTTACCCGTGGAACTAGAAATTGCTTTATTAAACTATAAACGTCGCCGTTAGAATGTATTTATACAATTTATTCAAAGTGAATCCACGGAATCAGCTTCGGTATTATGAAGGATTATTGCGCATTTTTCATCGATAAGGAATGTGTATTATGTAGTTGATTTATATGAAGAAAAAATGAAAAATTGAAACACGCAGTCTATATTCCTTTAATTAAATTATGTTGAAAAGCGTGTTTACTAGTGTGCATCTGTACAATTGTTCAGAACAATGCGACTGTTGATTGTGTGTATACATAAGTAACACTATGTACAATATAATTAAAGTGGTCGAACTAGTGTACATTAATGCATATCCAAAATTTTTATCCACATAAGCTACACTTTATATAATAATTAACACGTTTGTATATCGTTCTGGATTGGTTTCATCGAAATAAGTTTTGTTCGTTTATGGCACCGAGCGTACAAACTGGACACGAGCGATCGTTGTATATTTATTATATTTCATACGGTACGTTATTGCTTCGAAAGTGATTTTATATATATATATTAACGAAGTAGTTATGTGTATGTGTATGTATATATATTTTTGTATGTTTCTTTCACAATTGGTATAGCTTATTTATGTATGTATACATATTTTAGTTTATCACATTATTTACTTGTAAATTTAACTAGGGGCTACCTTTCGGGGGTATGAATATTTAGGGGATGATTACGAACAAAACAAAAAAAGGTTTGCCAAAATCCGACCAATATCCGCAGAGTTATCCACGAATATCCATATATACGTATTTAAAATTTATTTCGACGAAGTAGTTATGAATTTTTGTTTGTTTTTTTCGTTTATTACATCGACGCTCGTACAGGTATTAGTCGAATACACTATTTTATTTATTAGATCAATTTATAGATAGAAGCGTAATTTTGAAATAAATTTTAAATTTAAATCTTTTTTTTTTTTTTTTTAAGAAATGCCGCTAATCCAGACATTCTCCAACTGACATATTACTCACAACTTTAACTGTAATAAATATACGGGGATGGTTTTAAGCAGTTGATGCTACTTGGCACAATGGTATCATATATAAAATGATCGAATGTAAATTTCCGAAATATCTAATTATGCTTAAGCTATTTAAGTAATAGATCATTCTATGTGTTTATAAATGATGCATTATCCTCCCGCAGAACACGCTTTGCAGGAGTACCTGAAGGTAGTGTTTAAGGTCCATTTCTATTCACCTTCTACTTATACGATATCCCTATAACAAATAACACGGATGTAGCCTCGTATGCAGGTGATACAGTATTATATTCTAGTTTTTACATTCCGAGGGCGGTAAAAAATAAATTACAGCTAGGTGTAGATAGGTTAATTCGTTATTTTGCTAATTGGCCGGTAGCCATTAACCCTGCCAAAGCGCATGCAATACTGTTTACTAGTAGGAAGCCACTTCTACCTACTACCTTAACGATTAAAACGATGTAAGTGTAGAATGGTCAGACGGAATAAAATATTTACTAGTTATATTAGATAAAAGGTTAACAAGCATTTAGATTACGCGTCAATTAAAATTTGTACCATTTATGCTTTGTTTAAGCGCAAATCTTTCCTAAATGTCAATAATAAATTAATAATATATCAACGTATACCTGTCCAGCGTGGAGTTCCATTAGTAACTTTAGCTACAAAGAGGCTTCAGTTGGTTCGGAATAGATGCACTGTATACTCAATACTCCAATTTATAGTAATATAATGGAAATGCGCGAGCAATTGAAACTACCTTTGTTAAAAGATCATGTATTAAAAATGTCTACTACCTTTTTAAACAATGTGTTACATCGGTGATTGGAAATTACGATTCCAAGCAGTTAAGAACGAAATATACTAAGTATAAGCATCGCAGACTCGAGCATAATTTACTATAACTTGTTAAATAATTATCGCTAACATTTATTTTTTAAATACCTATTATTTTTTTAATTTATCGCTATTTTTTCCGGTCTGCTTTGTATATTTTTATGTTTTGTTTATTTTTCCTGCCATTTTGTATATATATGTTAAACCATCGATTGTTAAAAATTAAATTTCTGCTGTTATGTTTAACTGCGGTAAGTTTATTGTTTTCTTTTTGTAATGCTTAATAATGTGAAAATATACGTTTCTTCTTCTTCTTCCAACTGACAACTTGTAATATGCCGTAGCTTTATCACGTCGGTTAAAACCAAGCTGGTCAAGAGATAATCTGAAAACTTCCCCCGTTCACTCCCATTCCTCCTACATCTGCAACTTGTCTGTCACTTCGTCACATTTACTTGTTACAATATGTGCAGATTGTATATGAAAAAAAAATGTTCGATTTCAACTTACTTCGTTTTTATCCGTCTCTCGTACGTATTTTTCCTTTTAAATGTGTAAACCCAAATAAATAAAGTTCTACTTTCACTTTCAAAATATTTTCCAGGCGGTGGTACGTACGAAGTTTTACGAGTATTTACAAACGAAGTTATATAGATAATAAAACTCGACCTGGGTAAGCTGTAAAATAAATTAAGTATCTTGCGGTTTTGAAGTACAATCTCTTCTCCAAGTGTATCGGAATAATACGTACGCTTCGGTCGTAACGAGTCGAATGTAATCATATCGAAAGAATTTTCCCTCTTTCCCGAACGTATTTATTACCAGAAATGAACGTTTATTTTTCCTGCCTCTTATTGTTGTTAAGTAGTTATAATATTTATTATAAGTATAAAGAACTGCTGGTTATAAGTTGGACAAGTTCCAACGGGTTATAGACGACTTGGCGTTATTTTGCTCCATAAACACCATTTCACGACTGTACCTACATTCCCGGTATTCGTTTTAGAATATTTCTTTCACGCATTTATTATTATTCCGGCGACGATCGGTCGGAATTTTTTTGCGCTGGTGCGAGAACCTTTTAAGAATTCTAATTGATTCGAAAATTATCCATTCCTCCCATTAGGATAATTTGTAAACAATTGCCGGTTTCCCGTTTGTTATTTTATCGGTTTACTTTCTGTTCACTGTTATACCGTACACATAAGAATTTATTAATAAAAGAAATTAACATCTCAAACTTATAAATATATAAGAACAATTCAGGTATTTAGGAATCATTAGAAATACAAAAAAAAAAATGACACGGAAGTAAAAACAAGAATTGAATATCTGAATGAGCGTTCGTGAAAAAAAGAGATTTATTCGATAATGGAATTCAAATAGAGTTAGGGGATAAATTATTTAACTCGTATATATGGAGTATATTATTATATGATTTGAAAAAAGGTAGGTGTTAAAGGAAATTTAAAAAAAAAAAAGAGAGATCTCGTGGATACAGACGAAAAAGAATTCAGAGATTTTGGAAGTGATAAATGAAAAAAGGAAATTAATAAAAACAAGGCAACAAAAGCGAAAAAGGTTTGTAAGTCACTAACCGCACCGTAACGCCTTTATGACAGTCATCATCGAGGGAACATTTGAAAGAATATGAAAAAGGGGATGACCTAGGACAACATGAATGTATCGAGTAAAAAGAAAAATATAGATGACGTATAAAAAGATTAATAACATAGCAGACAAACAGGACGGTTTAAATCTATTTCCGCTCCCTACACTCGATACCATCCATTCACATTCCATTTCTCCACACCTACCCAGCCCAATTCAAGTTGATGTATCTATCCTTTCACAATATAATAAGCCAACATGCCCCTCCAAAACTGAGGTTTTTCATACCGCAGCTCGCAAGTGTGTTGACATATAACGCAAATGACTTACTCTTAAAATATAATGTACTATTATCTAGAAATTGACGTTGTTGTCCAAATGCAGTTATTGTGACTAGCTTTAAAAAGTAATAAGTGCCTTAAACCGAAAATTTAGGATTATAGTGATATCCAGTTGAGATAACAACTTTGATCAAGTAATATAGGACAACGTTAATATTAATAATCACGCGTTCAGTTCTATTGATCGCATTAACAATTTAGGCTTCGTTATAGATAATAGATTGAAATATAATAATAAACGGGAACGATCTATAAATAAAGATAACGAATAGTACTGTATTTTAAAATCACTCGGTAATAAATTAATAACCTGTAAATCTGAGGTATTTGAAACAGTTATTATATTCATATTGTGCGGGCGTCTTTATCAAGCAACTCGCTAAACAACAAATCTATAATATAAACCGCAACCGTCTTAAATTTCTAATTGATTTAACTTCATCGTATATTACAGTTTCTGCTATTACATTATATACACAAACGGCTCGGAATCTATCCATCTTTATATTAAAAGAAATTTTATCTGTAATGCTAAAGAAAGGGAAATAATGGCGTCATAAGTAAAGTACTTCTCAAATAGTTTGATATGAAAAATTTTAAAAAAATTCACAGTATATATTTCGCCAGCGGGTTGGTAGCTATATATGAATACACATTTATATATATATATAGATATCGCAGGCGGGTTAGTAGCTATATACATTGGTAGCCCATTAACGTTTGATCGATCTATTTGTAATATATATGTGATATAATATATTATGTACGTACGTATATTTCCATTTATTTGGTAGCCTTATATATATATATATATATATATATATAATATGACCCCGCGGGTAATTATTTAAAATTCACTTTTTAAATTTGTTATAATATAATATATTATATATATGTGCACAATCAATATATATATATATATATATATATATTGAAGACAGCAGCTGCAGACCAACGTTTGGTGGGTAAATTTAAACGCATAAATTTCGACTTTAAATTTTTCATAATTCGATTTTTTCTCTATAAATCGCTAACGATTCGAAATTTTGAAAAATTGTTTAAACAAAAGTTACGCAGCATTAAAAGACGCGTCTAATAATGGTATTGTCGTATTTTTATACATGATGCCCATTGAGAAAATTGGGCTTAAAGGTTTACATGTTTTTGGCTGTTTTTCAAGGTGCTATGATACATAGAGGTTTCGGGTTGACATCAGGCGAAAGTAGACGTCGAGATCTATAATTTTGTAATAATGTAACTTTTTCCAAAATTTATCGGTAGGTTAAAAATCGCAAGTTTAAAATTTGATTTTCGATTTTGTAAAAATTTTCCATCGATTTTTGGTCGGCGGATTCTACATTAAAATTATACTACGTCCAACAAAAAGTGAATAAATTTTAAATAAATGTCTATTTCCATGGGAATCAAAAATATATTGTTTATGGATGTTAAGAATCACCTGGACAAAACGAATTACTCGATATTATAAGTACATGATTGCGTTCATAGAAGACAGTCAGACATGGTCCGGATGGCTTGGAATAGGGATTCATCGCGATTATCATGTTGAGTAGCAGTTTGTGCTCAGTAGTAATTAGAAGAAAAAATAATATGGTCGCGTTCCTGCAAGAAGGTGAGACATGGTACGGACGGTAGAAGGAGGAAGTTTTTCAGAATGTGTCCAGATGGTTTGCAATAGGGATTCATTGCGATTATATATATATATATCGCGGGTAGGTTATTTTATATAAACGATTTTTTTTTTAATATATATATATAAATTAACGATATTTTTGTATTATGTAGACTTCCCACTTGCGGAGTCTACTTAAAGGGCGGGTTTACATTCCAACTTCCGCACGTTGGCAAAGTTTAAGTTATACTTTCTCCCCGAAAATCTTTCCTAACTAATGAGTGCAAGTTGTTGCGTATTCGGCGGCGCCTGCAATGTCTTAGGTATGGAATGAAACACGTTTGGCGCGTTTTTTAACAGATCAAGTGTACATACGGATGGATATTTGTGGATAACTCGGCGAATTTTAGTCGGATTTAGACGAAACTTTTTTTGTTTTACTCGTATTGAGCCCCCCATCGATAGCCCCACAATTGGTAGCCCCTAGTTGTTCTTTGGTACGATTACTCATTGGCAGGAAAAGTAGAGTAGTCGAAAAGGCATAAGTGTTAGGGAAAGGATAAAAGGAAGGAAATTCCACTTATTTCGGTGTGATAACCTAGCCTTTGGGTAAAAATTCTGACCGCAAGGTAGAAGATTGTTACTGAGGAGGTGATATATATATATATATATATATATATATATATATATATGTATATGTATATATATATATATATATCATCATCATCATCATATATATATATCATCATCATCATCTGGCGCAACAGTCCGTGTACTGGTTCGCCCCTATGATTGTCTTTTTCCATTCATATCGGTTATTGACCTTCTTTTCATTTCCTAATAACTGGAACAAGCGGTATCCGCAGCAATCCCTAATGACGAAACAAATACCCCATTCAATATAGTTTTCGTTTTATAATCTGGTTCAATATTTATCGCCTTTCATTGACCCGTTTCAAAACTTCTTAATTTGATATTTTCTCCATCCAGCTTATTTTTTCCATCCGCTTTCAGCACCACATTTCAAATGATTCCATCCTTCCCTTTTCTCGTTTTGTACAGTTCCACGTTTCCGGTCCGTAATATATATATATATATATATATATATATATATATATATATATATATAATATAATGATTTATTTATCTTAATATAATGGCATTACTAATAAAAAAATTAATTAAACTAATTTAAACAAAGCTTTCCAACTATTAAGCCATCTTCATTTTAATAAAATTAAAGTGAATTTCCTATAACCAATTTAATTAATAGGTAAATCGCAGCTTCACGCACGAATACATTGTTAATACGAACACATATGGTATGCGTATGTCAAATTATTATAAGGTATTATCAAATGTCGTTGTATATATAATAATGTAGTGATTTATTTTAAAACAGCGATGTTAGTAATAAAAATCGCTAATTATTTAACCGAACTTAAACGTTATTTTACAAAACGTTATTTTACAAATGGTAACCGATTTTAGTTGGATTGAAATTAAATTAAAAATTACGTATAACACATATAATTAATAAGTAAATTGTGGGTTCTCCCACGTATACTTTCTTCATACAAACCGGTTTTTCTAACTACCGGTCTATCTATCTCAACGTTTATTGTATATACATGAGAATGACGTGATTGTCGGAAAGCTTTGCAATAATAAAAAAAAAAATATAGTGATTAAATTTGTTTTTATTTTGTTTTATTAATTATATATATATATAGTATAGTGTCGTGTGCCGATTTATAGTTAAAATTTAAGTTATCCACGGCTTTACACTTATTCTTAATACAATATCTCTGTTTCTTTCTTTTAACAATATTCGGCCACGCCCTTAACGCAACAAAACGTGCTTTAGATAGTGGGTGTTAGTATTGAAGGTACATTTGAACCAGAAAACGTGTTAAACAATTTGACAGAGATTATCTCCTACTTTTTAAACTTTTAAATTATTTATTGTAATTTCTGTTCTATTTGTGATATCAATGTGAAACGAAGCCTCGAACGAACCCGATAATATTTCATCATTAATTCTTTAATAATTTTTGAGTTAAATCGGAACAGACAGACAGACAAAAATTTTAAGAAATAGATTTTCTGTTTATGTGTGATAAAAATAGCCAATGCAGTGATTATAAAATATTCGCAAATCACAGAAGCTACAGTTTTATGTATATTAGTGCAGATAGTTAAACCATAAATAAGAAAGTGCCTTTTCATCGTAACGAAAGGAGACACTTACTAAAGAGTTAATAAGAGTACATTAGCGTCGATATAAACAGTGGTATTTGCCGTTTTAAAACAGACGATTAAAATCACCGTAAAAACGGCACATTAGAGAAAATCATTTTGATGTTTTCACGCGTGTTATATATTTTACTGCCGTCTGATTTACGCTAATAATATTTAAATAAATTTTAAAATTAATACGGGACATTCGTCTCGATTAAATTAACGGGATAGGTAGGAAATTTTATATTTTAATATTCTTATCGAACAGTAAAATAACGGTAACAATAATAAAGGAAGAATGATAAAACGTAATTTATTAACTGGCTTCCTGATTATTCCTTAGCGTTGCTTTCGAAGTTAGCGTCGATTTCTATGGGCCAGTTCTCGATTTCGGTCATGTACGATTGTAGAATAATCATAAAATATCCGCCCACTACTAATAGGTTCTACGAATTATTAAAATTACGTAAATAAATAAATTACATATTATTACTTACTTTCCGTATTCTTTAATTAAATTTACCTACATATAACTTCGAGAAATTTTATTACACCGATGGATATATAAACAATCGTCGACCACACTTTGAACGTTTGTTTTATACATATATCATTCTCAGTTTAATTAAATAAATTTCTATTAATAAATAATATTTATTTATACATTAAAATTAAAATTTTATAATTTTTTATGTATTTTATATATACATATATATATATATATATATATATATATATATATATATATATATATATATATATATATATATGTATCTCATATTGTTTGTTGTCGAACATCGTGACTAACCCATTGTACGTTACTTTTTGTGGGCGCGCATATAATGTTATACACGTTTATACCGATTTCCAAATTTTTCACAAAGTATTTTCGTTGTTTTATTATTATTATTATTATTATTATTATAATGTTTAACTTACGGTATTATACACTGGGGTGGGGCTCCAAAGTATCATCTTGAGCCTATAGAATTACTTCAAAATTCTGTGGTTCGTGCTATTGTTGCAGATAGTGAGAACAAGAAAAATACGTTTTTAAAGTAGCTATTTTGGATTTTGTTTTAAAACGTAATCAGTATTTTAATATATTTACACTTGGTGGTATTACAAGAAGTGCCGGGTTAGATAAAGCGCGTCTTCCTCGTTTTAACAAGTCCCATACGCGAGCGCAGTGTATGTACGCTGGAGCCGTTGCTTACAATTCTCTCCCAGAAAGTGCGAAATTATTGCTTAAGAATTATAAAAGGCGACGAAAGCGTTTGGTTCTTTATGTATGTAATAAGTAGTATAATAAAGAACAGTGAAAAATATTGATGTTTTGGCTTTAAATGAGGACATTTTGTGTAACTTTTCAGATGGGTGCTCTTGCAGGTTTTGATTCTGGTACTGGAAGGAATAGTATAATTGTATGATCATATGTATATAACTGTATATATGTATGTATGTATGAGTATATCTGTGTGTATATTTCTTCTTTATAATTTGGTTCACCGAAATTTATTTTATTTTCCTTAGTTCAGTCATTCTATTATAATTTGGTTTGCTTATGTAAATACTCGGTGTATTTGGTATTAATTTTCATGTGAAACTGATTAATAAAGGAGACTGTGTATATTTTTTATTTTTTATTTTTTTATTTTTTATTTTTTATTTTTTATTTTTTTATGTTTCTATGTATGTTAGTATACATCAGTACTTAGTTAAAATGTAATGATAGTGGATTTTATATAAGATAATGAACTTATAATTGTTTAAAATGTGTGAGCAGATGTAGACTGTTTATGGCTGGCAGCGTAGAATGGTATTTAACGATTAAGCTATTTTAATATATTCAAATTCTAAGTGTAACTCAGTGTTAGCGCATTCGTGCGTATAACTGAGACTATAAATATGATTAATATAATACTTTATTCCATTTAATTTACTATTACTAATTTGTTCATACATGATTTTGGAAATTTTGTAAAATATATTGATTGATTGATTGATTAATATATATATATATATATATATATATATATATATATATATATATATATATATATATATCATCATCATCGATGGGTTGACATGGCCCCTATCGTCCAAGTCCTCCACACTTTCCTATCCACGGTCCGCCTTTTTAGTTCTGCGTAGGTTTTAATATTTGCTTCTTTTTTGATTTTACCTACTAGTGTGTACCTTCATCTTCCTTTCCGTCTGCCCATGCGTATTTCCCTTCTATAATGTTTTTCAGCAGACTATTGTCTTAATGACCCATCCATTTTAGACTTGTTTTCCTGATCGTTTTCAACAATGATCTTTTTTCTTGAACTTTTCTGAAAACTTTCACATTGGATACTCTATCGACCAATTGATATTTGTAATAAGCTTCGCCAGCACCATGTTTTAAAAGCTTCAATATTCTGTATAACTCTTTTATTTAGCTTTCATGTTTCTGCTGCGTAAAGGGCCACTACCCAAACATATGACTTAACTATACGTTTACGCAGCTCAATGGAGAGCTGTTCTGCGTAATTACATACTTTTTTGTCATGAACGCCACTTTTGCAATTGCGATCCTTCGTCGGATTTCTTTGATGCAATATACATTCTCCGTTATTATATGCCCTGGATATTTGAAGAACTCCATTTGTTCTAATGTTTTCTCATTGAATTATATGTTCATTTCCACTAGCTTTTTGTTGATACGCATTACCTTTGTTTTTTCGATATTTAGGTGTCCATTCCATATTTTCCCTCGCTAAGCAGTTTAATCTTTGTACCATTTTCTCTAGTCCTTCCTATCTGTCTACCAGTACGACTTGGTCATCCGCGAACTTTATGATTTTTATACATCGTCCACCAATTTTGACGTCTTCTTGAACGCCTTCTAGTGCTTCATTTGTTATAAATTCGGACTAATTAGTGAAAAGCGCTGGTGATAGCAGACATCCTCGGCGCACACGTTTAGTAATTTTCGTTTCTTTCTACAATTTATTCTTACATTTTGTCGCCCTTCGATTCTCGTATAATTTTAGCATTAATGCTACCATTTTAATCGGAATATTTACAATTTTCGATATTTTAAATAATTTATTCGATTCTACTCTATCAAATGCTTCGATATAATCTATGTATAGCACAAATACATTTTACCGTTTAAGGATATTATTCTTTCTCCAATGGTTTTTAATGCCGTAATTGCATCCCTTGTGCGACGACCGCACCGTATTGTTCATCATCGATGCATGGTTCTGTAAGTGTTTCTGGTCTTTATAATTTGTAGTAAGATTTTAGATGCGAGCGTAACTAGGTTTTTTGGGTGAACTTTTTTAGCAAGCGGCGATGTGACCATATCTTCCGGCCAGATTTCTTGTCTGTACTTTTTACACACCAGGTCATAACCATTTAATATGTATATATATATATATATATATATATATATATATATATATATATATATATATATATATATATGAATTGCTTGCAAGCAATCTAACTTCCTTTATGACTTTATTATTTATTATTACTTGTTGATTTTTGTGTAATTGAAAAAGTAACCGTTTAATCGTCTATCTCTATAGTTTATGACTGTGTCTTTTAAAACGTTAAATAATTTATTCCGGTTAAAATGATTAAACCCTATTTCGATATCTACACAATGGTGCGTATATTTTGCTATTGATCTACAATTTTTCAGACAATCGAGCGTAATGACATTGCGACTTCTCGGCTGGTGCCTTTCCATTTTCCCAATTTAAATTGATCGCCCGTTTATTTTAGTTTCTATATGTAAATAGATCGAATTAAAATTTTTAACGTATCTTATAGCATATTTAATGTTCTGTATTCTCGCATGTTTAATTGTTTTATTTATTTTTTTTTTTGAACTGTCACCATAGTATAGTATTTGTGAAGTATATGGGAATATTTTCTTTAAATAAATATCGTCTCTTTTGAGGTACTCTGTAGATTTTGTCAGTTCTTTTGGTAATTGATCTAGTACTGCCGTCTTTTTAGGTTGTAATTTATCTAAAGCTTTATAGACTGTTCGCTTCTTCTGTTTCTACAACCGAAAGATATAATCACCGTAAAATGTTTCAATATAATATTTCCACCTCCGTCTGCATCGCATTATTGCATTATTAATTATTTCATAGTTTTGATTCGATTCACAGATGGCTTCTTAATTTTTTAATTCTGTACGTCTTTTTTTTTTTTTTTTTTTAAAGAAAAAGCTTCATCTATGTACACCCCAGGGCAATCCATCTTCGCTTCTTCTGTTTCTACAACCGAAAAATATAATCACCGTAAAATGTTTCAATATAATATCTCCGCTCCGTCTGCATCGCATTATTAATTATTTCATAATTTTGATTCTTAATTTTTTAATTCTGTACTCTTTTAAAAGAAAATCATATATGTACACCCCAGGGCAATCCATCTATCTTTCGTACCTTTCACATCTATATGTATTTTGTTATTTAATTTATCGTGCTATTTGTTTCAACGCTTAATTTTTAGATGTTTTCTTAGTTGTATCGAATTTAAACTTTCTTCACTTATACGAATCTTAAACGCAGTCACGTTTCCTCTACCTATGTGTTTATCCGGTAGGTAGTGCCTTTTTAATTCGTTATAGTCCTATTCCTCGTTAATGTTATATTTTCCTTTACAGATCGTGTTAGTAGTAGAGAAAAATAAAGTGATGCACCCACGTTGCCTTCCACTAAATTTTCTCTCAGAGTTTACTTTCTTACTCGGGAGGATTCAGTTTTTAGTCGCCAAATACGCGCTTACTCACTCTCGGCTGGGGTGCATTATCGTCACAAAGTTGATGATGGTCTGCCAGTTGTAAATGTAGTAGAACGATCGATATTATTTCGATTTTTCTACTAGTGGTACATATTGCGAGTTCAAATTTAGAAATTATTACTTTATACAATATGGATATAGTGAAGACATGTTACGTTTCATCGTAAGTGGTATTAGTATATGACGATCAGGAGACTATTTACAAGAGAAGGTGACTAGGTTACAAGAATCTATGCCCCACAAAACACAAATATATATATATATATATATATATATATATATATATATATATATATATAATATATGTATCGTTAACTCACCGAAACGAATAATTCGTTGCTAAGTTTACATATTCCACATAAAGAGAACTGGATGGGTCTGCTTCTTATACGCTCCGTGAATAATAAAATCTAATTAAATGAAAACAAATACTATATTTCGAAAATAAAATCGAGAAATAAATAAACTAAGAAAAATTAATCGTATTAAAATTGATGGTACTTTTGAAATGTTTGTTTTATGATTTTCGTATTGTTTCGTGTCATAATTGCATTATTTCGAACAAACATTTTTTTTTTTTTACGAGTAGTTATTGCCTATAAGGCTATTACTCGAAATAGGAATTAATCAGAGATGATTTTTAGAATTTACTATGAAGTTGGTGAAGAGGAGGAGGTTGTTTACATCCGGTACATTGTTCTTCAGCTGATTGCACCGATATTGAGCAAATTTCTGACAGATAACCACGATATGGTAGACTATTAATGGAGAACAGCACAATTCGCATATTGGTGGTGGTTGGGCACACAGTAGATAGGAGTGCGTACTCAGCGTGCGACCAATATACAGTGTGTTGAGAGCTGTTTCCAACGTCGGTGAACAAATTGTACGAATTTGTTAAATCCCTTTTTTATATTTCCAAGTATACTTGGCCGAAAATAGAAGGACCGAATTATTATTATTAGACCTATTTCATAATTAAACTGTGTTTCTTATTTGTGAATGATCACACATTATGTAAAGTGTGTGTGTATATGTGCATTTATATATATATTTCGATTTTTCCTATTGCGGTGATATTTCCCAGTTAATTTGAAAAAAAATGACTGAACAACCTAATCGGTTGGAATATTGTCTATTAACATGTAGAATTACCAAAAAAGAAGGTTGCAGTTAATCCGACGATCGAACTAAACTGCCGGCATGAGAAAGGAGCGAATGCTGGTGCAAAACTTATTACTGAAGAGATAACGAGGTAAATTTATTGCGCCGCAGCTGACGATTGGCTAATTTTCTGTAGTTTGTATTATTATTCTAACATGAATTTAAAGCGGCATATTTAATTTTCTGCTCTCGGGGAAAGCTGCTAATTATAACGATTATTTTCTTCATCCAGACTAGTACATTTTTAATTCTACTTCTAACTGGCCAAAATAAACCTGACCGGTTAACCGCTTAATCAGATATGATTCGCTACTTATAAAATATGTCTGATTCAGAGTTAACACAGGTGCATTTATCCTTGTTAAACCAAATATACATAAATATTTGCCTTGAGTTGTGATTTGTAAAAATTGAGATACATTTTGATCCTGTCATTCACTTATAAGGGCGTAAGTTTGGCATCCTACTGACTCTTGTTCCCATCTATTTTAACATATTTCTTAGAAATGTTTATTTAAGGTCCTCTTTACGTGGCGAATGTGGATGTTGATAGGAAAGAGATTTTATCGTATTATCCACATAGGGGAAAGTTTGATAATTTTTAATAATAAACATAATTCCTCTGCTTTATAATAGTTTATGCAATTATTACCCCTAAGTTACTTGAAATGTTTTACTACATTTAGATTTTTATCTTTAACGATTTAGTGAAGAACAACACGAAGCATTTGTATGCCGACAGTTCCCTATTTAATGTTTTTTTTTTGTTTTAGAAAGACGCTGCTTTAAATTAAAATGATTCCTTTAATAAACATAAAAAAATTAAAAATTTCCTTCTATACCTGGCAGTCAAAATTTACAATTCAGCGAATTCGTTATTTTTTATGTCGTATCAATAGTATAATACTGGTTTATTATACATATTTATACGTATATATATTCTCTTAGTTGATATTTGCCCTTATAGAATAAGTGCGGTAGAAATATTAACAACAGGTCTGAAGGAATTTAATTCCAGGGTATAAATTCCTATTGATTCCGTTAGGTGCTTTGATTATTTCGTTACGTGTGTCGTTAAATTTTTTGGGCTTAATCTTTAAATAAGGCTACACATTCATACCCTTTAGTATGAATATCCGACTTACTTCCTCCTTCGATGATTCGTCCAATGTGTGACTGTACAGCGAACTGATAATCGTGTGCGTTTTCATGGCCTTCAACGACGTATGTACATAATATGGTCCCATGCACATATACAAAAATAACGTCTTCGTTATATGTTAATATTATAAAATTTAAGTCGGACCGGTTTAATTTTTCAAATTTCATACAGTATTACGCTATCGTTATTTATAAATATCGTTTTATTATTCCGGTAATGATTTTTAGAATTTTTGTTGTTAAATTGGTTTTCGTAATTTATAACGACCGTTAACTAACCTGTTTAGTTAACCTTGCTTTATCGTATTATACGGGTTTATATTTTCCGATTGACATAATTTACTAATAATCATTTATAGACGTGTTTTAAAAGAATCTAATAAATTCTGTTGATCTAAATTTTTATTATTATTATTATTATTGTTATTAGTATTACAGACCCATTGTATATAATATGGATCCTCTTAATTACACATGAGGTCCAGATCTGTCCAAATTTCATTGCATTGGATAAAAAGTTCATCGCAATATTATATATATATATAACCAGTAATCGGCGCCATTCCAAGTCCGGGTTGGATGGTGTGAAATATGCGACCGGGCAGATGACGGTAGGCAACCAGGAGGCCACACCTGCGAAATGGAAGACTGGAAGACAGCCGCACTTGAAGTTAAGAAATATTTAGCTACATGGAATGTAAGAGGATTGTTACAGATAGAAAAACTATACATATTAGAAAAGGAATTACTAAAACAGAAAATCTCTATTTGCGGAATATCCGAAACACATTGGAGCGGCAAGGGACACTTTAAAGCATCACGATTATGTAGTATATACCTCCGGTGACGATGAAAGAGGAAAAAAAGGCGTAGCTATACTAATACAGAAAAATCTTTCACAATACGTATATGAGTACATGCCAATAAGTGCACAGGTAATAAGAATCACACTTAATACCAGCCCTATGAAGTTACATATAATACAGGTATATATGCCAACCATAAATGGAACAGATGACGAAGTCGAAAGCATATATAAAGAAATAGAATCGATTATAACAAACATTCCCAAAAAGGAACCTATAGTTAAAATGGGAGATATGAATGCCAAAGTTGGAAAGATAGTCAGTGATCAGAATATGAAGGGAATAGTAAGTACATATGGATTGGGAGAACATAATGACAGAGGTGAAAGACTAGTGCATTTCGCTATAGAACATTAGTATATTGAACACTACGTTTGTAAATTATCCATGACGATTATCAACATGGACATGGCGTAATGAACAGTATAAAAATCAGATTGATTATATACTAATTAGCACACGCTGGAGAACGTCTGTAACGGACATCAAAACTAAACCAGGAGCTGAATATGGCACTGACCACAAATTATTGAAGGCAGATTTCAAGTTAAAATTCCATATTCCTTTAAGAATGGTGAATGTAATCAAGAAAATACCAACAAATACTGTAGAATTCCGTCATGCATTGTTAAAAGATAAAATACCATATCCAACAGGAAATCCAGACGATACTTAGTGAAAAAATGGATTGTTAAGGCAATAGATAGCATAAACTGTAATGCAAAAGCTAAGAAGCAACATTGAATGACAGATGAAATTCTAAAATTAATAAACGGAAGAAGAATCTTAGTAACCAAAAGTCATTCGGTAGAAACAAAGATTGAAATAAACAGGAAAATAACACGGTTGTGCAGAAGGGATAAACATGCCAATATTACGAATATATGTGATAAATTAAAAAAACACGGTGTACGTAATGAACCAAAAGAGTTATTTAATATTGTAAAATATCTCACCAAGAAATTTAAATTACGAACTCCGATGATAGCAAATAATAACGGTGCAAAATAATAACTAATCCTAACGGATATTGTCGAAATTTGGAAAAATTATTGTCTAAATACTTTGATAAAGAAATAAAAGTTCATGAAATTAAAGTAGATATGAAAATTGAAAAAGAACCGTGCATACTAAGATCAGAAGTGATATCAGCGATAAATAGATTAAAAAAAGGGAAAAGTGGAGAAGATGATGGAATATTGACAGAAACGATTAAAGAACTGGAAGACCATAGTATTAATCTAATACATGAAATATGTAAGGAAGTATGGAGTACTGGCAAATGGCCCATAGATTGGTGCAAATCAACCTTCATCCCATTGTTCAAAAAAGGCTCACCCACAAACTGTGAAAAATACAGAACTAAAGCATTAGTATCTCACACCAGCAAAGTTCTTTTAACTATTATCAATGAAAGACTTAAAACTTATATAATACCACAAATTTCGAAAGAACAAGCGGGATTCATGCCTGGCCGAGGAACAAGAGAACATATCTTGAATATACGGCAAATCATTGAGAAAAAGCGTATCAATTAGAATTATATATATATGTTTTGTTGATTTCTCCAAAGCATTTGACTCAGTCAAATGGAGTAAACTGTGGCAGATATTACGCGTAACTGGAGTACCAAAACAAATAATAACGATTATACGCAATCTATATGAAAATAACATAAGCACCGTAAGAGTTAGTAACTGTAAATCGCAACCATTTAAATTAGAAACAGGAGTTAGATAAGGATGTATAATATCGCCTATGTTATTTAATCTATATAGCGAACACATCATGCGAGAAGTACTTGATGGATGGAATGGTGGCATAACAATAGGAGGTCACAAGATCAATAACCTACGCTATTCCGATGATATAGTATTACTAGCCGCCTCAGAAAAAGAACTTCAAAATATTAAAAAAAGCTGAAAATCGTGAGTGAAAATTACAACATTAAACTGAACAAATTGAAAACAAAAGTGATGATAGTTGATAGAGCAAAAAATAATAAATCAGAGACTGCAGATACTGGCGGTTATGAAGTAGTACGACAATTTAATTACCTCGGTGCGATAATAACGAATATAGGTGGATGCGAAGAGGAAATACGCAGTCGTCTTGCATTAGCAAGAGTAGCAATGATCAAACTGAATAGAATATGGAAAGATACACGCGTAACAAAATCAACAAAATTAAAATTGGTCAATGCAGTCATTTTTCCTGTTGCGACATGTGCGACCGAAACATGGACTATTAAAAAAGCTAACGAAAAGCGTATAAATGCCTTTGAGATGGCAATATATCGAAAACTTCTCCGTATACCTTGGACGGCGCTCCGAAATAATAAGTCCATTATCGATGAATTAAAAGTGGATACCAGGCTTTTAACGAAAATCAAGAGAAACATGACAAGATATTTCGGACATATAGCAAAACGAACAATAATACAAGGTATCGTAAACGGTAAACGTCCACAGGGAAGATGCCATACACGCTGGATCGATCAAGTAAAGGCATCAACAGGATATACTATGTCGGAGGCGTTTCAAAATGCTAACAATAGATACTTATGGAGAAAAACTATAATGCAACTTTGATAATATTACACGGTGTCACCACGTCCTTACGTAGGACAATGGACAGTGATGATGATGATGATGATATATATATATATATATAAGAATTCTGGTGTTACAGAAGATTATTAAAAATAAAATGAACAGATAAGGTAACCAACGAGGAAGTATGAGAAGAATTAATGAAAAACCGACATTGTTAAAAATTAAAAAGAAGAACTCAAATGATAGGTCATGCACTGCGACACGAAGGGCTAATAATTCGTCTAATAGAAGGGATGCATCCGGGAAAGAATGTGATTGGAAGGCGACGAACAGATTACATTTTCCAGATACTCGAAGATATGACGACGTCATTGTATAAAGAACTGAAACGAGTGGCACAGAATTGACAGAGATGGAAATCAATGACAAACCAATGTTAGGATTGAGCACAATATGATGATTATATATATATATATATATATATATATATATATATATATATATATATATATATATATATATACTGAAGATAAACAATATGTGATAAACATAATAATACATGGAGTGTTAATAAAACAAATTAAATATATATATATGTATATATTTAGGAAGCATAATATTAAATGATTTTGAAAATATACGGAATATAAAAGGAGTATGATCAGCAAAATTGATATTTATGAAATAAAAGTGCTGTTAACATCGAGACAAACGGTTTTTTGTTTTAATTTTTCCTGCGTAGTATATTTAATGCATTATAAAAATTAAATTTTAATCTAAGTTCAAGTTGCTTTATACTCTTCATTTGCTAAGGTTATTATTAAGGTACTTTAATGAATTTACTAGTTGTAACATTGTAAAAATGAAATTGTTTAAATAAATTGTTGTTGTTATGAATATAGAAATTAAGAAGAAATTGATCAAAACATTTGTAACGGCGTGTTTTACTTTATCATTCGGAACCGTGGATGATTAATAAAAATATACAAACCCAGATTGGAGGAGAATGGAAGGAAAATCCTGGACAGAGGAAATTAGTAACGAAGAAATATTTATGAAAAAAGAAGCTTATTAGGAAAAATCGAAGAAAAGAAGACACAACAAGTGTTTCGGACACAATGAATATTTAACACAAATAACTGAAGACATCGTAGAAGGGAAAGGATCAGCCCAGAATGAAATATATCAAACGAAAGAAAAACAGTGTACAATAACAATAGATAGTAATACGAAAAAAACTGGCTCCATCCAGAGAGTTCTGTCAAATTATCTGGCCACAAATTTTAACAAAGTTTAAAGAATTATGATATTTTATATATATATTATTATTATTAAATTAAATTAACGTGCCATGTACAGCAGCCAAGGCTAGAGGCACGATAGGAAAAGAGGATTAGATTGAGGAATAGAGACGGGATTGATGGAGGAAGATAATTAGGTTCGACAATGAAACATGATCATCTTTGAAGAGGAGATGGAGCGAAGGAGGAAGATTAAGAGACGCTCGAAGCGAGGAGTATGAGGAACAATCGACTAGAATATGGGAAACGGAGAGGACAACGTTACAACCGGGACACACAGGAGCCAAAGTTCTGTTAATGAGATATGAATGAGTAAGATGCGTATGTCCCAAGCGTAATCTGGTGATAACCACATCATCTCTACGGTTTGAAAGCGAAGTTATCCAAGGATCAACCGAATATTTGATTTGCCGCAACTTGTTGGTTTGTGGCGTTAGCTGCCGCTCCTTCTGCCATAATGAAAAAAGCCCATTTATGACGAACTTCTTAAGGTCACGCGCTGGAACTGGAACATTCGGAACCGGCAAGAACACAGCAGCTTCCCCGGCCGCTTTATCAGCCAGTTCGTTCCCATGAATACCGGCGTTCCTGGAATCCACAGGAACGTCATCTTCTGACTCAGCCCTGCCAGTACCATTTCCGTCACTTTCTTGGCTATTGGGTGCTGATCATGTTTGAAAACGTCGCAGTGAGCGCGGAGTGCTGGAAGAGAGTCAGAACATATAGTCGACGGTTTATCAACATCGGAGCGCGTTAAAGATTCCATGGCAAGATACATCGCGTATAATTCAGCTGAAATGACGGAGAATGTCTGTGGCAGCGAATATTGAATGATGATTGCTCCATCTCTGACAACTGAGCAGCCGGCAAAGCTATTAAATAGAGATGCGTCAGTGTAAAACATAGTAGATTTGCATGAACGTGACGTAATTTCTTTCTTGATTTCATGGATGGGCAGGTTTTCTCTCCAAAGTTTGTGGATTTATAGATCCAGCCGAACCAGGTTGTCTTTCCAAGGAGGTAACACGGAGGTATTATGAACGATTAATTTCGGGTTTTGGTAAGTTATTGCCTTTAAGATGTTATCCAAGAGAGTCGGGTCTGATTGTTTTAATTTTAAAGAAGCTGTATTAGAAGATAAGGACAGTGCAGGAATCGAGAAGCCGGAAGCTTTAAACTGCACTACAAAATTGGCTAGGAGAAACCAACGACGATAATCAGGTGGCCATTCTGCTGACTCGGATTGTAGGCTGTTGATCGGTGTGGTTCGAAATGCTCCAGTCGCCAAACGTAATGCAGAATTATGAATAACATTGATGGTTTTGAGGGTAGATGAGCAAGCTGAGGAATATATTGCGGCTTCATAATCTGTTCTTGATCGGATCAAACAACGATAAATTCGTAGTAAGGAGATTCGGTCCGCACCATAGACAGTATGTGATAATTTCTTCAGAATATTCATTTTCATTTTTTTGTAGCAGGTTTTTTTGACGTAGTTTAC
Organism: Coronaproctus castanopsis; assembly: GCA_032883995.1. Lineage (NCBI taxonomy): Eukaryota > Metazoa > Arthropoda > Insecta > Hemiptera > Monophlebidae > Coronaproctus > Coronaproctus castanopsis. Next base: position 59,271,931 of record CM065052.1, read on the forward strand.
ATATATCTATGTATGTCTTGAGCAAGTTCTTGATAAAGGAGCGTATAGTAGTTTTACCTACACAGCTGAAATTACGGGAACCGATACTTTAATAATATAGTCACATCATGTGAAACGCTGATAACAGTCCAGTTTTAATGTTAATGGATTACGATCCTGGAAAAAGCAGCCACGAGATAAACTAAAAAACGATGGAATTTGTTAACATACACGGTGTAAGTTGGTGTTTGGAATAGAAAATTTTAATGATCGTAGAAAATGGAGAACGCGCCATTAAGTGAAGTTCGACCCGGACAAGGAGATATATACATATGTATTTGCAATTTTGTAATTTTTGTGTTTGAGAATATCCCTGCAATAAACCTTTTTTCTTTCTATGTATGACCTCTTTCACAAGGTACACTTTCACTAAAAAATTATTAATCTCATATATATATATATATATATATATATATATATATATATATATATATATATATATATATATATATAATATACACATATAAACGGTCTCGTACAAAAAATTCGTAATAAATCTAAAATAAATAACCTTTACAACGACAGTTACTAACCTCGCGAGTAGTAATGGAAGCTGCTTCGCATATGATGTAAACACGGAACAGATATTGAGCCGGCCACATGAAAAACGACCAATGTAGCATTTTATAATTGGAATAAGTTAAACAAATGCCGGTCAGAAAAAGGTGCGGTAATAGTTGCAACGTGCAAGTGACGATGGTTAGTAAATTGTGCACGCGGTAAGTTCGATTTACTTCGAACAATACGTCGCACAGTTGACTGTGAGCCTCGTTCATTCGATTGATAACGACATTCGTAGGTGGCAACATTTCAGCCAAGTACGGAAATACGCCATCGCGAATTTTATTTTCTGCGTATATAATAATAAATAATGACGATAAAAGTAATAATAGTAGCAATAATAATAATAATTAATAATAAAATAATTATTGTAATAATATGATAATGACGTATAACCATCTCGCCTGTTCGTTCGTTTTCTTTACCTCGTCTACAAAATGACAACGCTTTCAAATTCTTATTCACTCGTTCGAACGAATGCAACAGCATATCGCACAGAGCGCAGAATTGAAGCGATTCAGATAGTAGAACTAATTTCTTGACGATTACATCCTGAAATTTAAAATACAAATGCGACAATTTAACTATCGAGAATAGTTTAAAACGACGAAATTAAAAACAATTTTGCAGCAAATATACTTAACCCTGCAGTGTATGAATTTTTTTATTTATAATTCTTTAATTAAATATTGTCGTGCAATAATTTAAAACTGTTGCATCAATCTAATACTTAGAGTGTCCGAAAAAAAAAAAAAAAAAAAACTATGCCACTATATATATGCAACATTATTCGTTAAATAGTGCACAAACATAAAACAAATGTGACTTTTACTAAGTGTACAATAATATATCTTCAATTCTATTAATAGATTGATGGACAACCGTGATTAAAATTTTCCGAATGAAGCCAATTTCTTCATAATTTCATAATTCTCTGCTTTTACATCTCTTTATATTTGTTTTATGTATTTCTGCCTCGGTCTTCCTCTTGGTCTTTTTCCTTCCATGGTTCCTTCTATTATTAGTAGTACTAGGTGTTCATTACTTCTGTATATATGTCTAATCAATTTATGTCTCCCTCGATTCTTCTTATTAGACTTCTTTTTTCATCTATGCTTTTTAATATTTTCTCATCTCTTATCAGTTCCGTCCAAGACACCCTTTCCATTCTTCTCCATGATTTCGAACGGTTCCGGTTGTTTGATCATTATTTTATTCAAATTCCACGTTTCCGACCCATTCATCAATGTACTCTATACGAATATTTTAATAAATATTTTCATGCGAAATATAACAAGAAAACGTGTAGTTAAAATTGCATTTAAACCCACTTTTTTTTTTTTTTTTTAATTTATTTATTTAGAACATATCCCCTTTTCCCATTCCGGGTTTCCGCCGGTTTTACCCGTCGGCAGATACCCTTTACATTTCAATTAACATTATAATCTTAAAAATATAACAATTTGCATGTCGGTCCCATGTTTGATATAAAGTATTATGCGTGTGTGATAGTATATTCTTGCTAGTGTTCATTTTGTGTGTGATTATATATTATTGTTGAATGTATGTGTGTGTAATCCATGGGTTGTGTTCTTATAATTATTGTGTGTCTTGTGTTGTGTGGATGCTATACTTGAGTATTTCTGCGGGACGAGCAACCAGCGGAGGGGTGTTCTCGTTTATTAATATACAATCACACTTATTAAATATTCTAGTACTTATAATAAATAAATACATTTTCCCTTAAATCTAATTAAATTACTTACAAAATTGATTGAATTAAAGAAATAATAATAATTTGTTTCTACCCTCCTGTATGTTATACTTAACATCCGACCTCAAACCAAGACTCCATCCCATCTCTATTTGTAATCTTCTTATATATATTTGTAAGGCAGTAATTCTGCGGCTATAGACTTCTCACATAACTCTGTTCTCGTCACTGTTTATTTTATTGCTTAATGCGTTTATATTTTCTCTTAGCTTTCACCTCCTTTTTCCATTTCCCTAGTACTTTCTGTTCAATAATCTCTTGTGGTATTTTATTATATATTACTGGTAACGGTTTAAAGCACAGTGTTTTACATTTAATAGTTAAAAACCCAGGATCGCGTTTGATAAAAGTTTTCTCGTAAATTTAAATCTATACAACATAAGAATTTGTTTTTTACTAGCAACATTACGCACCGTACGATTAGATACGATCGAAATAATAATTAAAAATTATTTTCGGTTTGGAACACGTCCACATTTTTTTCTTGTAGCGTTTCGAAAATAAACGAAAACTGCAAATATTTCAGAAAAACGTTACGCGAAAAAACAATATGGGATATAGCTTATACCAAAAAAATATCACAAGAATTGAAAACATAGAATTTTATTCATAATAATAATTATGATGATGTTAACGATAATGATAATACCGCAGATAGGGTACGTAGGTAGATAAAAAACGCTTCAACTGAATGGATATAACAACCCTGTTAAAATAGTATACAAAAGGCTACTTTAAAATAAAATTTTGTATAAAGTATAAGTATGCGCCGAAGGTAGTCGTAGATAATAAAAACGTCGAGGTATATGACCGAAGAAAGAAATGACTGATAGTTAACAACCGACCACATTTAATTGTTTTTAGAAGATATATATATATATATATATATATATGTGTGAGCGTGTAAACGAAGCGTTGGGAAAAATTCAAGAAGAAAACAATAGGGAGAATCAAAAATTATTAAATTCGCAGACGACCAACTGTATAATTGCAGACAATGAGAATGAATTATTAACAACGGTACAAAAATTAAACAGCGAAGCAGGCAAATATGGAATGGACATAAATATTGAAAACAACAAAGGTAACATTAGTAAGACGCCGGAAGGGACGAACATATCGATCAATGGAAAAAGAAAACGTATATGTCATAAGCAGATTCGGCGAAAAATTGCAATTGCTCTAAGGAGACGTTGAAAAGAAAAAAGACACATAATGACGTACGCTGTCTATAGGATTACGAAAACGTATTTTGAACTCGTACATACGGGCAGTATAATACGTTTTGGAAACGTAGGCTTTAAACAAAAGAGATTGACGAAAAATTTAAAGCTTTCGAAACTGCAGGCGACGCGTATTAAAAATTTCGCTGGTTGATAGAATTTTTCAAATGCGTAAGTTTTTAACCGAGTACAAGAGAAAATACGATTAGAAAAACAAGAATGAAATGGATAGGGCACGATGCGAAATATTATAGAAGTAAAAATAGCCGTGTGCAGCCCGAAACGAAGACCTAGACAGACACCGATGAACGCAATTAAGAAAGAAGCGGGTATACAAGAACTGCACTGACCTGAAAAAACACGATACAACCGTTGATACACATACATACATACTATAAATCGTAATTACCGCCATTATGTAGAAATTCAGCACGAATGAAAGCCGAATCCTACTGAAACTAGAAATTGCCGAAAAAATCGCTAGCAGCGTGTAGACGACGATAATTTTTACGGTGTTCCGTCTAACGTTTTCAGCCATTCGTTCGCTGATCGCTCCATTTCCCGATTCTGTCGTAAAGATAAAAATACCGAAATTTCGGTATAAGCGAAATTTTAGATTTCGAATTTTACAACTCGGTCTTTATGAAAATTCTTTAAATTCAAAATATCGCGATTTATTTTGGAGAATTTTATGCGTGTTTTCGCTTATATATTATTCGGACGATAAAATTTATTAACCGTTTATTATTGTTTCCATTAACATTTATTAATGCTCTTCGACAACTGGCTGGATTCGTTTTGGTACATTATTTTTCAGAAACAAGAAATCGCTCTTTATCAATTTTATAACATAATTCAATAATACATTCAACTTAAATTCATAAAAGTGAGGTCGGGTCGGAATTACCGCTTGTTCATGCAGCGGTCAGCTCTAGGAGACCGTTTTATACTTTATCCATTAGTAGAGAGTAAATTCGAATAATTCTGTTAAAGCGGCGTCAGTTTGCGCCGATTATATATTCGTATTTCATTTTGAAGACTTTAATCGTCGGAAAAATTATACAAACCGTCAGGTAATAAATGGGGACTGTAAAAATAAATACTGAAAAATCTGTTCGGGGGTTACATTTCAAGTAGTACGTGCTTCTATTAGTTTTCACGGTAGTTTACATGAGACATATTAGGGCCCGGTTGTTTTATGCCGAAAGGAACATATTAAAACGAAAATCAAAGAAATGAGGTAGTAAACTATACTAGTTTCTAAAGCATTGGACCATCTGTGAAATCAAAGCCAGTTGTATATGTATATACGTGTGTATCATAATTGAGGAGCAGTACTAAGTAAAAATAAAAATTATAAATTACAATAACTTTAACGCTTAATGGATAGAAATTATTTAATACTTTGAAGTCTTCCATGAATTCTCAATAAGCAAGAAACTTTAGCAAAATTAGTGCCTTTCGTATTTAATGTAGGCAACCATAATTGTGATTGATTCGTTTCAGATAGTAGGTCGGCTGCGATATTTACAGCTGGACTAATTTAGTATGGTGTAATAGAATGCGTGTGTTGTTACGTGTTGACCTTGATACTTACTAGGCGTAATTTTTGCCGCCAGGTTCACTCTGGTCATCTTACTTTCATGTTTAATTGATAGAAACTATTTAATATTTTGAAATCTTCCGCGAATTCTCAATAAGCGAGAAACTTTAGTAAATTAGTGCATTTCATATTTCAGTAGACAACCATAATGCTGATGTATTCGTTTCAGATAGTAGGTGCACAGCGATATTTACAGCTGGGCTAATTTAGTATGGTGTAATAGAATGCGTGTGTTGTTACATATCGACCTTGATACTTACTGGCGGAGTTTTAGCCGCCAGGTTCACTATGGTCATTTAGAAATACCTGATCGATGCGGTTTTCTTATTGTTGCATCGATTTGCTGACGCCTGTTGTAACGAGTATTGCACGTAATCTTGTTGGGATCGTTTTGCTATGTTATTTTATTTATACATTCTGTTTTTTATTTAAAGAATTTTATTTAACACATACTTATACACAGGTTTTTTAGTTATTATAATATTAACTTTAGTCTGAAATGTAATCGAATATAAATGTATGAATGTTGACTTTTCAAGTTGCATTGGTCTTATTTCTACAATATCAGCCGCGGCAATATCAGTTGGGCGTTCATTCTGCGCATTAAAACCGATTAAAACTTTCTCACGCTTAACCCAGTCGCAAGCCGGAATGAGTATAACCTGTCACTCTTATCGATAGAAAAAAAATTTTTTTCCGAGTAATCTAAAAATCGGGTTTTTACGATTTAATAATAATAAAAAATTGTAAATACGAAGAGCGGATTTTGTGTTTAAATAACTTTCTTCTTAATAAATAAAATGTATAATTTTATATATAGTTCTGAGTAATTGTAAAAAATGGGAATGACAGATATGTTTACATGGTTTTAGAGTGATATTTAAGGGAGTAGGGCAGTTCTTTTGATGTATACACATTGCACAGAAAGTACTTAAGTATACTTTGTATAATATCGTGAAGTGATCTCCAAACACATTACTAGAGCGGTCCCTCTAAACACATCAAAATTATACACTGAGATATATATGGAAACCGGTGCGAATTTATCGATTGTTCATTTGGTGCATCGTTTATACGTCAAACATTTTTCACTAGATAGTTGATTAACGCGTATTAGGTAATATAAATAATTTAACTAATTTAAACGCACGAAGAAACCACCGAATTAACACATGCGATCGAACTTTTAATTTATAAACCTTTTAAATAATGTCTGTTCGTATTTAATTAAATCGAAGAACTTCCAACGGGTGAACGATTCACTTATTTTAACATTATTGCCGATTGGATATTTCAGATTTCAATAAAAATTTTTTAAAAGAATAATAATAATCCTATCTAACTTTACTAATTCAATTTTCTTTTTCTCCGTCAATGTCCACTTGGACACATTCCGACCGCAACCCGTTGAAATTCTCAAGAATTGTTCACATTATCCTGTCTCCGTAGGAAGATATATTAAACCGGATTTCTTATTACGCAGCCGGGTCAATTTTTCGTGGTTGAATGACATAGTGATGGTCGTTAAACGTCAAATTAGTTTTCGAATAAATGGACACGTAATTTTATTTTCCGCTTCGTCATTGGTGTTTTTTTTCTTTTATTGTTCAAAGTAAAAAATTCCCACGTTAAAATAATTATTTGGGGCGTTAATTTTCGGGAAGTGTATTTGCCGACTGCCATTATTCGTAGATATGTTGCCTTAATTGGATGCTTCCAGTTATCCGAAATTTTCCATGGTTATCGTTGACCTTGAATTTTTGTTAACAATTGCAAATGAAATATCCCCAAATTTTTTTTTGCTGCACAAATATAGTTATAGTTTATTGTTACCATATTGTAACGTAAAAACACACGACTGAAATGTGCTTTTTCTAGTAGATTTTTTTAGTAATCATAATATTATTATTATTAATCACTTATCCTTTCTTTTATCTTTATAATTTATTGTTAATGTTATTGTTATCGTTATTGCTATTGTTACGTTTCGTTATCATTATTATTGTTATTTTTAAATATTCGAAAAATTCATATTAATCGATTTGTTAAATTAAATGTACCCATTTTATTTACGTACTCCATCATTAACGGATGAAATATTCGCATCCGAATGTTGTGTAAATTTCCAGAAAACTGTACACGTTTACAATTGTATATAAGCAATAATATTAGAAACATCAATTTTACCGGGTAGTTTACACAAAATTACTTAACGTTAGTATATATATATATATATATATATATATACATATATATATATATATATATATATATATATATATATATATATACACACATATATATATATATATATATATATATATATATATATATATATATATATATATGTATATATGTATATATATATGTATGTATATGTATATACATACATATATATATATATATATATATATATATATATATGTATGTATATATATATATATGTGTATATATATATATATAATATATGTATATATATATATATTATATATATATACATTATATATGTATATATATATGTATATATATTATATATATATATATATATATATATATATATATATATATATATATATATATATATGTATGTATGTATATGTATATATGTGTATATATATATATATATATATATATATATATATATATATATATATATACATATATACATATATACATATATACATATATACATATATATATATATATATATATATATATATATATATATATATATATATATTAATAACTTTGAACGTACCGCCGAGTAATAAAATTCGTCCTTCGCCGTTGAAGATGTTTCTAAGGTCGTCGAAGATAGTTCTCAATTTTCTTAAATGTAGAGGAATCGTCAACAACGATTCCACAATAAAAATCTGAGCAGCCGCATAAGACCAAACGAACATCGGCGCTACGATCGATTGAGTCTTATCGTGAATGGATATCTGCGTTCCGAATTAGATTTGTCAATACGGATTTTAGTCGTTCGATTACGTTTTTTCGTTGTATTCGTAATTAATTAAATAAATAAAAATTAATAATTCGCATAAATCCGTTGAAAAATTATGTACGTTGGAATAAAACAGAAAATTATGTTAGACATAACTATTCGTTTCGGAAGAATATACGTATATATATATATATATATATATATATATATATATATATATATATATATAATCATCTTCAGCTTATATCAGTCCAACGTCCCTGAATCAGTAGGTAATCCCACTAAGAGTCAGTCAAGTGTCTAAGGATTAGCGTCTAAATTGGAAGCACAAAAATGTTCGGAAATAAAAGCAAAGATGAGAAGTATTTATCGGTTAATAGGAATGAACTCAACGCTATTTATTGAAAATAAACAACTTTTACATACGGCCATTGTTAAACCTATTATGGTATACAATTGTGGGGCTGTACTAGTATTCCTAACATAGATCCCATACAAACCTGCCAAAACGTTGCACTTCATACGATCATCCGTGCATATCAATTTGAACGCAATAATGACCATACACCGAGACTTAAAAAATTCCAATGGTCATCGATGAATTATCTGGTTTACTTGAAAACACGCAAAAAAAAACAAAAAAAGGGTACTGAAGCCATTCAGCTCCTGGACAACTCTGAGCATTTAAGACGACTTGAAGTCGAAAACCATACGGCTTGTTGACGTAATGAATAAGTCGGAGTCACTTCGTTGGAAGTGTAACTCTTCACATGTGCTTTCAACTTCATTTTCGTTATTGTCAAAGACTAGTCGTCACAATAATATATATTTTTATTTTTATTTTTATAATTACAACCCTGGGCTATCCAGTAATTTTGATATGAGAGATATACAACGTGAAGAGGTTATCCGTCCAGTGACAGAAGCCTCGGAAGAAATGATTAAAGTGATAGCTAAATAATGTCATAAGGCTTATTCCGTTTCAGCCTTCTCGCGTTATATCACTTGTCTAATATAATATTTGCTTTCGTATTTGGATGCCTAATCTGTCTTCGTGACGAACTTATGAATTCAATCGGAACGACGAGATTATTTATTAAACAGCGAACAGTAAGATTTATTAAGCAGGGACCGCGGTAAATTTATATCGTCTAATTTCTGCAATTACAGTAGGAACGTTTAGGTCTCTATGCAAGTCGTAGTTTACTATGAACCAGGGCGCATTCGTTATTATACGAAGTATTTTGTTTTGGCATCGTTGAATTATTTTGATGTTAGCGGTTTTTGGACAACTCCACAAAATTGGGCGCCGTAGCACCAGGTTGGTTTGATAATCGCTTTATAGATTAACAATTTTTTGTCTATCGTTAACGTCGAGTTTCTTCCAATAAGCCAATACACGGAAGCTATTAATCGATTAATCTATTTCTTTTTAGCAATGACTGTTTCCATGTAAGTCTCTGATCAAGTATCATGCCTAAATATTTGGTTTCATGCAGTATTGGTATTTGATTATGGTTTATTGTAAGTGGAGCACTATTTGTTTTTCTGTTTGGGAATGTTACAAAGAAAAAAATTTTCGTTTTTAATACATCTACAATCTGTTTTTGTCTGAGTAATAATTAACGCGCGATAACAGACATCGTCTAACAACGTCGATCGAAGTTATAAATTTACCGCGGTCCCTGCTTAATAAATCTTACTGTTCGCTGTTTAATAAATAATCTCGTCGTTCCGATTGAATTCATAAGATCGGTCACTACTAATTGGTTTGAATGGAATTGAGTTATGTCCACATATATTACGCTGTAAAGATGATCTCTTATCTACGTGAACTGTTCCATTTAATATTACCCGAAGTGCTTTAAGGATACATTTTAAAACTTTCGACTGAAAGCGCTGTATTATTTCGATAATATTACTGCTGGGTAAAGTACCCGGTGTAAGAGGAAGATACAGAGTGTCTACTAGCTGGACCGATGGTTTGCAGAATCAATTTGGTAGTGTAGCAACTGCAATCACTATAGGCCAGAACCATAATCTATGGAGTGCACTTCGCAGGTTATAACGGTCAGAACTGACTGAATACAAAATGAATGAAGAGATATATATATATATATATATATATATATATATATATATATATATATATATATATATATATACTGTTGGAGTTATATAACGTTTACTAATGTTATACTAATCTAATCTAAATATAAATATATTTTTTACCAAACGATTCCCTTTGAATTTTGTTACGGAGGTCAATTGTTTGGCTTGAAGAATGGATATCAGTACGAGTATACCGTAAATAAATCCGAAGAATATTCCTAGAACGTTCCATTTTGATTGTTTCCGTACCTACGGTACGTTAATGACAAAATAAAGATGGAAATAGTTAAATAAATAAACGCGCGTGTGTGTGTGTTGTAAAACGGTAACCAAGTGTACCAAAATCGTGTTTCATTTGTTTTTAGCTAATGCAAATATCGTCGTCAAGTAACACACAGTTTAAATACAACTGAACAAGTACTTAATTAAAATTGGTTGATAACGACGGTTCACGTTATTTAAATTTTTTCTAGTATAGATTCACGATTTAAAAGTTTGACAATTAATTCTCCCATTAACAGAATAAAGATTAACGATTTCTATTAATTATTTATATCAATTCCGAATCATCGACATACACTCTTTGTCTTTGTTCCCATTAATCTATATTCTATTCTTTTATTTTCGAGTTTATACATGGTCGTTTTAAGTAACGAGTTAACATGCCCGATTTAATCATTAAAGTCCCCTAGAAGTATATTTTTTTAATTAATCGTAGATCAGATGCATTTCCCAGTGGATTGTTTAAAGCTAATTTTATTTCCTTTAAATAATCTCTACGTCCGTAAAACTATTTTCGTAAATATTTTTTTGTATTTCACTTTTGTCCGGAAAAATTTTTTCTTCCGGAAAAATTTTTTCTAACCGTTTCATCGTTTTCGTTGTCGACAAGTTTCCGGAAAAGTATTTATTTTGAATTTCGAATAATGAATTCTAAATTTTCATGTTAACGATCGTTTAGGGGCTCTCTAGAATTCAGAATAGTCGAAGGCAATTAGCAAAGGAATTCTAACGTAGCAATACCGATCAGTATTTTGTTGTTAACTTCATTTTGCCAACCTAGGATTAATCTTACCGAAAAATTTATAATGAAATAGCGAAGTATTCAAAAAATTCGTAAACAATTTTATTGTTTCTCGTACACAGCGGTATTCGAAGAGAAAAATGAATTTTTAAAAATAGACAAATAGTATATAAAATATAAAAATAATTAAAATTTTCCGATTTTAAGGATTTTTTGTTAATTTTTAATACTTTCCATCTGTTAAGTCGTATTAAATGTGCAATTATCGCATAAGTTAACAGTATTTTACTACGTCAAAAATGGTAAGATTTTGATAGTTTTTTCATTTTGTTCGTTTTTCATAATTTACACTCCCAAGAGTAGCCTCTATTTTATTATTATTATTATTATGTAAGCGAACTGTTTTTTATATGTATATGTGTGTGTTGTGTGCGGGGAAATGTACGTATGTGTTTATATATTTATATGTTCGTTGAGTTATACCGATATGTAATTTCTCCAAAGTAGGCGTGTGTTAAAAAAGTAATATTCATTCGATTTGAATCTGCTGTATTTTAAATTAAATTTAATTAATAGGTACTTCTGTCTAAAATGAATCGGTATTTATTCTCTTTTATTTATATTTTCGTTAATTTATAATTTCATATTTATTCTTTTATAATTATTTTTACACACACACACACACATGTTCGAGCAAAATGCGATTGCCATTATTAACATTACCGGTTACCATCATTATTTATTTTTATTATTATTATTACTTTTTTTTTTAAAACGTATAGTTGATTAAATTTACAATTAGTACAAGCACATTTATATAGTACACAACCACGCCTTATAATTAACATTTCTCAATTGTTCCGTCAAGCACATTTGCTTGTCGACAGATTTACTTATATATAATTTACATCCTCTTAATATAATTATGTAATAAGTTTTATAACTTTGAGATATTGAATTACACTTACACTCACATTTGTTCCCACTTACAGATCATTTGCTCGCATTCATTTCCACATTTCCACTTGCACTTATTATTTTTAATTTTCTTATTATGTAATTATTCTAATTCCTTATATATACACATATACATATACATACTTTTTTTTTGCACTTGTGTTTATAGCAGCACTTTCATAGCGTCGCTTTGCTCAATCCCTCCCTGAATTTTGTTTTTTACAATGCCCTTTTTCCAGTTTTTCTTTATTTTGATTTATTATTTATTATTTTATTTACCACCGTTTCATTCATCAACCAACTTTTAATTTTCTGTTTTTTTTTTTATTTTAATGTTTGTCTCTTTTAATATGTCATTCGGGATTTCATTTAACATTCTTGTTATAATATATTTGTCTATTTGTGCGCCATATTTTGTCCTCGGTATGGGTACTCTGTATTTTAATTGTTTCCTCAGTAAGTATTTAAACTACTACTACTACTAAATTTTGAACGTAAATAATTGCAATTCAGAACCGTCCTATGTTTTATAATTTATTATTTTCTTTATTTTTTTATAACCTGCTACTCGCTCTGTTAACGTCTATTTACGGGCATTTTATTAACGAAGATTTATTTATTTATTTATTTATACTAGGAAAATTACTGCATAGATTTTATTTTATTCGATTATTATTACTTATTTGTATACTCGAAAAATTACTGCATAAATTTTATTTGATTTAATTATTATTACTTATTTGTATACTAGAAAAATTACTGCATAGATTTCATTTTATTCGATTATTATTACTTATTTGTATACTTGAAAAACTACTGCATAAATTTTATTTGATTTAATTATTATTACTTATTTGTATACTAGAAAAATTACTGCATAGATTTCATTTTATTCGATTATTATTACTTATTTGTATACTTGAAAAATTACTGCATAAATTTTTTTAATTATTATTACTTATATGTATACTAGAAAAATTACTGCATAATTTTTTTTTTTATTATCATTAGTAATATTGTTATTAGTCGTATTTACTTTTGAACTCAAAATGAATATTTTGTTCCTTTTGTAAACAATTAAGTTAGATGCATTTTTTAAAATGTCATAGTGTAAATATGTATATATCTATATGTATGTTTTATATCTATATGTATGTTTTACACGCACGATTGCTTATATCTATATATATATCTATAAAAATTATAATTTTTAAGTATCACCGTTGGAAGAACAGCTTTATCCTCGGGTATGTTATACGGCATTGTTCCGAAAAATATGGAGAAATAATAGGCTATAGAAAACGATTTAAAAAGATGATCCATTTCTTCCGATAAAACTAAAATTTTATTTATTACTAATCCACCAATCTACGGATTGAGGAAATGAAGAAGACCACTACTTCAAAATTAATAGGCGTAAATTCGATTTAGCGAAATATTATACTAATTCGTAACAAATAACGAGACCGTGCGATATCTTTAAACGACTTAAAAATGCTTGGCTGTTCGAACACTTAATCGACCCTTTTTTATTTGCTATTTATTTTAAATTTTTTATCATTTTTTATTTATTTATCTAACTTCTGACTTCCAGGAAATGTAAAATCGATCGTTTTAATATTATTTTCTATTTATCATCTAGACTTTCCAAATTATATTTTAAAAAAATACAACACACAAATTTCGACAATTCGCTAATGGAAAAGTTGAAACGTTCCGTTTAATTGATTAAATATCACGAAAACGTCTATCAAAATTCCATCAAATAAAATTGTTTTTTTTTTGTAATAGTTTTAATACAACACTTCTTTACATACATGCATACATACATACATATATACAAACTTCGTAAGCTATAAAAAAATTTGCGAATAAAAGGGGAGAAAACAAGCAATAAGGTTGGGAGATACGGACGTTAAGAGAGATGAATCAATAATTGTCTAATATGAACTATTTCTTTGATTATTGTAAAGAGATAAAAAATAAAACTATATAACAATATCACCAAGAGCCTAATTGAAAAGCTTTAAAGGAATAGATGGAACTATTCACGTGTAAACAGTTGTCCATTAACTAAGGACATTAGAATGAAGTTGAAAAATAACTCGCAACTCGCCACCACTACATACATCCCCTCCTCTAATGAGAAATAAGAAACACCCACGGTAGAATAAGGAATGTGAAGGAGCTGTCCAAATTTTAATAAATAGCCTAGCAAAAGTGGTATTCAACTGAACAGAAATATGATTACAACATTTTTAAAGTACGAAAGAAAAGAAAACACAACAATTATAAGAACGAGGAAAAGGAACTATACGAAAAGAGAAGACGGGCTCGAATAGAGGGTGACTTTACGAGAAATAGAGTCATATCTTTGAAAATATAAATCACCTCTCTCCTTGTGTTTTAAAACTAGCTTTGGAAAATTGTAAAATATTAGCAAAAATATGTTGACTATTTTAATCATCTTTTAGCTGGCAAAGCGTCGGAAATAAGATATGCGCGATGTAACCAACCGAGGATAAGAACAAATTCCAGAGCTATTAACAACATATCCGGGATCTTAAATACGACAAATCATGTAGCGACGATGTTATTGTAGCAGAAATGTTTAAATTAGTTACAGTCGAAAATGTGAAGACTCTACGAAAAATACAGAAAAAAACGGGCGTGAATAATTATAGACGAATTTGTTTCCGCCCATTATAAATCGAGGGTTATAAAAATAGCTGAATCATCAACCGGGCGAGTACTAAGCTAAATAAGAGATTTCTTGCTGAGCAGACGTTTTCAACTAACAAGAAGCACGTAAAATGAAAAATCGATAAATAATTGAAATTTAAATGAAGACACTATAATGCCGACATTAAATGTTTGTACGCAGCCAAATGCCTAAACTTGACTTTGCCCAAGGAAATATATAAACTGGAAATCAAAGAGGGGAAAATAATAGGAAAAATATTTTTGGTCTTAGGAAAGGTAAATAATATCGGAAATTAAAAAGCAAAAGGAAGTATATGAAACAACATAAACGATCATCGTAACAATTTAGAAAGGAAGAGTCACATTTTACGAACACATTGAAAAGATGGATGGCGGCAAGGAAAGCAGGGAGAATATGGACGGAAGAAAAAAAGAAGGCACACTGAAAAGTGATAGAAGGATAGTGGGCAAGAAAAGGATGGAAGAAATGATTTGTAATTGACAGTATGCGAATAATATTTCCATGCACGTAGACGACCAAAGTCGATAATAAAATATATATATATCATCATCATCATCATCGGTGGCTCGTTTCGAGCATCGTGACCCTATGAATCCTCATAAACGAACGTTTTTAGCCGCCATGTAGTTCGATCTGCTGCCCGGTCCATCATTTCTCGTATTGATGCGGTGCCTGCGATTCTTTTAATTCTGTCTATATATCTTGTTGGTGGCCTGCCTCTTCCAATCCATTCTGTCATATGATATGTCCTGTGTATGATGTTATTCGTTTCTGTACTACGGTTTGTAATCTCTGATCCACCTTAATTTCTTGAAGTATTGACAAATTCGTTTTTTTCGCAGTCCATGGTATCCTTAGCATTCGCCTCCAGCAGTGCATTTCAAACGCATTAATGCGTTATGTATCGCTCTTTTTCATTGTCCAGCATTCTGATGCATATAGGAATACAGAGAACACCAGCGAGTTCATAAGACGCATTTTTGTGTGTATTGTTATCTCATGGCTCTTCCATATTTTCGTTAATTGTAATAGCGCCATTTTTGCTATCTTTATTCTCCGTTTAATTTCCTCTGTTGAGCTTCCGTCCTTTGTGATTAGCGTTCCTAAGCCATCTATACTTTGTGGATCCTGTGATTGACTGTTGCCATCTATAATCATTATCTTGGTCTTTTTCCTGTTTATGTATAATCCATGTTCTTTACTTATATTTTCCAATTTTTCAAGGAGGCTGACCATTTTTTGTTCTGATGAGGCGATTATTACAAATATATATATATACGTATATTAACGTTATTTCGCTTATATAAATGTCAGAAACTATTACTCTTGGAATATATATATATATATATATATATATATATGTAATAATAAACCAAACAAAATATAACACAATCACTAAAAGTTGTGCTTGAAAATGACGTAATTGTCGAAAAGCTTCGCGATTAAAAACTTTCAATGATTGTGTTATATTTTGTAATAAAATCACTACTCTCCAATATATTCAACATTTAATATACATATATGTATGTGTATTCTGTGTTTTATTTTTTATTCCGAAGACTATCTATGAAAATTCGTACTTATATTCATTCGTTTCCATATCTTTTTTCATATCCGGACGAATGACGTTAGAAAGGTACATTATTTTGCATGTTTGCATTAAATTTCTAGTAATAGGCCTGTGAACTATATTTTATATATAGAGACACATATGTGTTATATATATATATATAAGTGTGTGCGTGAGTGTGGGTGGGTGGGTGAGTGGGTGGGTGGGTGAGTGGGTGGGTGTGCATCATCCAAGAAAAATAACCAGTTGTTTCGTAAAGCCATTTTTCTTCCTTTTCCCTATAAACCTTTTAAAAAATCGATAAAATTAAATTACTTTTTTTCGATAATATTAGTTATAAAATTAGCAACATTCTCAAAAGCTGTAATTGTAATACTGTATTTTTAGAACGAATAATTTATCTAATAGTTTATACTTAATAGAAAACAGTGTTAAAATTATTATTCATAGCGACATATATAAACATATTTAGAAAAATTGCAACTATATATATTCCGATATGTGTGTGTGTGTGTATTATATATGTTTCATTATTTATCTATTAAAGATAAACTCTAATTCGTGCTTATATTTATGACCTTTTAATTATCCGTTTTCACATCCGAGTTAGGAGAATTTTAGTGCATAGTCAGATAAAACACTACGAATGCTCTACATTCGGAGAATTTTAGTGCATAGTCAGATAAAACACTACGAATGCTCTACATTCAGTTACCCCGTATTCATGATGTATCTATTAAACTATTCGAAAGTAATGCTAAAAACTTAACATTTCCATCAATGTATTGCTCACCTATAGACGCAATTTAATGATTAAATCAATTCACCGATTAATAAGCGTATATAATACTGTACATTTTTTAAGTCACGACTAATAACGACTAAACGACAAGAACGATGCGAATTTGTATGAAAATCCAAAATTTCGCTGTATTTCCTCCTAGTGATTAACAGTCTATTGTACTTCGAACAGAATTGACCACCAGACACAGAAGTCTAGCCGTTCATCTTTATTCCGAGCAAAATTAGAGGCCGATATTTTGAAATGTACGAACTAACTAATTGCCGCTTTACTCGGAGAGAATACCTTAAGATTAACGTTAAAAAAATAAATATCAAACTTGGAAAGCTATATTAGCTGCTGCATAAAACGTTCGAGTTGCCTCCACTAACAAAATTGTTGCTTTGTAATCAAGTCGATGTGGATGTATGACGTATACCTTTGGGTACAGCTTTAACACACCAAACATTAAGTTTTTGCAGCGATGTCAGTTAAAAGTACGGATAATTATAAATACCACGGTACGTGCGCAATGATAAGCTACATTATTCCCTAAATATACCGGACGTGTCAACTTCTTCGGTGTGTCCATTCTGTACCGGTAATAATATGTTCATCTACCTACCATCTGTAAACTTAATACGCCGTTGCATGCCATCATTGTCATTTTATCGGTCGATAATCATTGTTCCATGTTTTTTTTTCTTGCTCAAAGCTTCTTGGCTCATGGATTTTACTTTATCAAGAAATTTTACCATTCGACTTCCCGACGCGGCAATTAAGGCGACATCATTCGTATATCTTAAATTATTTTTCTAATTATCCATTCGTTGCATCGATTAAGGAGGATTCAGTTTAATATACTTTCCGTTAGTTCATTAGCTATTCTGATTTTTTACCGGTACTATCGATGTATAAAAATTTGATTAGATATTGTGGCCTTCTCAGTTCAATAAGGATCGTTCATATATATATATATATATATATATATATATATATATATATATATATATATATATATATATATATATTTGGCCATTTTTTATAATCAATGAGCGAAATACAATCTTCACGTTAAAATGTATACATTTCCTTCTTATCTAATGTTTAATATTCTCAGGTTCCTCCCTCCAGCGTGATATCTCGCTTTTTCGGTAAAATTTGCGGTAATAAATACGCTTATAATATATGTTAGTTCATTTTCCTTCTATAATATAACGGAAAGCAGAGTTCATCCCACTCTATATAGCACCATACAAACGCGCACCTACACTACATACAATTAGTGCTTTGAATTCTAGGCCATCTAGCCTAAAGGCTATCGGTAAATGAAATAACGAATAATTGTGACGTGAAGGGTTCAGGGTCCGATGACTAGACCTCTATATTAGTAGTTTATGTTTTTTTTCACCGCTAACGTATAATGGTTTGATTCGTTTTCGTCTGCGTATTTGCACGGAGTTATCCAATAATAAGTTAACTGCAGTCCAATTTATACATTTATATAATCGCTCCTGATGGTTTAATGTCATAAATGTCATATTTTTTTATAAGTAATAAGACCTTTGGTCCAAGAAGTTCAACATTACTTCGGATTTACAATGCCCTTATCTTTTCAAGAATAGACTATGGTTCGTTTATATATTCGTCCGCCAGCAAACGGCTTCTAAAAATACTTGATATGATACAAAATTCTGGATTTAGGATCGCGTCGAAGGCATTCCCAACCTCACCAACACCTCCAGTATCTTAGCGGTACTCCGCCTCTCTGTTACCGTAGAAAAATACTTGCTATTAAGTATACAATGAAGGTAGCTAGTCTTCAGCAGCATCCAAATCGAATCCATCTACAAAATCTGCTACTACAGCTCCGAATCCAAAACCCATTAAAGACGCTACGCAGTACCTTATGTAGAATACCGGTTATTGTACCGCCTTGGAGCCAATTCAGTCCGAATATCTGTTGGGATTTATTTTCAACAGATGTTAAAATGAAACCGATGGTGGAAATCCATGGGAAGCTTAGGATCGTCTTGCAACAGCAACCGAACGCAGTCGTTTGCTTCACCGACGCATCAAAATCATCACGATATGTTGGTGGTGCATTCTCAATCGGCAGCATGATCCATTCCTTCAGTTTACCGACCGTGTCATCAGTTCTAGCGGCTGAGATGATAGCCTTGCTCCAGCGTTTGTTACGAATTGCGGAATTATCTGCTGACCAGTATGTTATACTGACCGACTCAGCTATGGCGTTACAATGCATTGAAGCGAGGAATTCTACTGTGTCCATGGTAGACCAAATATGGTACAGTGCTTACAAATTAAGTGAACTTAATACCGGCATCAACGCAAAATATTATTGCCAGAAAATTCTGGACGCGTGGAATCGGTCGTTCCACTCTCGGCCGAGTATAGTTGGAAATATAAAGAAGGATTTAACAACCTGGCCATCAAAGATTGGTAAAATTTGTTCACCGAGGTTGGAAACAGCCGTCAACCGAGTGTATATTGGTCACACGCTGAGTACGCACTCCTATCTACTGAGTGCCCAACCACCACCAATATGCGAATTGTGCTGTACTTCATTAACAGTCTACCATATCGTGGTTATCTGCCCGAAATTTGCTCAATATCGGTGCAATCAGCTGAAGAAAAATGACAACCTCCTCCTTCTCACCAACTTCATAATAAATTCGAAATTGTGCAATAATATATAATTAATTCATATTTCGAGTAATAGCCTTATAGGCAATAACTACTCGTAAAAAATAAAAAAATAAAAATGTCATATTTTTAATTATATCAGCTACGTACTCTACGCCGAGATCGTTGTGTAATGATTTATTCCTTACGTGTACCATAGAGTGTTAACGATTAACCGGAGCGTAGAATTTGTCTTAATGATATTATTTTTTAACTACACAGCTTACAACCTAATTTCATCATCGGATAGAGTATTTGGTTCTATATTATTAAAGAAAAGTTTGTACCGTTTTTGCTAATATAAGTTGTTAGTTATCTGAGTTTAGTTTTTTTTTTTTTTTTTATTGTATCAATATGTTCACGCCACGTTAATTTCTGGTCTAAGTACAGGCCTAGGTATTTAACATCGTTTTTATTGGTACTATTTTGTTATCTATTTGTATATTTTTTTTGGCTCTATATAACGATTTTCTAAATACTATATGTGTTGATTTCGTGTCTTACAAAAAAAGAACGGTGTCATCGGCGAAGGTTGTATTATTAAGGTATTTAACGATTTAACATCGTTTTTATTGGTACTATTTTGTTATCTATTTGTATATTTTTTTTTGGCTCTATATAACGATTTTCTAAATACTATATGTGTTGATTTCGTGTCTTACAAAAAAAGAACGGTGTCATCGGCGAAGGTTGTATTATTAAGGTATTTAACGATTTAACATCGTTTTTATTGGTACTATTTTGTTATCTATTTGTATATTTTTTTTGGCTCTATATAACGATTTTCTAAATACTATATGTGTTGATTTCGTGTCTTACAAAAAAAGAACGGTGTCATCGGCAAAGGTTGTATTATTAAGGTATTTAACGGATAAATAGGCGGTTAAAATAATATACAATAACTACCCTTCCATGAGGAACTCGTGCCTTTATTGGGTATATGTTGGATAGCCCATCTTCGTATTTTATTTGGTAATATTTTTCATCTAGATACGATGAAAACAAATCCTAATAATAGTTAGAAGTTGTCATATGCATAGACTATCTGGGGGGACCCGGATAACATATCTGGGGATACAGCATCGCAAAATGCTTTTCTCTTCTAAATCTGATTCAATTTTTTTTTTTTTGTATCTCCTAAATTGTAAAACATAATATCGAATATTCATTAATTTTACAGAAACGTCCTAATCATTTTATTAGATCGACTCTTCACGATAAAATTTTTATAACTACAATCTCGTTATACCAAGTGAATGTGCAGATTTTAATGAAACAGAGAAACAATTTTCGGATATTTAATAGCCGCATTACATTGAAAAAAATAATAATAATACTTTAGATAGTTTTATCTATTTTCATACATTCGTAATTAATGTTTATTTCGAATTTTTCGTTAGTCCCACGCACGCACACAACCAGGCACCGCTGCTGAAACGTTCTCAACTGTATCTTATAATATTTATCGTTATTCGTAGTTACACGTAAAATCTACAAACCTTTTTTTGTCCGGAATTCGTTTATTATTTTATTTAAAATTACCGATATAAATATTATAAATCACGAATCGAAAGGGATTAAATTTTTGTAACAGCAATAATAACCATCATCATCATGCCGTCTCCGTATCGGAGGTAGGCGACTACTTATACATATTTTGTTGTACAGTATAAGTAACGTACAAGTCAATCACCACCCGGCAGAACTTATTGTAATCGCTTTGTCGTCACGACACGATGCATCCCTGTGTGTTTTTGTAGTGTAACTACATTATACTAGCGCACATACGGTGTTGTGCGTGATGGTTTTCCACGCAATAATATTGGGATAATTTATATTTTTATTTTCCGACGATAATTTTTACTTCGCAGTTCGTATTCAAACTGGACACTTTGCGTGTAGAGTGCTCTAGCCACTAGGCTATTCCGACGACTTCAGTAATAATGATGATAATAAATTAATTTAAATAAAAAGAAAAAAGGCCTAATATAATAATAATACGCGTGCAGAATATTCTTAAAGTTAAGTACCCCCAATATTTAAACAGTTAGGTTAGTGTTGTATCAGAACCGACGATAAATGAAAATTTTATAAACATCAGATACGAGAAAAAGTAAATTAAAAAAAATATAAAAAAAATTATTTATCAGAAAATCGTTAGATATTATTATTATTATTAAATTAAATTAACGTGCCATGTACAGCAGCCAACGCTAGAGGCACGATAGGAAAAGAGGATTAGATTGAGGAATAGAGACGGGATTGATGGAGGAAGATAATTAGGTTCGACAATGAAACATGATCATCTTTGAAGAGGAGATGGAGCGAAGGAGGAAGATTAAGAGACACTCGAAGCGAGGAGTATGAGGGACAATCGACTAGAATATGGGAAACGGAGAGGACAACATTACAACCGGGACACAAGGAGCCAAAGTTCTGTTAATGAGATATGAATGAGTAAGATGCGTATGTCCCAAGCGTAATCTGGTGATAACCACATCATCTCTACGGTTTGAAAGCGAAGTTATCCAACGATCAACCGAATATTTGATTTGCCGCAACTTGTTGGTTTGTGGCGTCAGCTGCCACTCCTTCTGCCATAATGAAAAAAGCCCATTTATGACGAACTTCTTAAGGTCACGCGCTGGTATATATGCACGTACCAATGTATACAAACATAAATATATATACACATGCGCGTGCTTAATACGCATACAAATATACAAATAATTGAAATAAACTTTAACTATTATAAAAAAATAGGCTTAATTCTGCGATATTTGTACATAAAATAACACATAATGTTGCTTACTATGGTCGTGGACTCCCTATAACATTCGATTATTTTGAAAAAAATGTATATGATAATTTATTCGTACGAGAATATAAATATATAAAAACCCGAATTCTGAAAATAGATGTCGGTAACTTTTTGGATACATCTGACGATTCGATATAATTGTCCAACGGTGATGATTTTCTATCCGTCTTAATTTTTTAAGCGTACTCCAACCATACGGGATAGGTATTAGTTAATAGTGGTTCAATAACAGATATAATAGTTTCTTATTAATATTCAATTGATAATTAAAAATGAGGAAAAGTATTAACTTTGTCCGTACTTCAGCTTTGTTAGTGTTTTTATTGCATCGTCGATTTCATACAGACTTCCCCAAAAATTAAACTGCTTCCAAAGTACATCTCCAAACCTTACAGTAACGTATGCGCACGTAAAAAGCTTTTAAAAACCGATATATTAAAAATTTAATAACGGTTATGTTAACCGTTTTTTTTTTCGCACGTTTTATATGTATAAGAAATATGTTCTACTTCTGTATGTAATACGTTTCGGGGTTTTTTTTTTTTTTTTTTTTTTTTTTTTTGTTAATTCATCTGTAATTGTATATTGTAGATATCTGAATAAGTTGTAACGACGATTCTAGCCTGAAAATAAAATGAAAATAAGTTTTTCGAATAAAATTTTTATTTACGAAATTAAACTAGTTAATTTAATAACGGTTATTTCAATCGTTTCTTTGCTCTCGTTATATATATATATGTATGAGCTCACTTCTGTAATACGTTTCAGTTTTTTTATTGTTGATTCAACTGCAATTGTATTCTAAAGCAGTAACCAAATAAGTTTCGATTCCAGCCTAGAAATAAAATGAAAATAAGTTTTTCGAATAAAATTTTTATTTACGAAATTAAACTATTTAATTTAATAACTGTTATTTCAATCGTTTCTTTGCTCTCATTATATACATATAAGCTCACTTCTGTAATACGTTTCGGGTTTTTTTATTGTTGATTCAACTGTAATTGTACTGTAAAGCAATAACCAAATAAGTTGTAACGCCGATTCCAGCCTAGAAATAAAATGAAAATAGAATAAAAATTTTATTATCGAAATTATAGGAGTTGTGTATTAATTATATATATACATGTGCATATATATGTATATATATATATATATATAATTAAATGTAAACATCAAATTATAAAGATAAAGTAACCTACTGGATAGCTTATGGTTACCTGTAGTGGCTATTTATATATATGCGTGTATTTGAACTTAAATATTTCGTATATAAATGTTGGATAACGTTCCAATAGAACCAACTCATTGAAAGGCAATGAGCTGTCTATGTTATACGTTAATCTTAATTTATTATATTTAGAACATACATATATTATATGAAGAACATCTTCTGTAACAGTTGCAACATATATTATTATTAATAATCTTCAATTTGTTTAAATATTATGCAATAGACCTATGTCCAGTGAATATTTGAGATGTGTAAAAATTAATATTAAAATTTCTATCTTTAAAACAAGCTAAGATATCAGGAAAAAAAGGTTTAATTTACCCTTAGTTTCCGTATCGTATCTACACTTAAATTCGGTAAAGAATTAAATTACCGAGTTATTTGAAAATACTCTTATGAGTTAGTTTGTTTCTGAAGATAAGGTATATTTTTTTAAATATATAAGTCCATTGCCAACATGCTAAAACCTGTACAGAAGTATTAGATACAGTAATGTACGAAGATGTTAGATCTATTAGAAATTTTCTACAATTAAAATTAATACTATGAATGTAGTACTTTTATTAGTCTTTTATATAAAATTAACATAGATTTGTAATTTAAATCCTATAATTTTGGTCTAACAAATTTAAAAATATAATAATGTTTATTAACTTTATCATTTATATATATATATATATATACTTGGAGAAAGTTAATTTATTGTCTATAACAAAACCCAGATATTTAATGATAAAGTTAAAGTTATTAAGCTTAATATTATTGTATATATTATTTGCTCATATATAGAATAACGACGTGTGACAACCATTATATGCGACTTGTTAATTTCAAATTTGAAGTTTAAAGAATTAACTATTAAACAAGGGTTATTAACTACCGTGTTGCATCTGTCAACATGAGCGGAAAGATCAACTTTGCCGGAGATAGGTACATTATAAATAATTAATAAATCAATAGCATAACTGTACAATCTGACGTTGTGATATAAATTGAACATATTGCTATGAATTATTGAATACAGTATGTTCCGTAAAACTGGTCCAAGGAACGATCCTTGTGGTACACCATGATTGTTTTCAACAATTATAGTGTCATCTTGATAGTTCCATTTTACTATATATATATATATATATATTATAATAATAATAATAATAATAATAATATCGAAACTCGAGTCCGAGTTAAGTCGTCTGCACAAGGGTTATGTAAAAATAGAAAAGAAGGAAATTGCGGAAAGATCAACTTTGCCGGAGATAGGTACATTATAAATAATTAATAAATCAATAGCATAACTGTACAATCTGACGTTGTGATATAAATTGAACATATTGCTATGAATTATTGAATACAGTATGTTCCGTAAAACTGGTCCAAGGAACGATCCTTGTGGTACACCATGATTGTTTTCAACAATTATAGTGTCATCTTGATAGTTCCATTTTACTTTATATATATATATATATATATAAAATAATAATAATAATAATAATAATAATAATAATAATATCGAAACTCGAGTCCGAGTTAAGTCGTCTGCACAAGGGTTATGTAAAAATAGAAAAGAAGGAAATTAATTACGAGTGCGAAAGTGTGACATCAGACCGATATACGCTTCACAAATACGACCATAAATAGTACAGCTATAAGGTGTGGATATTTTTGAAGCTTTCAGTTTTGTCCGTTTCTACCGCTTTTCGACTATGGCCTCGCAGTTTCTGACGCAGGTTGTTATTCTCCATTGTAGTCTGTTTGTTGTCATGTGCTCCCAGTTACTTTTCATTTTCATTAACTTTACTAGTTCCAATATTTGATTTTTGTATCGCTTGCGTGGTCTTGCTTGTTTTCGTTTGCATTGGATTAATTTTCGATACAGTAATCTTTTCGGTAGCCTACTATCCTCTATTCGTATTACGTGACCTATCTAGCGAAATTGTGTTGCTGCCAATAATTGTTCAATGGCATTGTATACACTATGACCGAGCACGTTACGATTTGTTATAAAATCATCCCATTTGAATTTTAAACGGCGTCGTAGAATTCGTTGCTGAAAGTATTTCAAATATTTCATCTATATCCCGCACCCATGTTTCGCTACCATATAGAATATTTAGTAGAATAACTTCCTTGTACACTGATGTATTAGTCGAAAGTTTTAGGTGCTTATTATCAAAAACACGTTTTTTAAATTTATATAGATATATATGTTATAATATGCGGATAACCTTGGTGTGTCTTAAGCTCAACAGCAACTGCAGTATGACGTCATTTCGACGAATTTGGTTTTATCCGATTGCAAATTCTATAGCAAAAATTAATCTCAGGAAAATATTGTTTTCTTGATCTTTTTTCCCCAATAAACGTAAATATATATACATAACTCACACACATACACACATATATATATATAAAAACTTTTTTTTAAAATATATATATATAAATTAACCATATTTTTGTTTTATGTAAACTTCCCAATTGCGGAGGCCATTCAAAGGGCGGGTTTACATTCCAACTAAACTGCCGCGCGGCAAGTTGTTGCATATAGGGATGGATATTCGTGGATAACTCGGCGAATTTTAGTCGGATTTTGGCAAATCTTTTTTTGTTTTGTTTTGTTCCTAGTCATCCCCTAATTATACCATACTTGATGGGCAGCCCTAGTTTAAAATTAATTATAAATAAATAAATATTAATCGCGCTAAAATCTTCTTCTTCTTTATCGTATCGGGATAAAATTAGCTATGCAGTAAGCGATAGCCGTGACACGCTCGAATGCTATTATTTCCACAGACTCTCTTACAGACTATATGAGAAAACAAAACGTCATCACATAAGTCGGGAAATCCCCGCCGCTGTGTCTGTAAATCCAAACTGCACATAAAATTGCCGGACGTCGCTTGCATCAACTTGGCTGACAAGGCAGCAAAATAGACTACAACTATGTTTCCTAACATTCCTGCGGTAAATGTCGGTAATTAATTAAAATAAAAATTCCGCTACACGCGTAAGCCGATATGGAGATAGATACACCGACTGACGATTATCGAGCATCAAGGTAACTGCTTAGAAAACCTCGATACAGTAGTTCTACAACCAACAATTTATAACAATTGTCCATTCCAACGAATGTGCTATCTTTTAATCATACAAAACTCCCAATGGCTGTCATTTATTGTTTATATATTGTTATTTATTTTAGTATATTGGATTTTATAAATTACTGTCTACGGACGGAATACTAATTCAATCTGGTTAAGTCGATTCAATCTCGTCTGAATCGCGCACTATTCTGCGAGAAATTAAGTGCTAACGGATTAATGTGGTTTTTGAGTTGATGAAAATGACTTTTTGCAAAGATTACAATTACTTCCTTGACCGTTGAAATGCGGCGATCCGTGTGTACATCATCGTTGTGAACAATGATGCCGGTAAAATATCTCGCACGACTTTGGAATCTCTGTATAAATTTCGAGTTTGAATTGTTATCAAGATTTGAATACCGTATGCCTCTATACACGTTCTTTCAAGTTCCATTAATTTTCTTGAGAAGTACGGTGGTGTTTTCTCGTTGCCTTCCACCGAATTTTCTGTCAGGGTTAACTCCCTTAGCCTTTGGGTAAAGACCCAAACCGCAAGGCAGCGATTTGCTACTTATGAGGTAGCTTTGTAAGGTTTTTACGGCGACCTTAACCCGCCGAGGGAGAGACAGTCATGAGATTTATGCAGACTTTTATGGCGAGTTCCTCAAGCTGACCATCTGCATCCTCGTGTCTCTTGCCATGTCACTACTGGAATCGCCTGCCTGAGGCTTTCCACCAGTAGCCGCTCTTGGTCCGCGACTGCTTATTTGACGAATGTCTTATTCGCAGCTAACCTACATATCTGTAGGCCAGTGCTTAAAATAAAGTAGATGGATAAGATTAGAAGTTTATAACCGGATTAAGGAAGAAAAACATATTATGAAAACTACCTCTCAACGAAGAAATAGATGGATTGGACATGTGTTACGGCATAATGCGTTACTGACAGAATTAATAGAAGGAAAATTGGACGGAAAACGTACAAGAGGAACACCGGGAAGAAGATTCATGGAACAAGTTATGGAGGATATGGGAACAAAGAACTATCAAGAATTAAAATAATTAAGCAGAAGAAGAGAGGAATGGAAGAAAAAACTACGGATTTGATTTGATTTGTTCCATTAATCAACCAATCAGTAGATTGAAGAAAAAAAATACACGTTCTAAGATTGCTTTATTATAATAATACTTTATTTTCAATTGATAATTGTGACTTTTTAACCATTAACCAATGCATGTTGCTGTATGTAATGTCCATCAATACTATTTATATCTTGTATATTTATTATTTACCAGCTTATATTGTTAGAATTTATACTTTCATGAATGGAGAGGGCAGTGGTTCCGGTACGTTTATTAAATATTATCATAACTTTTTAATATAATGTCAAATGTACACGTTTTTACATTTTTTAGTTGCTTCCGTTTTTTAATAATGTGATCCTTAAACGTGAGTCGTTGGTCGAGGTGTAATCGAAGTAGTGAATGTAGTACACTGCACAATCAACGATGAGCATTATAAAATTATATACACAAATAATAACACAGCCAGTAAATTAGTGATTTTTAATTTCTTTTTTATTGTTTATATGTTTATTATTATTACTGTGTAAAAGAAAGTTTATAATTATTTTCCTTATTATAAACCAAAATAATTACTTACGGAAGATAGTAATGATGTGTTGACGGTTAATAATCCGAATAAAGAAAACTTAACATCTTCGTTACATAAACGTGCAATGAACCGGCTAACCTGCATGCATATATATATATATATATATATATATATATATATATATATATATATATATAAATGTGTTTTTGTATTTGAAAGGGATGTGTATAATCATGTACTATATGTCGAAAATTATATTCTCCTGTGTGAAGTACCTAATTATTTATTTAAGTTTATTCGAAAATAAACTTCGCTGTAGTAATTGTACATGGAAATGTCAAAATCGTCGAACTTTTTACCTTAGATTTTTTTAATTTTCAATCTTAGAACTAAATCTAAGTAAGCAATACTCATATTATGCGCAAGCGTGAGCAGAGGTATAACCCAGTAGCTAAGCCGTGTTGACTATTATTAGATCACGATCGGGTCATGAAGCTCTTTTTAAGTCCATATCAGTAGGCAAATGTGCAAAGGCCTCTTGATTTGTTTTTGTATGATAGCGAAGTCGTTATTATTCTGTTAAAAAAACAACGGGCATTGGTTAACCGAAGAAACTTATTCTGAGCCGTTTCTATAATTTTTAAATTTGATGTTTTAACACATCCCAATAATTGTATCCCATAAATCCGTTTGGGCATATTCACCCTAGAATGACGTCCAATTAGCCAATACATTTGACGTGTTTTTCTCGTATTTGTGTAGCTTTGTGCTCGATATGCATCCTCCACGTTAATTATAAGTCCGTATATATACCTAATTATTTTACACATTTTGCATCTGGCACTTCCTGGTTATTAATATGGACGTCACGGATCCCGATTACGTAAAGCGAAGATGATATGCACGCATTTTGGTTCATTTAATTGATATTCACAATTTAGCGTCCATTTTATTATACGATCTAAAACACATTGCAGATTGCTGTTCGCTATAGCCTGAGAATGACTTACTATTTAACATTGCCGTGGTCGTATCCTGCGACGTTGGCATATCCATTATGTATAATAAGTACAGGATGGGTCCTAAGACGTACGGAACATCTACTTTAATTGGATGAAGCATTAATGGAGCATCTTCATAGATACAGAGGATCAACGATATTCTAAATACGACCGTATAATACGAAACATTATTAACACTGAACAAGAACCAGTGGAAGAGATTAGAAGCTATTGAGATGTGGATCCACAGAAGAATGTTGCGAATATCATGGTCCGAAATGATATCAAATGTAAAAGTATTCGAATTGACTAAACGCATGCTACGGAACATGATATGGAGCAGGAAAATAAAATATTTCGGGCACTTGGCCAGAGGAAAAGAATATGGGCTATTAAAAGTCATGCTCCGAGGGAAGATTAATGGTAATAGAGGACCAGATAGGAGGAAAACTGAATGCATAGAGAACATAAAACAACACATTGGAGTTCACTCAGTAAAACAGTTGTTCCATGCCGCCCAATCAAAATTATTGTGATGTCTACGTCTAGTAATGGATACGACACTTAAAAAAGAAGAAGAATATAATCATCGTTGTATTGTTCGTTGCAGAACAGTGTGACTAGCCGTATGTTTATTTTTACATACAATGTGGACTAGCATAAAGCACTAATTGCACGCAACGCAGGTGCGCGTACATATGATGTTATACGGAGTGGGGTGCCATTGCCTACTCCGTGATAATTAAGAGTTATGTAATGATGAAAAACTTTATATATCCCTAGTTAATTTCAAATCTTCGAACGTCGAGTTGACATTCGAGCACCCTAGTAACTACGCCAGGGCTACACATATATTTCTATATAGCACACGCGAAGCATATATATATATATATATATATATATATATATATATATATATATATATATATATATATATATATATATATAATTTTAACAGTCAAAAAAGTTTTCGAAATATTTTCCTCGCTAAGATAGAGAAAATACAACTGTTGAAAGATGTAACAAAATATGAGAACCGTTATCGCTTTATGTAAGCGTGTTTGCGACGATTATTACTCATTGTCGAAAAACTAAAATTAACAACTTAAAATTCGGGTACTCGTAATCTTTTTCACGATTTCCAGTTTTTGTAGTTTTTATATTTTATTACAGTGTTATACACTTTTATAAAATATGAAAATCAAATTCAAAACCAAATTATAGAATTACGGTTGCATTTTTAATTTTTATCGTTAGCTTATGAAAGGGGTTCGTAAAATATAATATACCAAGAAGAAGAATTAGATTTTAGAGGCATATGCTAATAACAGGATGGAACAGGCTACCGGGAACATTGTCAGCTGGATATTTTATCAGAAGATATAGAGAATCAATTAGCAAGTTCTGAACAGGCAGGAACAATCTCCCTGCGAAAATAATAGCGAGACCGCTTGACTCGATAATTCAGCGGATAACTAGAAGTAATAATAATATAATAACCTTTTTTACGTATCCGTTTACGTGTGTTTCTGTCTGAATAGTCCAGTCAGTTAAGGCAAGAAACAGGGTCAACCTCGGAATGAGAGATAATAAGCTGTAAACTTGTATAAATCTTCTATTTTGGCGTTCTAAATGTTGTGCCTGAATATACGAGATTCTATGAAACTTTTGGTATAACTTTTAGAACGTCAAAATAAAGGTTTATTATACAGGCTGTAAAGCTTATTAACTCTCATTCCGTGGTGAAACTTCTAATATGACTGGACAATAATACGTGATTCGATAATTTATCCGATATTTCAAAATAATAATAATAATAATAATTTATGCGTTTCCGCGTGAATACGAGTGTAATTATACAATATACCGATGAATGTATATATATATATATATATGGAAAAGAAGAATTAGATTCTAAAAAACGTGATGGAACAGACGCCAAGGATCAGCTGGATGTTTTACCGGAAGATATATAAGGAATCCATTAATATTAAGAAAATGTAAAAGTTCTGAGCAGCAGGAAGAAACAATCGCCGTGCGAAAAGAATAGCCAGACTTGTACTTGATTTGATAATTCAGCGGACACTTTGATATAATAATAATAATAATAATAATTTGTGAGATAGAGTATTTTGATTCGGAAAATGAAAGAATTCCATGCTTATTATACTACCTTTGTTTCCTAGGCTTTGAAAAGACCTTTGACCGAGTTCTTCATGACAAACTTTTCAAAATACTAGATACTATTGGTCTACATGAAGCAGATAAACGTATAATCAAGAATCTTTACTTACACCAGAGCGCAGTAATTTCATTAGAAAATAATAAAATATCAGATCAAATTAGTATTGAACAGGGAGTAAGACAGGACTGTATACTGTCTCCTATATTGTTCAATATATACATGCAACAGGCCTTTAAAGAAGCTCTCGATAACAGGAAAGAAGGTGTTAAAATTGACGGTAAAATTATTAATAACATTAGATACGCAGGCGAAACAGTACTGATGGCTGAAAGTGCAATCTGACTATATTAGCGAAAGCGGTGGAGAATATATGCAATAAATATTGATTATTAATTAATGCGAAGAAAACTAAAGTATCGGTCATCTTAAATTATCCGTCCCTGTAGATATAATGATAAAAAATGGAAGACCAGAACAAGTCGATAAATTCAAATATCTTGGTGCCTGGATTAATAAGGATGGAAAATCGGACGGAGAAATTAGATGTCGTATTAAGCAAGCGCGCTCTGCCTTCATGAAAATGAATAAGATACTAACATGATCTGGATCTTGATTTAAGATTCAGAACTCTGAAATGCTATGTCTTGTCAGTGTTACTATATGGTGTGGAAACGTGGACACGAACGTCCAGAACACTTAATAGACTAAGAGCTTTCGAGTTTTGGTGCTATCGACGTTTACTTACCCGTGGACCAAAAAGATGACAAATGCTGAAGTGCTGCAGACTATGAAAAAAGAAAAAGAAGAACTACTCGATATGGTTAAAAGAAGGAAAATGGAACATTTCGGTCATTAATACACACTATTACAGAATATAATAATGAGGAAAGTAGAAGGAAAAAGGAGAGTTGGGCGAAGAAAATTATCTTGATTCCAGAACTTACGAACATGGACAAGCTGCTGCGTTGAAGAACTGTTTCACACAGCACCGGATAGGAATGCGTATAAAGAATTAGTGAAACTTGCTAATAGATGAGCCTAAAATCGAGATCGGTCATGGCGCTGAAGAAGAAGAAATAAGATGGAGCGATAAACAGCGACACCGGCAATTATTTTAAATATTTTTGTAAGTTATTTTTTTTTTTTTTTTTACCTGATTCGATGAATCTTCGTCCAGATGTCGATTATTAATGCAACACAATATAGTTCGGGTCGTCGACGACTATAAGTTTACAAAAATAACTCGATTAGATTACGATTTAAAATTAAAAATTACGAAATAAATTTAAAAATTATATATGTATATATATACCTCGTGAATAGTATTACTGCTGGAACAACAGATGGTAATCATACGTAGAATATAATAGCTGACCCATAATAGACCGGACAACCAAGATGTCCAACGTGTATTTGCCTTATACTCGGATATAGTAATGAAAAGTACGCATACTATGTTGAAAAAACAAACGGCCATATTGAAACTTAATTGAATTTCGTACGTTCGATTAATTATCGGAATTATTTCGGTCAACGTTCGATGATAAATATTTATTTCTTTAATCGACCGACGATAGAGATCGCTAGTTGTCATTATCGTATTACTATCATCGTCGATTGTACCTACTAAAGACACGAATGATTATTAAGAATTTACGTGGAAAATTAATGGAGAAAAAAAGGTTTATTTTCGAATTTATCTTTTACGAACGAGAAATTTTTTAAATTGCAAAAAAAAATAATTATAAACTTTTACGTGGAATTAAGTCGGTGTTTTTTTAATAACAACGTTGGCTCAACATATTAGAAGAATTTGCAGTGGAAATGAAGTTTCAGAGCCCTTTAAAATACAGAGCTACGACAAGGTAATCGACTATAGCCGGGATTATTTAATTGCGTTTTAGTGAAGTTGTCTATTTACTTTATTATTATAGCGCCGTGTGTAAGTACCGAGGCTATTGATGATTCATCTGTTAGATATAGTAAATAAAAAACTGACAACCGAAATAAAAACACGCTTTTTATCAGTATCCAGAAGTTCCAAAATAAGATAACACCGTCATTAAGCCACACTGCTCTTACGTAGCCGAATGCCTGAATTTGATTTCCGTCAAGGAAATACATCAGCCGGAAAGGAAAATAATTCGAAAAATATTGGGACCATCTAGGAAGGGTAGAAAATGTTGAAAATGAGAGAGCAAAGGTATACGAAACAATAAAAAATATCAACGACACAATTAAGAAAAGACTAGTCACCTTTTATAGACACGTTAAAAGAACGGATTTACCAAAGAATTTCTAGCTACTTCGAGGACAATTTGAAAATGGACTATCACGGAGATAGTGCATTTAAAAAGAGATGTTAAACATATGAAAATGCGTGAAGGAAAAATTAAATGTAGAAACAAGTTTAGGCGTATAGTTAAAACTTTTCAAGAATTTCACGAGAATAACAAGGTGAATTATAGGAAAGAGATAAAAGAATACTGAAATAATCCAATCCAATCGTTTATTTTTAATAACGTACACTTTTATAAACTACATAATTTTAAAAATTTCCCGCTAATGCGCAAAGTTGCGCGAGCAGTGAATAAAAATGATACTTAACAAAAAATAATAATTATTGATACACGCGCTATGTCGGAATAAAACAAAAAACAAAATAAATCAATAAATGAAAACATAACATAAAAATGAAAATTTAAAGAAAGCAGTTTTGTGCTAACATAATATAAATACGCCATACTTATTTATGTTTATAACAACATATTATTCATATTAACATGATGTGTACTTATAGTTTTTGAAAATGTAGATGTACAACGATGTAATATCCTAAACATCTACCTATACTGCTAGCGGTACTAACTATACAGTAACACATGCACATACACAAATCTTCATGAACACACAACAAATATAATTATAGAAACGCGGGCATATAAATAAAATGTATCCTGTAACTAAACTTACTTTCCAATTCTTTAACCTACGGCATACTTTAATAAAGGTTTACGTCTCCGTTTATAATTTTTAAGGTGAATTTTTAGTACCTCAGGCAGTGCATTAAACAATTGTGATCCGATATATGAGGACTAAATTCGACTGTGATACATATTCCATTTCGGAACTTTCGCCAATTCATCATTGGAACTTCTAGTGACACCCTGCTTTACAGAAATCGAAAATTTATTTCGATTCTGAAATACAAAGTCTAAAAGGTTGTACCTCATATAGTTCTGACATAGTTAAAAAGTTATTATTAGGCAATGAACTATTATGACCAAATATAAGCTTATTTACTGAGTTCAGCAAAGTAGACAAAGGCTGAATATGAGAACTCGCAGCACAACCTCAGTGCATAATTCCATACGAAGCAACCGGTTGGTACAAATACAAGCGGTATAGATAAAACAAGTAATTTAATTTTCTCAGTTTACTAGCTACAGAACGTGTTTGTGCATGATGCCAAGTCAGCTTACTATCAATAATAACACCGAGATACTTAATTTCACACACTCTCTGCAAAACATAATAATAATAATAATAATGGGGCAATCTATTTCAAAAATCAAAACCTATTTGTTCGAAATAGTAAAATATGAAATTTACGTTTATTTTGCAGATAACAATTTTGTTTTCGTTTAAATATTCATGATTTTATTGGAAAAGGAAATAAATTGAAGGATTGCAGAAACGATTTTAATTTACCTAGAAATGAAAAAGAACACCGTACAATGTTGAATAACGATAATTATTGAAGGTAAGATAGGATAACGAAACATGGCAGATTATTTGAAGTTTTGAGAACAAGCACAAGATGGAGAATATAGGTGCGTATTAATTAAGTAAATAATCGGGATAAGCACGATGTGACCGAGATGCCTATTCAATAATATAATACCGGCATCGTGGCGGAGTTGATACAGAAGTAAAAAATGGATATCCGGTTTAACGTGTCGGGGGAAATTATTAATTTCCACTTCTGTATCTAATCGTGATTCGGGCATTATTTAAAAGTGGTTTGGATCACAGGTGACATAGGAAGAAACTGGTGTAAGGATACATAAGTGAGCTTGTCTATAAACTATGTTATTCTCTGATATTCCTGTACGACTAAGGAAAAAATGGGAATTTGTCGATGAATTAGATATATATATATATATATATATATATATATATATATATATATATATATAATATATATATATATATATATACAAAAAAACGAGTTTATTCGAAGATAAATTGAAGGTTGTTAACAGCAGACATAGCTCTAATGAAGTTGGTTAATTTGATAGATGTTTTACACAAATTCCAAAGACAGAAAATATATACCGTACAATTTAACATCAAAAATTATGCCCAAATCACGCAACCGAACAGAGAGTTGTTGATTGAAGATGCCCGTATTGCAGGACTGCTGAAAAAGTGAGATAGGGTTAGCGCATCCTCAGTAAAACAAGCTACTAGTAAACATATATACATACGCACACATGTCATATGGATATATATATATGCGTGCCAACGTTTCATTTGCACGAGCTTCACTTAACCACTACATTTGAATAGTTATAGTCAGTTTAAAAAAATAAAGTATGGAATTAGATTTGAGTTATATGAAATAAACATCATAAATACGTATGGCTGTATATATCTATCTATCTATCTATCTATCTATATATATATATTTATATATAATGTATATGTAGTCTGGATATGCGGGGGATCGAGTTTAGTTTTGAGGCCATAAATAAACGATCTCACGTATTTAACAATTACCCACTTATATAACTCTCTAAATGTTAGCATTTCCTTTTAAATACATTCTTTTATAATATGTTTGTATATATATGTATATATATATATGCATGTATGTGTTTATGTGTGCATGAATGTTACATCATGCGTGTAAAACAAAATATACAAAAAACATATTTTAAAAATTAATTGAGGTCGTCACACTGAGCAGTGAAAATACGTTTCTCCACCAACTATTGCTTTAAGCTACAAGGTCAATTTTCTGCTTTTCCCCATTTACCTCGTGCTCATACACCATATAAGCTCTGTAAATTTTATATGTTTTCTGTAAAAATTTATGATCCGTTATATTTATAGGGATATATTGCGAAACAAATTGGGGTCGCGTCATCACGAAAACTATAACGAACGGAATTATACATTTTAAACTCTGTAAGAAATAAATACGCGAAATTATAACGATATTTACTAAAATTTCGTTTTACACGAACAAACAAAAACTAGTGGCCGGCAATAAATTATCCAAAAAAAAAAAAGTAACAAATAAACAATTAATTAATAAAATCATCATCATCATAATGTTTATAACTCGGTGACTGAGTAGCGTCACCTCTATTTTAATGCATCTGATATAAGTTTCTTCCACCTGACCATATTTTGACTTTCTAATATAGCTTGAATTTTTGTTAATTTAAGTACTATGTATACTTAGGTTCATTTTTTCGCATGATATGTCCGTAATATTTTAGAATTTTCTGTTTGCATGAGGTATAAAGGCGCTGTTCCACGTTTAACTCTTCTAGAATTGACGTATTTGTCTTGTTTGTCGTCCACGGAATTTTAAGCAATTCACAAATGCACCAATTCTTTGTTTATCTCGCCTATGTAATGTCCGGGTTTCTGCTCTACATACAAATACGGCGCAAATACCATTTACTAGACTTATTTTCGTTGAGCCAGTAATGGAATGGTCTCTCCGAATTTTATTTGGTGTCATCGTTGCAGAACAACACTCTTTAATCTCCTCTTCGCTTCCGCCGCGGCTGTTTATTAATGATCCAATGTATATGAATTTGCTATTTCTGTATCCTGTATAGTGTTTTGCTTCTGGGAATTGTTTTTATCTATTACCATAATTTTTGTCTTATTTTTATTAATTAAAAGTTCCAGTTTTTTACTTAACACTTCTACTTCTATAACCAGTATGTCATAGATCTGTTGATTTTTTCCCATTTTCACGTCGTCCCACGGTATTTGTCTCGATTTTAAACGTTGTACTGGAGCATTCGTTATTTCTGAATATATTTTTTAAATCAAAGCTGAATTTGGAATTGTCGCGCAGCAATGTCCGCTTTCGTCTAATTCCCGCTGCTGCTATATTTGCATAATGCTTTTCGATGTCCCTGTTAATATTCGCGGCGTAGCGTTTTCAATTGAAATCTTTCTTATGTGGGAAATATTTATCCAAACCGACGAGCCATATTCAACTTGCGAGTAGTATACCAATACTAGGTTCGAAGGAGGTCGCAGCACCTTTGCTGTTGAGTCTCATCATGTGCCGACGCTAATTTTCGTATTAATTTGACGCGTGTTTTTAATTAAAAATTTGTTAATAAAAAACTACGATGTAAGTTTAAAAAATATGTACATAATCTCGTACTGTTGAGGTGTACAATTAGGATGTAAATATTATTATAATCGCTTGCAGTCGTCGATTTAATCTCGAAGATGGCCAAGGTATTGAAAAACTGTTTAGTCGAATAGAATTAATGTTTTTAAATACAGCGATATTCTTATTTAAACCCATTCATTGTCGAGGAACAAGATAGAGATGTAAATATTATTTTACGAGTAATAGTCTAATTTTATCGTTACTATATATATATAATTATCTTCAGTATATCCGATGATAGAAAACACGTATGTTGAACTGGTGCTAAATCCACCGATACCGGTTATTTAAATCTGATCTTACCTCTCTTTGCTAACGAATCGCCGCTGATTCTTTTCTTCCGTATAGAAATCCAGTTTATCCTGACCCGCTCTTTATTCTTGATTGCCGTCAATATTTTATTTATAAGTGAAAATCGCGATTGTAAAAGTAAGCACATCGTTGCAAATTGCAAATCGAAATTCATCGTGACCAACTTTCCCACATCCTAAGAGAAACGAGCAAAGTTTTCACGAAATATAATCGATCTATTTTTTAAAATCTAAAAAAAAAAAGTATGAAGTACGTACTCGACTGATTGTATTTCTAAATTCTGCAAATAAACTGATAGTTAAGTAACGATTTCATAGGGTGACCCGGAGAAGACGGACGGTTTTGTTTCAGTTATAATGGCATCCTATAACGAGAAGAAGCGTGAGTTTTGCGCGGGACGTTAATTTGGGCGTAAATCGATCACGACAATGCAACAGTTTTCAAAGTTACGCGATTTTCTTTTATAAGGATACGTTAAGAGCCGCTTTTACGAAACACGCCCACGAAATTTGGCAGACCTGAAAACTCGGATTTCTGAAGAAATTTCAAAAATTCAGCGACATATGCTCCTAAAAAGTCTTCAAAAATGTTGTAAAAAGTCTGAATGAATATATTGTTATAAATGGCGATTATTTGAACGATATTTTGTTGCACAAATTATTGTAAGCTAATCTCTCGATTTCCTATTTTTGAATAAAATTTCATTCGAAAATTTTGGTTGAATAGTTTTTGAGTTATTCAAAAAACCACAAAACCGTCCATCTTCTCTGGGTCAGCATATATTTTTCAAAAAAAAAAAAAAAAAAATAAGATGATAAACTGTTTTAATAACAGTGAAAGTAAACTCTTAAATGCACTTTCAGAGACTAGGTAAGGTATGCGAAAAGTATGGACTAAAGATGAACTACGATAAAATTTATGTAGACTTAAGAACTTAAACAAATTTGAAGCTGCGAGGTGGTGAATAAGGGTTTTGAAATTAGTTCGGGATATACTGAATTGGAAATTCGGATGCTGATTCGGTTAGGTAGTATTGAGTTGAACTAACTATTAAATATATAAATTAAATCAAAAGTAATGCGAACTTTGGTATTTCCGATATTTTTATAAAATCTGGATATTCCAACAACAGCGCCGTGTACCTGCTTTATATAATCGTTAATAAGAACTAATTGCGTCAACTATTTGTAAAGTATTTTTTTTTGCTTCTTTACAAATCGATTTAGAAACGTAATTCGTTAATTCCGGGAAATTTTTTGCTTATTCTTCAATTTTATTATTACCTGGATAACGGCGTTGAAAAAATCGGAATTCTTTTGCTGACTCAATATACCAGTGTATTCTAAAATCATAGTAGCCGAAATAATGGCGTAAACGGGCACAAACCATGAAATATTTTTCCACAAATCGATTCTTCTGGTTTCATTTAACCACTTCGGAGCTGTATTGTTAAAAAAAACATATAAAGTAAAATTTCTCGTTATTAGCGCTATCTGTGGCGTGTACTACAAACTTTAGTTATAAAAATAGACGTCAGATAACGAAACAGTAAATAAACCGATTAGCCACAATATCAGTTTTTACGCTAGCTAAAGATATATATATATATATATATATATATATATATATATATATATATATATATATATATATATATATATATATATGTGTGTGTGTGTGTGTGTGTGTGTGTGTGTGTTAATATACAAATTGAGGGCAGCTTTTATTTACTTTTATTTTTACTTTTATTTTTACTTTAGTGTATTATGTTTATGTATAAATTTTATATTGATGATTGTAGATTGTGCTGTTGTAAATACTATTTTTTTCTTTTTTGTGGGTTTTATATTTTATAATCGTTTTTTGGCATTTTTTTTTTATATTGTATGTATTTATTTTATTTTTATGTTCACTTAATAGCTAAACAGAGAGGAATTTTGTGATTTTTTTATTTTTAACAATAATGTTTACTGATTTTAACTCCTTTTTTTTGTTTTTGTTTTTTAAAAATCACTACATTCTACACTTTCCGAATTTCGCTGATGACATGGCAATCATGGAAACGCGTGCGAATCCAGAAAAGTCCACAAGAAAATCTGCAAAGTAATTTAAATAAATTCATGAAATGGTTGAATAAGTGAAAAATTGTAATAAATGAAAAATAAAAGCAGTTACATCATGTTCACAAAAAAAAAAAAACGAACGTAATAAGTACCATATGACTATAAACAACGAGCAAGTACACACATGCTCATAGGTAAAATATCATCTTACGTGGCTTCAACATATTAAGACCAAAATAACAGAACTTAATTTTAAAACAAAGCAACTTTATCGGTTGCTTGGACAGCGCTCTCATTTACAGTTTGCAAACAAAGTGTTACTATATTGCATGGTGCTAAACCAATATGGTTGTATGAAGCCGAGCTATGAGCATATGCGTCCAAAAGTAATATTAGTAGACTACAATTCTATCAAAACAAGACCTTGAGGGCGCTGATGGAAGCGCAATGGTATGTATCAAACCATACGCTACATCAAGATCTACAAGTAGAGCATGTTACCGAAGAAATAAAAACTAGCTGCCAATCATTGGTCGAGATTGGAAGAACATGGAAACTCCCTTCCACTAAACCTGCAACAACCAGTAGGTCGCGAGAGGTTGAAAGAAACGTTGTTGATCTAGTATCGTATCGTATCGTATGATGTTGATTTATAGATCGAGCTCTAAACGGGAAAGCCAGTTTAAACTCCCGCCGCGCTGATGATGTACATCTTCAACCGTAATCCCATTTTCCGAGTATACTTCGTATTCTTCGACGATGTGTTTTATTGTTTGCTTGGGATGTCCGCAACAGCAACTAGCCGAATCAGAAATACCCCACTTCTGCAGAAGGTGATCGTCGCATCTACCATGACCAGTTCGGATTCTGTTCAAGAGTCGCCACTCCTTTCGTCGAAGTTCCATTCCTAGAGGTTGCTCCGAAGGGTTTTCGACGAGGGATCCATTTATGAACGAATTACGCATCGAATTCCATTCCTTGGTCCATTGTTCTTTCCAATCGAATGCAAATCGTGCTTGATCCAAAGTTGTCCATGGGGATTTCCTAGATTTTAATCTAACTTTAGGTGCTTCTCATAAATTTTGTAATTAGTAAATTTTCATTTTAAATTTTGCTGAGTTCTTTTTCAACGAGTCGGTTCTTCGAATATGAGGCGGTTGAATGTTCGTAAGAACTGGAAGCCATGCAGTTGGTGTGCTGCGTATCGTTGTTGAGATAATACGCATTACTTCGTTAAGCTGAACGTCCACTTTCCGCACATAACAACTGTTCATCCACACCGGCGAGCAAAATTCCGCATGATAAAGCGGATATGCGCAAAGTCTTAGCTGTTGATCCCCACGACGTACCAGCTAATCTTCTTATGATATTTACGCGTGTTCTAATTTTCTGGCTTAGGTTAGTTAGGTGTGTTTTGTACGTGAGCGAACGATCTAACGTTATTCCTAAATATTTTGGATTCTTCGTGTTATTAAGCTGCGTTCCATCTATTGTCAGATTTAGTTGTGTATTTACTAGCCTATTATTAAGGTGGAATAGGGCAACTTCAGTTTTGTTCGAATTTGGTCGTAAATTACATTTTCCCATATATGCACTTATTATGTTTAATTCCGTCTGTAACTTCCTTTGACATTCGGCAATATTGTTATCTTGCACTGCAATTGCAATATCATCAGCGTATTGAAATACGGTACTATTCAGTATGTTTGGAAAATCTTGAAGATATACATTAAAAAGCAGTGGTGCCAAAATGGAACCTTGAGGTAAACCATTGTTTATTCTTCGCCATCTGCTACTTTTATCTCCGAGGAACACGCGAAAGAAACGATCAGCCAACATTCTGTTTAGTAAATTTATAATTTTGGAACAAGGTATTAATTTTGACAACTTAATCAACAAAATATGCCTCAAAACTGTATCGTATGCGGCTGTAAGGTCTAGGAAAACAACCGCTGTTTTTAGGTTTTTCTGGAAACTATTTTCGATAAATTGTGTTAATGCAGCTACTTGATCAACACAAGATCTGTTAGTACGAAAACCAGCTTGCTCGACAGGTAGGTATTTTTCGATTTCTGTGGATATTCTATTGTATATAATTCGTTCAAAAATTTTATACGGGATAGATAGTAGAGATATCGGTCTATATTCCGGCGGGTCGTTCCCATTTTTTCCCGGCGTTTTAATAGCAATTACCTTTGCTTTTTTGAAATTCCTGGGCAATTGGCCGCCATCTAATATTTCATTATAAATAGTGATAATGAATCTTTTTGCTGTTTCTCCCAAATTCTTCATAAATTCTGGGTAAATTCCGTCTAGGCCAACGGCCTTGCCACTTTTGGTAGATTTTAATGCCGCTTCTAACTCAATAATTTCAATATTTTTTGAAAAGATATTATGTGGTGTTAGGATTCTTTTGAGGTTATACAATTGTTTCTTAATTTCTGAGGATACTTCCTTATCCATTTTGTATTTACTTAATTTTAAGAGTCTTGTAGCTATTCTATCAGGTTTTAATTGAGCCTGAATTTTACGCGTGTTCACCGGATCTGTCCCTAATCTTCTAAGAAGATTCCATGCCTTCCGACTACTATGTGTGAAATCGATGTTTTCAACTGTATTGATCCATTTTTGTCGTCTTTCGCTATTCAGTTTTGTAAGTAGTATTTCTGCAGTCTCCTTTTCTTGTGTATGTCTAAACTTTTGCAGTAACTGTTCGCATTCGGCTGACCAACCTGGAATATACTCATTCCTAAAACCACGAGGTATACTATATCTGGCTGCATCTTTAACTGCACGGTGGAATGAGTTGTAGTTTTTAAGAGAGAGGGTAATATTTTTTAGTACATTTTCGATATGATCCCCGAAATTATCCCAGTTGGCCTTCTTGAAGTTCCATCTCTTTTTTGGAACTGAGTTTATCACTGGTATGTCAGGTGAGATTATTAACATAACTGGCCGATGTTGGCTGTGTGGAAAAGCATCCAGTGTTATCCTTTGAGGTTTATCAATACAGTCTACCATGTCGTTTGTAGAAACAATACACAAATCTGGTGTATATGTCTTGTTCCATCTTGTGGATCTAAAAGTTCCATTGTCTTTTGCATTATAGATCAGTTCCATATTGTTTAACTCTATCCAATTATTAAGCATCTTTCCGTTTTCATCTTCATTGCCGTATCCCCAGTTTGTTGAGTGGCTATTGTAATCACCAATATAGATCGAAGGATGTTTAAATATTGGAAGTATTTTGGTTTTCCACCTAACATTAGGGGGTTTATAAACATTCGTTATAGTCGTGTTCGATATTTTAATTACTATGAAAAATATGTTATTCCGATCTGATGTTTGAATTATCCTCGTGACTGATTGAAGATCATTACGGACGTATGTTGCTATACCATATTTTCTATGTGGGATATGTGCAGCTATTTTAAAACCGACCAAATTTCCTCTTCGCGTTATATCTTCATCAGAAATGGTATGAGTTTCTTGCAGCGTAATTATATCTATATTGTGTTCTTGAATTATCCGTGCAATACAATCTGTTTTGCTCTGGGATAGATCTTCTATATTTAAGCTTAGTATTTTGAAAAATCCTTTACTCATATATAAAGAGTTTTTAATGTCGTTATCATTGCGGGAGTCCTTAAAAGGACTATTTCTAAACTTTCCAATATGAGCATCTGTTATTCTCAACATCTAGGAGGTAGAGTTAGCCGATCAACAATTGTTGTCGTTTCCAGGAGCACCGCGTGGAGGTCTCTACCGTGCTCCCGTGAAGGTTCGATAAATAAAATCAAGATCGTGCTGATGGGCAGATCCTGAAAATGATGATCCTGCCATCATTAATATCTAGTAAATGACT
This sequence comes from Coronaproctus castanopsis, assembly GCA_032883995.1. Taxonomy (NCBI): domain Eukaryota; kingdom Metazoa; phylum Arthropoda; class Insecta; order Hemiptera; family Monophlebidae; genus Coronaproctus; species Coronaproctus castanopsis. The sequence goes on from CM065052.1 coordinate 59,316,559, forward strand.
ATACTGATCAGTTCTAGATGCGAAAAAGTATCATTTAAGGTTATGTCGAAAAAAAAAAATACGATTTTATTTACAATAAAAAGATGCTTTGCGAAATGAAATAAATTAAGACGTTATACATTATGCGCGACTCCTGTAATTACGAAAAAATGGAATATATCTTTATGGTGATTAGAAAGTAATCGTTAATAAATTCAAAAATAAACAACAAAATATCAGTTAAAATTACTAATTTTCTTTAGATTTAATTTTTGTTTTTTCATTTATATTTTTTATAAATTGTATATATTTTAATATTTTATTTTTTTATTCCCACTCGATAACGTTTGTAGTACTTTTAAATAAAAATTTAGTACGACTACTTTTTTATTGTTTATTTTTTAAACATCACTACATCCGGTTTTAAATAATTTATTTTAAAAATATATATATTTTTTATTATATTTACTTATGCGAGTTTCCAGCCATTTGTCTACGTTTTCCAACGATTTTACAATATGATATACATTGTTGCTCGTGTATATGGTAACCGCAAAATTTGTAATAATGACCAAATTAAATACCCAACATTCGGCCGTGACCAACTTTTTAACAATTACGTCATATTTCGTCATCTAAATTATTAATATTATTATTATTGTACAAACTTTGCCTGTCAAATATTTAAACGATAAATTATCGAATAAGAATTATAATTATATCAATTAATAATATTTCCGTAATTTATATTCGCGTGAAATAATGACGATTAATACGAACGTATTTTGATATATTACAATTACGAGCTGGTGTAATTTATGTAAAGTTAGACAGAATTTCCTACTTTATCGTCGACAATAGGTTTACACTTTTCTACTGCCATACTGAGATTATCCATAAATAAGGATTACTTATGTCGATATGTAATATGCAAAATACATCAAATGAACAACAAAAAAGTAGTTAAAATCTCACTATCGTATTATTTTATAAATAACTGTTGTTTTTTTTTTACATTGCTATTTTTTATAATACTGTATATATCTAAATTAAGTATTTTTTTATATTTTTTCTTTTTATATTTTTTATAATTAAGAACTTTTTTGTTGTTTATTTTTTAAAAATCACTACATTCCACACTGTTTAAATCAAAACTGATATGATAACAATGTTGTTGTTTTTTTTCTTTACGTCTGTGGTATATTCGGCAACACTGTATAAATAACGAATTTAAAACAACGCGCTTAATTTATCGTCAACTTGTAATTATATTGTTTCATTTTGTATTTCATATATAATTTATTCATAATTTCGAATTAAAGTATTTAAATGTTTAATATATTGGAGAGAAGTGATTTTATAAATTATAAACCAAACAAAATCATTACACAGTTTTTAGTCGCTAAAAGTTTTTTATTGCAAAGTTTTTCGACAGTGATAATTATTGTGTATGCTTGCAAATGACGTAACTGTCGAAAAGCTTTGCAATAAAAAACTTTTAGTGATTAAACTGTGTTATGATTTTGTTTGGTTTATAATTAAAGTATTTAGTTGACTGGTGGGTTACTGGAAGAAGAAGAAAATAGATACATTTATTCTTAAAATAATTACACACAAAAAAACAATAACACAATGATATCTGTTCCATTTGTTGTGATTTATTTTCAATTTTTTTTTTTACAATTAATACATTCGATCAAATTTCGTTTGTAAAGTTTTGCAATAAAAACTTTTAGTAATTAAACTGTGTTATGATTTTGTTTGGTTTATAATTAAAGAATTTAGTCGCATTCTCGATTGCCGGGTTACTAGAAGAAGAAGAAAGAAACATTTATTGTTATAATAATTACACACAAACAAAAAAAATAATAACACAACGACGTCTGTTCCATTTGTTGCGATTTATTCTCAGTTTTTTTTCTTACAATTAATACATTCGATCAAATTTCGTTTGTAATTATAATTTTTAATATTTTAATGTTATTAAATAATTTACAATTAAATGAAAAATACAGTTTGTTGCAACTGCATCAACGATTTTGTTTTTCAAAACTCTATCGTGTGGTGTAATATTATTGAGAGCGTATTTTAAAATTATTAAACAATTCTTTGGCCATAAATTTGCTTCTTGATTCAGAGGAGTTTAATCGTTAGTATTAAAAACAAACTAATAATATATAAAGCATACATACTGCCGATATTATTATACTCTTGCCCAATTTGGTCCGGTGTTAGTAATTCCACCTTAAATAAATTACAAATTGTTCAAAATAAATGTCTGCGTATTGTGTACTTGATGCCCCTTACTATACTAAGATAACTGACATGCATGCAGCTCTTCATCAGCGTACTATTCCTGAGCTAGTACAGGAACAAGCAGATAGGTTCTACAGCAAATGCCTGACTAGCCATTTCCCTATCGTACAGCGAATTGGAAACTATACTCGCGACTCGCTGACCAGAAAATATAAAAAATATAAACACAAAAGAATTAAACATTCGCTTCTCTAGCACCAGATTGTCGAACTACTTAAGTCGTTATTAATAAGTCACTATCCTCATGTAATCTATTGTATCAGCACTTCTTTCTTCCATCCTCTTATTTATTTGTTTAACCTTAATATAATTTGTATAATTTTACCCATATCCTTATTGTACTATTAAGAACAAAATATAATTAATTAATTTCTCTATTTTCGGCTACGCAGGGTTTTTAGTTGTGTTTTTTCCTGTATAATTATTGTATAATTATAAAATAAATTTTAAGATTTCTTTTTACACTATTTCCTAAGACGCGTAGTAAGAGCGTTAACGCTGCTCGGTATGCGCATTTTTTTATTTACTTATTATTTGCTGATGTATAAAAACATAAATATACTTTATTGAATTGAATTGAATTGAATCGTGTTGAACCGTCTGAACTTTTAACTGTTTAAAGGAAGATAAAGGCCGGAACTACCGAGTTCATTCCTCTTGCACGTCATCTATAAATTATCGACTGTTTAATTGCCTTCGGTTTGGCTAGTTTAGTATAAAATGAGTGAAGAAACGAAATTTTTACTAAGCGTTTAGTTTTTCTCTTTTCCATATTAACTTTATTATAGCGTTTTCTTTATTTCGAAAGTTACCTGTTACCAAATCTATCGTACATCTTTTACCCTACAACGTCCACGTCGATAAATTAATTGCAACATTCTAGATCGAGAATCTCGCGGTGAAAAAAAGTAATATCGTTGATATCAGCAGCGCTATCTATTGCCTATAATAGAAATTTTAGTTTCTATGTTAGTCGTTAGAATGCGGTGCTGTAATAAATCGTTTTTATTTTAATTACATTTTGAAGGATTAATTCATTTTGTTTGGTTTCTTCTACGATGTTTTTTAGGGCATAATTAACTTGGTATCCGACGAATATAGCGAACCAGAAAATATGCAGCGTATTTTCTGCTAGTTTTATCGGCATCTGCGGAAAAACGAACGAAAGATTTTTATTTTTACGTCGTCTTAAATAAATTTTGTAAAAAAATACTCATTCAAATTTCTATGTTTAAAAATTAATTAATACGTAAAATCTAATTAAAACGGAAAATTTGTTTTAATTTAATATAATTTCGCATTTTATTTTTAGAATAAAATATACGTCTCTAAATGTTTCAACAACGTCTCATTCGCAGTAGCCTACACACATTAGAAATTAAGGACATTTTAATAACGGGAAACTACACCTACATAAAAAAAAAGGGGGTCGCTAATTATATATATATATATATATGAGTATGTCAGTATACGTGTGTGTAAAAGAGAGGTTTCTCTCGGATGGTTTTCAATATTTCACTTTCTAAAATAAGAATACTTCTTAATTATCAATCATAGTCGAGTAATTTCGAAGTTGAATATTTGTTTTTTTTTTGCAAAATATTCATAGTTCGATCACATATTCGAAAAGTCAAGTTATAGCAATAAGACGGTTGTAGATCCAGACGTGTTTAATTCACGAAAAGAAATCGGGATATAAAGCACTTTGAAAATTTTGCGAAATTTTATAAAATGTATTCGTTTTTGTAGGTCCGTGGGACACAGTTCATGTATTACGTTTATTCCATTAAACATTTGCAAAGCAACGTTAACCCATTCCAATTTTTCGCTCAACTAACCTAACCTAAACTCATCATCAAGTGCCGTCTCCGTGTCGGAGGTAGGCGATTACTTACCTATAGATATTTTGTTGTATAGTATATAGCGAACAAGGCAATCATAATGATGCGTTAATGCAAATAGACACACACACATCCACTGGGGAGAAGTGATTGTAATCGCTTTGTAGTCACGACAAAATGCAGCCCCGCGTGTTTTTATAGTGTACACTGTATAATTACTAGCGCGCGTCGCGGTTTGCCATTCGCGCTAAAATATTAGGATTATAATTAACTAAATCATTTGTATTAAATGAATTAAATTTTAAAAACAGGTCCCGAATTTGACATATACTGAAGAAAATTTTGTTTCGAAAGTTGCAGAAGTGTAATTTATATTTAAAAAAAAAAAAAAAAAAAACCTCCGGTTAGATATAGGCAAATGGCAAGAGGTTAATTATGCAAATCAATTCGAACGAAGGATTAATATTAAAACGTTGCGTGTACTGATCATTTTAAAATATACTATAATTGAAAAGTCAAATTGTATACTCAATTTCACATAAGTGTACATATTTCATTTGCAAATAATGATGTTTGTGATTTTTTACATAAACCACACTACTCTCCGGATTTCGAACGAGCTTTTTCAATGCATGCAATTTAAAAAAAAAATGGAACTTTAAATTTTTTATCGTTCATTAAGTTTATAAACTTAATATATTAAAATTTTCTATTTGAAAAAATTAATTTTTGCGTTTAATTTTTCATCTTTAAAACTAAGGTTTAGTTTGTTTTTTTCTATTAGTTGCTGAATTCTTATTTTTCGTACGAGCCGTTGAAACTTCCGTATGTTACGCATCTTATGAATCAAAAAAATTACCAATAAAGACAAACTCGATGCAATGAACAAGAACAACAAAAATCACCGCTGATGAAAATAAATCAAAGAAAAATACAAAAATTCAGGGTATTCGATGCGATAAATGTAAATATCAAATTTTAATCCGAGGAAAGAAATCTGTTGGACGTTTGTAAAACTTGTGGAGGGAAGACTTATGCCGCTGATTCGACTGAATAATTATTCCTGTCAATCGTAGACATAGCCTATTAATCATCAAGCCTCGTATTGGATGTTATATACGAAGAAGCAGAACTGTATAGGAAAATTTTTACATATATACTGGGAAACTGTTTAGAAAATATCTGAAGTGATAAGTCTTTTAAAATGGCTTCTAACAATCTTTCTGGTATAAAAGTTTATTTGAAGTTGTGTTTACCCCTGTTTCATGTATTTACGTTTGGACATCATACATCGCAATAGTAAATGAAAAATTTAAAATTCCAACAGTATACAACTTTTACAGAATCAGGAAAATAATATTGAAGAAAAAATTAATATAAAAAAACTAAATTAATAAACAAATATATTGATATTAAATTTCAACAAATCAAAAAAATAGACCGACAGAAGCAGACATCGTTTTTGGATCATATTTTCACAATTACCATCACATATTTTTAAGTAATTATATTTAATTTATATTTTTAAAATTATGATTTTTTAAATTTTTCACTTGATAATGGCGTAAATGCCGAAAAGCTTTGTGTTTTCCTTAAGAAAATAAATATTAGTGATTTAACTAATTTTCAATTGATTTTTTATATATAGTTGTTGACAACTTTAATTGCTACATTATAAAATAATTTTCATTAGCTTCATTTTGAGTGTAAATCGTCCTTAAGTTATATGCGATAATTTCATCATAAAAATATATGACCTCCACTAAAAAAAAAACACGACTGATATCTTTCAATTGAAATAATTCGATTAAGTATTTAACAAATCAGGCGTTAATTTGTGTGTTTTGTGTGCGGTGTGTATAGACAGATTAAGAAATGCGCGTCGCCACATAATGTATTTCAAATTCTTTCGCGACAAAATCGTCAAATTATACATGTTTAATCTAAATGGTATATGGCGCAAGATACCGTTTCAAAAAAATATGCATCGCTTTTTACAGAATAACCTTTCTCTTATATTATGTTTATTTTCTATTCTGAAGTTATAACGAATTATGGGGTAATAATGCCTAAAAAAAAGTTGCATAGATTAATAATTACCTGTTTGATATCTGCATTGTAAAGTACGCTTATAGGTAATGTACCGAACAAAATAGATGAGATACCTACGAACCAAACGGAATAGTTATTTCTTAAAAATGAATTAATTTTACTCATGGCTGATGTTCGAGTCGGTTACGGGAAATAAAATTTTTCTTATAAATTTTATACCGGGCGGCGGTTACTATTACGTTTTAATTTCTTAATGGACGAATTACGTAATCGACTCAAAAATTTAAGAAAATATTTTTATAGTAAACTGAAATCGTGTACAAATTTTAATAAACAATTTACGTTTTGAGGAAATCTATTGAAATGACAGGAAAACAACAATCTTTGAAATGTATTAAAATATGCATGATCGCCTATATATATATATATGTCAGTAAGAGCGAAAAATAAATTATTTTTTTTTACTGTACCGACAGTTTCCTGCCATAAACAATAATGATCATAAGTAAAGAAGTAAGGAGAGGGAAGAAAAGGTTGGAGTATGGAATGTGAACAAGAGGAGGAAAGTGAAAGATTATGATTAAGCTGGCAATTCCAACGAACAGCCAGATTTGGATCTACAAAGAGGAAAAATATATTAATTTTTATTATTTTTATTATTATTATTATTATTATATAATTTATTTCTCGCAGAGTTTAATCATTACACGTAGCGTCCCTGAGAACAATGTAGCCACATAGGTAATTGGAAGTGCATCAGGGCACCACTTTCTTCGTTTTAGCCGACTGTTGGATCTGACTGGAAAATCTCTAGTAAACATTCGGTGTACCAGTGGATTCGAATGGAACTGGAGCTTTCCGAAGAATCTTCTATATTGTTCCGTATAAACGTCCTTCATGTATGAAACGTTCAAATTGTCATTTAATATGTCGTTCGATAGAAAGTACGATGCAGATGCTATTGTACGTAGGATTTTGGACTGCTGTTGCTGTACTCTGTGGAGATTACTTCGACTTGCTGTTCCATACAGTTCTAATCCATATCCCAAATGGGAGCGATGACCGATGAGTAAACATTCCGTTTTACGGCTAGGTTAAGAATTGATTTACGTCCTAGCAATGGCCGGAGCTGTTTAGCCCTTATTATCACAGACCTTCTTGTGTATTCCACATGATCACGCCACGTTAATCGCTTATCCATATGCATGCCGAGATAACGCACGGACTCGAATTGTGGAATTAATGAACTATCAAATGTCAAAATTGGACATCTAACACGTCTGTTGGTGAACAGGATGTGTCGACATTTAGTTGGATTGAATGCTATGCGCCAAAGACTTGCCCATTTTTCTAGTCGATTCAGATATTTTCCTAAGATGTGGAAGAAGTCGGTGATAGTCATGGTGCATAAAATTTGAAAACCGCGGACTGAGACTTCATCATACGGCCCATTAGCTTACTCTCCTCGTTATCGAAGGTTTTGGAGAAGTTAATTTTAAATCGAATCGGTACGATTATAAAAAGCCGAGACGTATTACCGAATCACCAATTTGGCTTTCGTACGGAGCACTCTACGATCCAGCAGTGTCACCGATTAGTTGATGCAATCTCGCTAACTCTGAAGAATCGTGAAGTTTGTTCCGCGGTATTTCTTGATGTCACGCAGGCATTTGATAAGGTCTGGCATCCGGGATTACTATATAAGATGCGACAAATTCTCGATGAGGATATTTATCAGCTCCTAAAATCGTACTTGACTGAACGTTCGTTTGTTGTTAGAATAAATGGCTCGTTTTCAGAAGAACATTCAACCAGATCATCGGTACCGCAAGGCGGCTGCATTAAAGATATTTCAAAGAAGGATAGCCGCTCTCTTCGGCAACCGTGATATTATTTCTCCGGTAATTTTATCCAAGCCAGAAGCCTTACGCGACGGCATATTACGAAGACATACAAAGACTTCGTTCGGAGAGAAAACCTTAGTAACGTTTTCGCACTGGCGCGGCACACTCAACAAACTTTGTATTCGATCAGAGTGAACCTTGTCACAATCAGGAAACGGGGTAAAAACTGTACCAAGGTGCTCCGCAAAAATATTCGCCTTTTCCTTGTCAGTTTTAACCCAGTTGTTATTTGATCTAATATTATACGGTTCTTCTGGTTGACTTAACAGTTTTTTGACTGAGGACCATACCGGCTTCCCGCCATCATTAATAGATTGCGTGTAATCCATAAAGATTTTGTTCTTATACTCCCTGATTTTATTTTTTAGTTTGTTGTGCATCTCTTTATAACCGTTATATAAGGATGGGTAACGATTACGCTGCCATCTTCTTCTTGCTGACCTGCTTTCCTTTATTAATTTTCTTATTTCCACCGGTATATACAGATTTTGATGGGATTTCTCTGCAACATGATTAGTTGAGTTGATACACGTGTATTCTATGAGGCTAGTAAGATTTTTAACAGCTGCGTCAATGTCACCTTTGTCCTTTAGCTTAAGCTTTAAGTCAATATTATTCTCAATAATACCCGTAAAAATATTCCAGTTGGAAGTCCAGTTTGTAAGTCTCCGTTGTTTGGGAACGATTTTAGGATGTACATCTATAGTGGCAACCACTGGAGTATGATCGGAGGATAGATCAACGACTGTTCTGCATTCCCTGCTATGTCTTTGCAGGCCACGAATGATTAAGAAATCTAAGACCTCTGGAAGTCTGTTGAGATGACGCGGCCAATACGTAGGCGTCATTGGAGATAAGATGGCAAGTGCGTTGTCTCTTATAGATTTGTACAGCTTTCTTCCAGATGGATTTACTGTTCTTGATCCCCATATGCTGTTTTTGGAATTATAATCGCCACCGCATATGAACACGTTTCCTAATTTGTTGAAGATTGAGTTGTATTCCATTTGCGGTATGCAAAATCCTGGATGACAATAGTTTGCAGCTACTGTTATATCCTTTGCTAGTGTTTCAACGTTAATTGCTACAATATGGTATGCGAATGTGCTGTAAACGAAATTTTTGTATTGTTTGTACATATCCTTGACCAATACCATTACACCCCCATGAGCCGTTCCATCCGGATGGTGAGTCGAATATGCGCTACATAACCCCGAACTTTGAAGCTCTTCTCGCACATGAGATGGGTTTCTGTGATTAGTGCAATATCAATATCGTTTTGCTGGAGAAAAAGTTCAAATTCGTTTCTCTTTTGAGTGATGCCATTCGCATTCCACTGTACTATCACGAGTGAGTGTTGTGTAATTATATTAGTGTCGAGTATCATTTTGAAAGTAATTTTTCAATAACTTTTGTTAAGAGCGATATTAATGGATTAATTATAGATTTGAATTCGTTTAGGAACGTTGTTAACATTATTGAGACTTCGTTACCAGTATAGCTGTAGTTTCCATTGGTATGTCCATTGAACATTTGATCTATATCAGTTTGGTTTTCGTCATAATTTATATTACCCATTCGAGCGACGTTAGCATATGATCCTCGATTTAATGAACTTAGGTTACCATTTGAGCTAGTATTTCTGGTATCATTGGGTACATTTCTATTTACATGGACACGAGCATGAGAAGAACGTATCTTATTGTAAAATTCTGCTTGCTGCTTGTATACTAAGCCCTCTATAGCTCGACGGATGGTCACCATCGTACAAAGCGCATTTTGCAGGGTCAGATGTGGTTCTATTACAAAGTTTGGTATCATGCATCCCAGCACACTTGACAAATCGTACCGGTAGATTACAGCAATTAGCCGTGTGGCCAAATAATTGGCATCTTTTACATTGCGTGAGCCTTGAATTTTTTTTATGTTCTTCAACTATCACCACCGTATTTAAGATGCGATTGATTTCAAATATTTCCGCATTTTTTTTTTGACGGTTTCAAATCTAAGAAGAACATGGGGAGAGGTTCTTTGGTTTTATAACGTAGGATGTTAGTGATACTTTTAACTTGAAATCCTTTAGCCTCAATTTCATTCGTAATGTCGGATATATCTGCAGAATGGTGCAGGTTTTTAATAACTACCCTGAACGGTTTGTCCTCCGGTAGAGAGTATGTATAAAAGAGATACTTATTTTCCCTTAATGTTTTAACAATACATCGATAACTACTCGGGCACTTAGGCTTAATAGTTACTCCAGATAAAGTAGTTTTTAATTCAAATTCTACATCCTTTATTTAAAGGAGAAATTTTCTGAAGCTGTTAAAATTAGCGACATTTTTAACCATGATTGGTGGAGGTTTGATCGTTATCTCTTTTTTCTGTCCACTAGTGACATTTGTTTGACTACCGGAAGCGATCCCCTTGCTTGTGTTGGTTTCTTCAGGTGACATCTCAATGTTGCTGTTGCTATCCTCATCATTATCATCATTTGCAGTAGCTAAGAATTCAAAGATATTTATTTTGGTCTTTGATGTAGCCTTACTAGGTATATCGCCCTTAGTCTGCTTTACCGCTGCTGTACGTTTGGGCGTACGCCAATCATCACTATCACTAGTTGCGGTAGTCGAATGTTGACGTTTAATAGTGTACCCTGTTTTTGACTAGCCTGATTGGACTAGTCCTCTCTTTGGAGGTAGAGACAACGGCGGATTTATACGCACTATTGGCTACACTAGACGGGCGATTCGCATTCGTAACTTTATTCATAGTTTTAAGGTAGATAAATAAAATAAAATAAATAGATGCGATCTAAAGATAAATATAATCGGTCTGGCAGAGCCAGCCGATAAAAGAAAGATCTCATCTGCGTTATCAGCAGTAGACTATATATTTCCCTTCGGCCGAGCGATAAGATAAGAAGCGATACGGGAATAGTAATTATCGACAACTCAAACAATGCGCGAGAACAATAGCTAAGAATTATCACGCACGAACGCAATAAACAAGACTTCACTACACATACTACACGACAAAAATAAAAAAATAAATACCGTTTGATATTGGCCCATACTTTCTTCTATCTGATTTTCCAGTCTGTTTTGAAGGGATTTTGAAAGGATTTTATACATCCCTTTGTTATATTTTTTTATTATTATTACTATTATTGTGTATTACAGAATCATTTGTGTAGATTAATAAGCGTGAAAAAAGATTCTGCTGATATTCTTAAACTGAAGGACATTTATAAACTGCCCTTAGTCGAGTTTATATTTAAAAATAAAGAAAGATTTGATATTCGGACTAGATCATCCCCTGCATGGAGATTGCTAGAGCACCAAACTTTATGTCATACACGTATGCAGACACTTTTTATGAACCCTGCCTATTATAATACTGTACCTATAGACATAAGGAATAGTTTAAAAAATTATAAGAGGAGGCGTAAGGCTATTTGTGCACGTTTTGTTGTTGTGCGCCGTGTGTACCCGGTAAGTTTATGCTAAATTATATTCCGGTGTTAGGTATGTATGTGCGTTGTCTCTTTTTCTGTTTTTAGAAATGTATGCTTTTTCCCTTATATTTAAATTAGTGTATGTACGTATATTTATGTCTGAATATTGTGTATGTATTGTGTAATGAGTACTGTATAGTTATAGAGTGCACGTATATATAAAATTTCAGTATTGTTGTATTATATATACTTCATAACGGCTTCAAGCGGAAAAGATTTATGGTCTTTTTATCTAGAATTTGGTGATTTCAAATACTTTTTGTTGTTTATTTTTTTTTTTTAAATTACTACACGGCCCCAAATTATATATCATCATCGTCATAATTGAGTGCATGATCGTGTCGTTGCAGCTAGCCAATCATGTTCTTCTATTCCTTCCTGTTGTCTGCTATGTTTTTCATACCTCTATATACGTTATTTGCATTTTTCTTTTATTCGATCTATCCGTGTTATTTTAGAGATTTTCACCTTTTTCTTTTTCTTTCCAATTTTCTTTCGACTATGACCAAAGCGTGTCCTAGAAGCCTTTTTCGTCTTTGTTGTATTGTTTAATTTCCTTTCTCATTTACCATTTTCAAAACATTTGAATTCCTTTCCTTCTGAGTCCATGAGATCTTCATTATGCGGCGTCAACGCCACATTTAGAATTAAATTTTTCGTTAACAGCTACGTTTTTGAACTATATAATAATATACGCCAATTTTATTATGCAATCCGTGACTCGCGCAAAATTGCGCATCCGCGGAAATCTTGTGTGCATTATTCTATATCATGTAATTGTGAAATATTTTGAAATAAATTGAAATTCAATTGAATTGAAAAATAATAATAATAATAAATTATTGTTATTATTATTATTATCATTGTTATTATGTACGTTTTTAAAATAAAATTCTTTAATTTTGGTTTCGTGAAATTTGTTAGTTTTAAGCGCCACACGGTAGGTATCACGCGCATACCGGCTGGCAACTACTACGTCATTGGTACCCAACTAGACTCCGCCTCTGTATAGAAGAAACATCGCCTGAATACTCTTTTTGGTTAAATTGTGTATTTTTAACAAGTTTAGTTTTTATTTTTTAAATTTTGTTTTATTTCCTCTTCTACATAAATAATTTATTTTAATATCGTATTAATTACAGCTGTGTTACCACTTCTAACAATTAGTTTAGTGCTGTTTCATTTTGAAAATAATTCAAACAGTAAATAATATCTTTAAATCGTGGCTTTTGGGGAGTATATACATATGCGTACATTTGAAGATAGACAGACTTATTACTTTATGAACATTTAACATTTTGAATAATAAAATGTAACAAAAATCTAGGCGCATAAAGAAATGTCTCACTCGTCGAATTGTAGTTAGTGTAATTTCAATTTATTCCTCTTTTTCGTCCGTCGTTGGTATTTTTGTTTCCGCGAGTTGTTCTTTTACTGGACTTTTCCTTGTTCAGCGTCTTAATCCTGATAAATGTTCGTGCTCTAACATAAAATGGCGAATTCGTGAACACCTGTGTTACTGTATTTCGATTTCAATGCGTTTGTTTTCATTACGTCCGAATTCTTATTAATGCTACTGTCGTGGTTATTGTTACCGTCTTTTTCATATTGTATATAATGCTTATCCATTGTTCGGTGGGATTCATTAAAGCACCCCTCGATATTGTAGCGAGCCAGCCCATTTGTTTAGGTGGATTGAATTCTGTTGGATGGCCGTATTCAAAAGCAGTATCTAACCCTCGTTTTTTCATTCGATTTGCAAACATAACCAGCTAGCATTTTTAACAAATCTTTCTTTTCACCGTGAACATGGTCCAATTTTTCATCATCATCATCCGAGTCCCCGTTTAATTTGTTTTTCACTGCGTTCATTATCATTATGTGACTTAAACTCAGTCAAACTTGGTATCGTGAAATGTGGAATGGAATCCTTTTTTTAATATATTTTTTGTGTTGTTCTCAAGTAATGCTGATTGCAGATCACGTTCGAAATCATTTTCATTAAAATGAAAAGAGCATACGCGAGCACTTTCAAAATTGAAGTTGTCATTCCTTCTGCTCATATGCAACCACTGCTTTCGAAGAACTTTATCTTTAGGAAACCGATGAAAGCTAATACCTAATTTATGAGCATCTCGGCTATCCGAAAATAGCACAACAAGGCATAATATAAATGTTAATAAGATAATAAAAAATTTAACCAACTTATATGCGAAACGTCTATATGAAAGAATTAGTGAGATAAAAATATTATGCAGTCTTACCCTGATAGTAATTAGAAATAAAATACTTTAAATGATTAGGAATTCTGCACTAAAAAATAAGAAAATGCCATAAACACAAATCAAAAACCGGGCGAAATAATACGAAAAACAATGCTCTAGAAATAACGAAATGAGTCGTTCTATAACAAAACTGGATTTGTGATGGGCACCAACTACGTCACAATCTCGTTTGACTACTGCGCACTTAGTTCGTGATACCTACCTTGTACTTCTATTTACCTTGGTTTTAAGTAGGTTTTTTTTTGTTTTTTATTACAGACTACACAGAATATCTAACTCATCCTTTCAAATCTAACACAGGCCAGTCTGAGCCTTCAACTAACCGTGTACAATTATCGTTCTCGTGTATACTACTAAAAATTTTACACACACACACCAAACTCTCGCCATTTTTATGGACGTGTTCGATGTAGAATAATAATCGAAATATCTCGATCGTTTGATAAATTATACGAAATTTCGTAGAACGATTTAAATTGACGATTTTAAGTGTCGTTTAATTTATATCTAAATTATTCGTTCGGTGGCGATTTATGGAGGAGAAATTATGCTCGATTAATTTTGTCGCGCTATTTATTGTACTTTTTAAAGAATTTCCAAATTTTCGAAAGTTCTATACGTACCCTAAACGCTACTAACAATTTTTTAATTATCAATCCGTATTTTAAAACCGTTTCCATATTGTTAACAGATAAAGATGTCGAACTCGGTCATAAACCTCTGGCGTCCGTCAAAAGTGTTAAGAAACCGGCCATATATTGGGAACCGTATTTTTGCGTATTGCTACAAGATGAACAAACACTGACGCTTTATCGCAGCGAAGACTTATCGGTAAGTATGGTATTCACAGTACCGGTTATTTACCATTATCTGTTTCAAATTTTATATATATATATATATATATATATATATATATGTATATATATATATATATCAAAGAACTCTGCACTTTTACTTTGTTTTTCTGTCACCACCAAAATTATGACAACTTATATATGTATATATATATATATATATATATATATATATATACATTTATATTCTATATACAGTAGAGGCTCCAGCGTATTTTGTTTTTCATACCAATTTTTAATAAAATAATGAAAGTTTTTAATTAATCTTTGCTGTATTTATTGGCTTTTATTATGAAATTTTGAAAATAATTGTTTTCTTTATATGAAAACTTTAGCTCGAGTTTTTAAAATAAATAAATAAAACTAAAAACTAAAATATTGTATAAAAAATGTCAATTTCCAAAATCATTAAGTATATACATCTTATCTACGCCGTCTCCGAACGAAGTTTGGAAAAATGCCATTTTTTTCACTTTTGCATGGTCGTATTAATTCCACTTGTGTACGTGGACACCATCGTTAGGGATGTACCCCCTCTGAAGTTTCCTTCTGCTACGCTTGTTTTACCAACAATTTCTGCATGTAGTACCGATTGCAAAGGATGATATTTTTAATTTCGATGGATATGGTTTGCATTCTTGAATGGTCCGTAATAATTCCCCCCTTTTTTCGACATCTTCTCCGCGGAATTTTTAAAGGAAAACGGCCAAGAGTTAGACGTTAGTTCGGATGGATAATGAACATAAAGAACTGGACGGGAATAAAGGAAATTGGAGAGTTGTTGGAAGCAGGAAAAAATATAACACTAAAATCAGCGAACGCGTCAAGGACGTAGGGCATACCAGAAAAAAAATAGACATATATATAGTTAATAATGGTATTTTGTTAATCTCTGGCGCATTTTTGTTAAAAATTTGGAAATGAAAAAACGATATAATTCCAATATATAGATCACGTATTTCACATAGATCTGCGAGTTTAATGATAAGAGAGAAGCCTGGCTTTAAAATATAATAGCCGTCTTCTTAGTTCTTTTTGTTCTGTATTAGCTACTACGAATCGACTGTAAAATGTAGGTCTCTTCATTATTTTGTTACCATTCGGTGCATTGACCAATCATTCCTTATATATCTTTTTAATATCGTTGCGTGATCGCCCCTTTCTCTTTTACTCATTTACTTATAAACTGTCAATTTTTTTTTTCAATTCAACTGAAAGAACGAAAGAAATTTTTATAACGAACTTAAAATGGAAAATAAAATATTACGAGAAAACGAAAAACCGATTTTCGTTTTAATTAAATATGTATCTTTTAAAATACTTTTAAAACTGCATTAATAGCCGAAACGGCAAAGTCAAAAAAAAGTATATAAATATAATCGTGGAAAGGTCTTTTTTCTTTTTGCGTATTTAAAGGCGAGAAAATTCCGTGATTTTTTATTAAATTTATTCGTCATTTTCCCGGAGTAAAACGAAATATATATGACAGAATTTTAGTTTATTTTTTTTTTTTATTTTAATTGAAGAAATGATTTCATTTTTCCTCGTAATATAAAAAATGTATAAAAATGAAATGAAATTGCATCAACAGATAAAAACATATTGGTAATATCTAAATGCTCGTATCAACCTACTACTGTGTGTAGATATATTCTTCAAACTTTTCCAAGGACGCCTATCTTGCGCGGCTCGGATTAATTTGATTCCTGCCCATTTATGTCCCTCATTTTGGGCGCAATTTTTTTTTATGAAACCGTTCTAATATAGTTGGAAATATTCTCTTCATTTTTCCGTTTTCGAAAACTGACGGATAGAACATTTTTTTAATTAACGATGAATTAACGGAAACCGATTTCTATCGTTTCGAGCGGCCTTTTTAAAACGCATCTATCTCGTATCGATCTTTAAATATTTTCCGAGTTTACCCCTTAATTAATTCGCGGTATAATGACTATGAAATTATAAAAGAAATTATAATTCGTTTTGTATCGCGAACTGAGCATTAAAATTACCGCCATATGCAACTCGGTATAATGATCATAAAATTATGAAAGAAATTACAATTCGTTTCGTGATTTAATCGCGAACTGAGCATTAATATTACAACGCTCGTGAACTTGCTAAATTTTTTCTTTTTTTTTTATCGCAATTGATAAAATAAAAATATAATATGTAAATATGTGTGTGTGTGTGTGTGTGGATTAATCACTTAGCGCTGTTATTAACAAGTTACTAAAATAAGACACGGGAATTTATTAATTTCGCACGCTATTCCGTCTTTATGCGCACTTTATCACATTTTGAAAATATACAATTCTTATCTTTTTTTCTTACTTTTTATTTAAAAAAAAAAAAAATAAATAAATAAATAAAACAGTACGATTACGTCAAATTATATTTACGTTTTAAATCGTACATTTATTCATATTACGCTCATTTCTGTTCGTTTTCGAGAAATTACTTAATTTCCTCTAATAAAATATGAAACGTCTATATCGTCAACTTGTACGAAATATTATTTTAAATTTTAAAATCGAAATTTCTAACGAGAATTCGGGGCAGTCGTTCGAACATAAAATTTCGTCCGAATGTCCTGTATCGGATTCTAGTATTAAATTTTTAAGGAATAATCGATCGTGCGTTGAAATTTTGGCGATAAGAATTAATATGCTTTGAAAAAACCGGTACGCGTGTATATTTAAAAAAAAAAAAAAAATGTTTAATATTAAAATATCTAATACGTTTCTGTTTTTTTGGGGCGGTGCAGATTTTGTCCTGGTCATCTCGGGGACGCGGTGTTCATTTCAAGGTTTGTGCCCTAATTATTGTATTCCAGCAACGCTTAATCGTAGTAACGTCCTGCTATTGTTTATTATTTGTTATATTAGCGCTTGTGCTTTTATATTTTTTGTTTATTTATTAGAAATGAATCCTGCGTAAATTTGAATTATAATTTAGTCGCTAATTAAAACTACTTTTAATATTTCAGGAGTGTATATGTACATATATATATATATATATATATATATATATATATAGGTATATAATTTGAAAAAACTTTTGAAATCATACATATAGCGTATAATTATTATATGGTTCAAAAACGTAAGTGTTAACGAAAAATTTAATTCTAAATGTGGCGTTGACCCCGCATAATGAAGGTCTCATGAACTCAGAAGGAAAGGAATTCAAATGTTTTGAAAATGGTAAATGAGGAAGGAAATTAAACAATACAACAAAGACGAAAAAGGCTTCTAGGACACGCTTTGGTCGTAGTCGAAGGAAAATTGGAAAAAAGAAGAAAAAGGTGAAAATCTAAAATAACACGGATAGATCGAATAAAAGAAAAATGCAAATAACGTATATAGAGAAATGAAGAACATAGCAGACAAGAGGAAGGAATAGAAGAACATGATTGGCTAGCTGCAACGAGAACATCATGCTCTCAAATATTGATGATGATGATATATAATTTGGGGCCGTGTAGTAATTTTTTAAAAAATAAATAAACAACAAAAACTATTTGAAATCACCAAATTCTAGATAAAAAGACGATAAATCTTTTCCGCTCGAAGCCGTTATGAAGTCTATATTTTCTAAAAGAAAAAAAAAGATTAAAATATACAATTTATAAAAATATAAAGGAAAAACGAAAAATAAAATGTAATTAAATACTTTAATTATAAACCAAACAAAATCATAACACAGTTTAATCGCTAAAAGTTGTTTATTTTAAAGCTTTTATAGTTATTAAATTGTGCTATGATTTTGTTTGGTTTATAGTTTAAAAAATCACTACTCTCTAATATATTCAACGCTTAATTTAGATGTACAATATTACAAAAAATTGCGAAGTAAAAAAAAAACGCAGTTATTCATCAAATACTTTTACAACAATCAACAAATCGGTAATATTAATTTTGTACGCAATTACGCTAGATAACAAATTAAAACCGTCTAATACAAAAAAAAATGATTAATATTTATAATATACTACTTAAAACTAATTCTTCGTCAAAATTTATTCTCGAATTTAATGAATTATTTTCATCCGTTTCTTTTGTTATTTCCAATTTTTTTTTCCTTTTTATAACGTTTTTCTGTATTTTATAATTTCGGTTAATATTATCGATTTTATGTTTTAACTACAGTGTTTTACTGATAATGATTTTTAATCGTTTTCGTATATGAATTTAAACGTGTTTTTAAATTTTATTGTGAATTGTATGTCTGTTTTTCTATTCTTTTTAATACAACTAAATTACAAATTTTCTTACATTTTATTTTTTTTTTATATATTTTTGTAAATTATATATTTCTATTATATATATATTTTTTTTACGTTCACGTGATCATGATTTAATAACACAAACACTTTGTAGTGTTTTTATATAAAATTCCGTGACTTCAACTTTTTTTTTATTTTATATCCTCTAACGGGAACTTTTTGTACTTTTTCGACAGTGTGAATTTTCTATTGTCTAGTAGCCTCGTTTCATGCTGCGCGTTACTCCAAAAATTTCCAAAATTTTACTCTCGCATATTTCAACTAACCCGTTTTCATCGTTAAATATATTCCTCACTAGCAATTTTCGACAATTTTTCTTACGACACCATCGGTTTAATTTGAACTCTTTTGTCGGGGGCGCATCATTAATTTTTTTTTTTTTTTTCATAAAATTATCGACTTCTTTCAGGCATCCGTTATCAATTTTTTAAATAAAATTCCACATTTTTTATTCGAATTGTTAATAATAAGAAACAATATTTCGCGTATAATACCAATTTTTAAATTAACAATTTCTAAAGTTTTCTATAAATATTTTTAGAATTTAAATATTCTACGTCGACCAAACGCGGCCTTATTATGAAATCGGATACTTTTTGTAGCGCTAAAAATTTATGCACCCTACAAGGGACACTCCAACTTAAAGGGTTAATAAATAGCGCACAAAATTCTTCCTGTTCACAAATTTTCCAGTTATAACTGTCCAGCGAGTCATCTTCAAAATCACATGTACCGCCAGTTTAACAAATTTTTTTATATATCATATATATGTTTTGCTGCGTATATATATATATATATATATATATATATATATTTGTTTTTTTTATATTTATTTAACGTGTGCGGTATTTAGTTTCACACGCTTTCGTAGTTTTCACACGCTTAAAATTTAATTTATTATTTCTTTTTGTGTATCTCTGTGTGTGTGTGTGTAAATAATATTAAATGCAATAATCGCCTCCTTTAATTTTTGTCAATACTAAATTACTTATTAGTTTAAATTTCACTACTTTATTAATTCTATTGTTAATTTTTCTTATAATAAAAATTAACATGCACAGCTAATATATATGTATGTATGTATAACATAAATTACCACAGACAAATAATTATATGTAAAACATACACACACACACACACACATTATGAATGTGTGTATGTGTTTTATAGATGTACGTGTAGGTAACACATGTATATAGAGATACATATTATATTTTTATTTTCTTTCTGTTTTCCTTCGAAAGTATCTGTTAACATTGAATGACCACTGTTTCCTAACCCTGCTAACAGTTTCGATTCATTGTGTACCCTTCTAAGTTCCAATCATGCCTCTGATGATCATCACTTTCTTTTCCTTACTTTTCTCTATCTCATATTTCTCTCTTTCTCTCTCTCATTATCTCTCTCTCTCTACCTTCATCTATCTATCTTTGTCTATTTCTACCTATATATATATCTATGTCTCTCTTCCTCACTCTTCTTTGTCTGCATCTACCCATCTATTTCTGCCTCTACCTCTGTCTCTCACACACAACACTCTCTCTCTCTCTATCTATCTATGCTTCCATCTCTCTATCACTGTCTATTTCTACCTATCTATCTATCTCTAGCTACTTATTTCTCTAACTGTCTCTCCTTCACTTCCTTTCTAATCTTCTCTGTGACCATATCTATCTTTCTAACTATATCTACCTCTGTGTATCTATCTATTTCTGAATCTGTATCTCTCTTTCTTGCTCGTTATTTCTCTCTTACTCTCACACACACTCGCTGTCTCCTCTCTTTGTATGTATCTATCTATTTCTGAATCTCTCTCCCTCTTTCTCTATCTGTCTACCTTTTTATTTATCTATCTATCTATCTGTTCCTCTATCTATTTCTGCCTCAGATCTGCTCTCTTTTTTGTTTGTGCATGTTTCTCTCCTCTCTCGTATATATGTTTATTTTCCTATCTATCAATGTGTTTATGCTCTTTTCTGCTTCCACCTTACCCTCTCTTTCTCACTATATCCATCGATTTATCTATGTATTTCTGTCTCTGTGTATCTTTCCTCCTCTCTCTTTCTTTCACTTTTTTTCCTTCTGTCTTACTATCTTTGTCCAGCGAAACTCAACGGGTTCCGATTTTTCTGTTTTGTCCGAAATTTAACTTCTTTGCGGTTTTCAATATTAATCGACTGATTTTTTAAAACGTTCTAATAGTTTCTTCATACGCTACAGTTTCGACTACGTTAATTAATCGTTAATTTTTATCAATTGCGAATGTTTCAATCTCAATTGAGGCATTTGTCAAATTCGACTTCTTCTTTCTCGGCGTATTCTACGTCCAGATCCCTTTGAGGTTTTTCGTTAATTAACTATTCCCGAATTATTATCATTAATTAGTCGTTTATACGTTTGAATAAAAAAAGACTTATTGAAAATCTATCGTTCAAATCAAAATTATGAGAATCAAACGTTCAGAATATCATTTCAATTCAAAATGTTCAACTAGTAAGTCTATTTCTCTGGTTTGCTCCTCATTTTTCGAGTGATTTATTTTAAACGGGACAATTAAAACTCCGTTGAATAAAATTAACAGTTATCACTCTAATGTTTCGCCCATTATTTGACTGGTTTAATTTATACATATGCGTATATATGTAAAATTTCTTTGTACACGTTTTCATTTGCCTCACACGTACTAACACATGTCTGTGTATTCCGCGCGGTTTTACACGTTATATCTATACGTATAATATAGAATACACGCCAATGTGTTAAGAAATATAAACCTATTTTTAACGTTGCACTAAATTTGATTTTAATAAGGTTAAATTTCAGCTTATTTCAACGAAATAAAAGTTAAGTTTAATTAAATGAATACAAATAATTTGAATAGGCTGTCAATTGAATATACGGTGTAATAACTGGTTTTCATTCGCATTGTTCAGTGACGTAAACTTTCGCGCGCATATTTGTTTACATTTTTGTTTATATGACGCTTAAATAGATTGTTCATTTTTTGCCTATATTATATATATATATATAATATACGCGTGTGTGTGTGTGCGAGCTTATGTATAAATATATAAATATATATGTTGATGTATTGGAGAGTAGTGATTTATGAATTTAACAAAACAAAATAAAATTGAAGATAATCACTAAAAAAATTTTTTTTTTTTTTTATTACACGAATACGAAGCTTTTCGACTATTAAGTCATTTTCAAGCTTTTGTTAAAAATTTTTACAAATAAACTAAAGATATTACTAAAAAACTTTATAAATATCGATACATTGAATAGCCAGATATAAAAAAATTTTTTACAATAATATGTAGTTATAAAACCGATTTTAAAATTAATTCTTCATTAAAATTAATCATATTATTTAATAAATTATTACTACTTCTATGTTTTATAATTTGTAATTTTTCTAATAATTTTCTTTTTTTAAATTTATATTCTATGTGTAAAATTTTTATATTATCTGAAATGTTTTCTATAAAATGTTTTTCTTCTCTACAGTGCTTACCATAAAGTGACTTGTCATCATTTTCATTTTTGTATGAATTAAAGTGTTCTCTTAGTCTATAATTTATTTGACGTCCTGTTTCACCTATATAAAACTTATTACATGTTGAGCAATTTATTCTATATACTCCAGATTTTTGTAATACCATATAATCTTCTATTTAATTGTTGCAAATTGATTTAAATAATGTTTTATTATTATTTATTGCTATCATAATATTGTACTTTTTAAATATTTTTAAAAATTTGTATGTGTATTTTCCTATATATTTAATTGATCCTAAATATTTATCTTAATATTTAGGATCAATTAAATATATAGGAAAATACACATACAAATTTTTAAAAATATTTAAAAAGTACAATATTATGATAGCAATAAATAATAATAAAACATTATTTAAATCAATTTGCAACAATTAAATAGAAGATTATATGGTATTACAAAAATCTGGAGTATATAGAATAAATTGCTCAACATGTAATAAGTTTTATATAGGTGAAACAGGACGTCAAATAAATTATAGACTAAGAGAACACTTTAATTCATACAAAAATGAAAATGATGACAAGTCACTTTATGGTAAGCACTGTAGAGAAGAAAAACATTTTATAGAAAACATTTCAGATAATATAAAAATTTTACACATAGAATATAAATTTAAAAAAAGAAAATTATTAGAAAAATTACAAATTATAAAACATAGAAGTAGTAATAATTTATTAAATAATATGATTAATTTTAATGAAGAATTAATTTTAAAATCGGTTTTATAACTACATATTATTGTAAAAAATTTTTTTATATCTGGCTATTCAATGTATCGATATTTATAAAGTTTTTTAGTAATATCTTTAGTTTATTTGTAAAAATTTTTAACAAAAGCTTGAAAATGACTTAATAGTCGAAAAGCTTCGTATTCGTGTAATAAAAAAAAAAAAAAAAAAAATTTTTAGTGATTATCTTCAATTTTATTTTGTTTTGTTAAATATAAATATATATATATATGTAAAGTGCTAGAATAAAAATGTTATACATATTTTTACTCACTTCTACGTATTCTTTCATCTGCACAGATTTGCGATGCTCTGTTTGTTGATTTACCGAGGGTACGTTTAGACGGAGGGGCAAAAGCTTTCAGACAACGATGGGGTTACGACGCACCTTGTCAGTTAGGACTTTTGGAAGAAGTCGACGAAGAAGATGAACAGAGTGAAAATAATATTTCCGAATCAACATCTATTCGTGATGAACAGACATCATCTATAAGTAGCGGTTACGTATGTTCCCAGTCTCCATTAGGTAAGTTATAGGAGTAAAAAAAAAAAATTGTAATGAAAAATATTAGAATTACTTTTACATAAACGTAGTAGCAATTTTTATTATACGAATCATTATAATTTTGACACTTTTATATAATCCTATTATCGGTCTACGCATGGTGGAAGTGTCTTTTTTACTGAACGTAGACGCAATTAACAGAGATTATAGATAGTTATACATTGCATTTAAAAATAAAACGATATGTGATAAATGAACGAAGCGATTAGCTAGACGAGGAAAATATTTTGTTTCGTGTTAAAGAATATCAGAAATTCGTCTGGTGAACGTTTGTTTCATCTATGGATTGCATCCGTACTTTAAGAATTCTCTACTATCGCTATATTATAAATTTTATTATTACTATTATTATTATTATTATTATTATTTAAATTAATGCGCCATATGCAGCAACTAATGACTAGAGGTAAATAAGCATTAAATAAAGTGATATAGTACAGTATCATGCGGGAACTGGATGAGTCTGGACAGCGTAGAAACGTTGTCGTCAAGAAGTAGCTGCAAGGAAGATGAAAGGCCGTAGTATGATTTTTGTAGGCTGTATTGAGGAGGACACTTTGTTAAGCATGCGTCGGACAGACAGCACGTTACCAAAAAAAGTTTACAATAAAGGCTGGATTTTACTTGATAACTGAAATATTCGAACGAAATTATAAAACTAACGTCTTAACAGTATAATTTTTTTTTTTTAATTCGAATAATGTAGAATGTGTAGTGATTTAAAAAAAGTGAACAATGGCTATTTAGCGTAATTGTTTATGTATAAATTTTATATTGTTGATTATGTTGTTTACCAAATTCGGAATCAGTATATGTATAAAAATGAATTGCCGCACAATGTTTTAAATACCATAACTCGAGATCGGCTCAAACGACTTTGCTCATTTTTTGTGTGTGTGTTTATAATTGAAACGACAGTGCATACGTATATGTAAAAAAATTGGGGGGTTTTGGGAGGTGGCTTCTTTGAATTTCGATTTTTGTAATATTTCGTTAAAACCGATTTAATATAAAAATGACGAGTTCGATTTTTTTTCTTTTCTTCGTTTATTTACAATCTGCACATAGTGCAATAAGTAAATGTGATGAAAGAACAGGAAGAGATACTACTGATACTGACCACAACTTAGGACTTATTTAGGAGGAATGGAAGAGGAGGAGGAAGTTATTTTAATATTGTCTCTTGGCCAGTTTCTCTTCAATCGACGTGATGAAGCAAACATCACGATTTGTTCCTTGTTGAATAGTTGGATTAGCGGTATTTCCTAGCCTGCTGAAAAAGATTTTGTATCTTTTTTTTTGTCAACTTCTGAAATAGTTGGTATCCGCAAGTCGGAACGTATAGACTGGTTTGACACGAACTAAGGAGCGTCTATAATTTTACGTAAGATTTTTTATTCCATCGACTGTAAGCGCCCGATATTAGTTGGCTTAGCAGTGTCGTATAATTCAATGCCATAAGTCCAGACTGAGTTGTACAATAATAGTTTGTTCTCAACCGATAGCTTCGACTGTTTTCCAAAAAGGCAATATATCGCCTACGCACATCCTTAATTTTATTAGTAATGTGTTGACTCCAGGTAAGTTTTTTTATCAAGACACATACCAAGGTATTTTGGTTAACTTGAGGGCTGGATGTCCCATCTAGATAAACCGATGGCGTTAGCCCTTTACGCAGAGTAAAAGTAATGTGGCTGCTTTTAGTTTGGTCGATCTTGATTCTCAGGGTGAATCAGAGCTAAATGGTTCTGAAGTTTATTAGACACCATGACCGGATCAGAATCAGATTAAAGCACGTGTCTTCAGCAAAAGTGCATAATACTGTATTTTTATTACCGGTATATCTGCGGTATAAACGCTATACAAGAAAGGACCTATAACACTTCCTTGTGGAACTCCTGCGGAATAGCATAGATTTGCGAGCTGTTTTCTCGATATTTGACACTGAAAAATCAAATTTAAGTACGATCGATAGGTTTTGAGCTACGAATTTTTAAAAATTACCGAATTGCCACCTTTGCCAGGACATAGCGCTCGACGTAAATATTTTTAAACGATTCGGCTTCTTGAATTAAAAATTTCTATATAAGATCTATAGTGTAAAGTGAAAAAACCGCGAAAAACATTTCAAACGGAATCTGAAACTTTCGAAAGTGCCATTGTTTTCATATTCAATTTTTTCGCGATAATTCGCGAACCATGATTCGGTAAAATAGTTTAAACGAAAGTTATGCGGCGTTCAAATGAAATGAAAAATTTTGATTATATTTTTTACACGTAAACCGAAAAACAATTTTCTTTCATAACTTAAAGCTAAGTACCTATATAATAAACTTTAGCAATTCCAATATGTATAATTACAAAACTTATAATATACTTTTGAAATTATTTAAAAAATAATAATAATAATAATAATAATAATACAGGAAAATATGAAAAAACCTACAGAAAAATCAGACACACTGAGGAAACAATTTTGAAATACGCGTCTAATGATATGTCGTATTTTTACACTGTATACCCATCGAGAAAATTAGGGTTAAATAGTTTTGGGGGGTTTAGCCCGTTTTCTAAAAGCCCTATGAAAAATAGGGACGTTCGGGTTGTCATTAGACGAACGTATTTATGTAATAACGTAATGTTTACGAAAATTAACTGGTAACGAGAAATCGCGGGTTTAAAATTGGGTTATCGATTTTTAAACATTTCTCGGCCGATTCTACAATTTTTTTAGCATGGAATTAGGTTTTATATAATATATATATATATATATATATATATATATATATATATATATATATATATATATATATACAAAATTCGATTTAGTCTTCTCTTATCCTGCGATCGCCCCAGAATCAATAAATGTGTTAATTATTAGCTGAATTAAATATAATTTTTTATTAAGTTCAATAAATCTACAGAAATTAAAAAGTGTACCGTTTACAAATTTGTTTTTAATTTTTTTGTATAATTCCTAATTCATCATCAGTATTTGTGTTTTCATTTAATTCCCTAAGTTAATACATTTATTGATTCTCGGGCAATACGAAGTTCGCCGGGTCAGCTAGCTATTTTATAAATAACTGTTGTTATTTTCTATAGCATCGTACGTCTAAATTAAATATTTTCTTACAATTTATTTTATTTTTCGTTTCTTCCTTTTATATTTTTTATAAATTGTATATATTATATATATTTTATTCTGTTGATCATGGTTTAATTGACGAAAAGTGTTATGGTCCTTTTATATATAAAAATTTAACGATTTTAACTAATTTTTTGCCGGTCGTGCGAAAGTCGTACATATAAATATAGAGTAAAGATTTCAGAACAAGCTATTCGACTTATCGTTTGTCCATCTTGCTAACCAAACTGTAAATCGTACCGTATATGAAAAAGATGAAATAAAGCGCTATTCCAGACGGTATTTTATTGGAACTTACTTCACAACAGCCTCGAAAACGCGCAAACTAAAACTTATTGTGCCCTTAGATTTGAGATAAATCCGATTATTGTTTTCATCAATCGGTGCTGTAACACGCCACTTGGTGTTCTAATCAAATTGCAGGTGTTTGTAATTTATGTGCTAAATAAAAATAAAAAGCAGTACAAATGTTACCGAATCGCTAATAACTAAATGCGATATTAGTCGTGATTTAATTTTGTGTTTATGTTTCGTCTATATCAAACCACTACACTATGAAATATGTTCAAAAATAGATAGCTATAATCTAATTTCAGCATATGTAGGCACAAATGCTTTTAATTAATTCAAAGAGTTCAGGATATCACATTAAATTGCGGTTTAAGATATATATATTTATATACATTTTTGAATCCTTTCGAATAATAATCCCCGAATAGATGTTAAGCATTATGCATCGGATACACCTTTTCGCGGTGTTTCGTATGTGAAGTCGGAGATGTTAGACCGTATTAAACGTGCGTGAACTATATTATTCGATGAAGAAAAAAAATAACGAACAATTATCCATATTCAAAGAGTTGGCGAAATTAAGACGTTGGAATGGATCATGTCGTTTGACACGACAAATTACTACGAGATGTAACGGAAGGAATAATCCGAGAGAAAATAAAAATGATATCGACCGGGAAGTAGCGCGAAACTAAATAGATACCTAGAACCGAAAAAAGAGCTGCACACACGAGCCGGTCCAGCTGGTAAGCATTCCTCCTGGAATAAAACCGGTATCGACGATCAGAATGACGTGGAGATAAAGTCATAGAACCAGTTACTTATCCGTTATTGAGATTCTACAACAATGTGTTACAGGACGTCTGCGACCAAATTCAGTAGTTTTAGCTTTATTAAGAGATTAATTGCCATTTTTTGAAGTAACTTAATGTAGTTGCGTTATAATTCAACGAACTACCGAATAGTGTAATAAATAATACGAATTCGATCAGAGTTTAGGGAAACAATATAAATATAAGATGTGTAAGAACGGACCAATATAAAATTCCAGTTAAACATATTTTTCTTTCTTTTTTTAGTGAAATTTGGAGACTACCAATTTCAGAGGAGCCGTTTTTTTACAATGCACTTATTCCGACACTTATTCCTCAGATCTATTATCTACCAGACTCCTCGGTACCGTACGATTAGTCTTCATGATTAGCCAATTCTTTCAACTCGTATTATTATCTATCTCGCTACCTGTCCCGTCCGTCGGCCTACTGTTCAAATCATCTATCGCAAATTTATTATCACGATCACCCGCTTACGTTCCGGTCATAATCGAATTCCGGCACATTCGTTCGAGATCGGCATTTGTAATTTCCCTTACAGCTCCTATATTTCCGATAAGCGTATTATCTCTGACGAAAACCACATTAACTACCGCTTACACCAACACGAGCAAATCTCTCTTCTACATTCGTTGATTTTCATTATACTTCATTACTCCGATAATATTCGGGTTTTCCTCTCGCTTTTTAAATTTTGAAGCGAGTGGCATATTGACGTCTAAAATTTAATCATTTGTTAATGGCTTTAACCCCAAAAAATAAAAATAAAATAAATAAAAAAATGATATTTAAGTAGCTTATGATAGATTAAACATTCACTTCTCTAGCACCAGATTAGTCGTTATTAATAAGTCTCTATCCTCATGTAATCTATTGTATCAGTATTTCTCTCTTCTTTCCTCTTATTTATTTGTTTAACCTTAATATAATTTGTATAATTATTTTACCCATATCCTTAATGTACTATTAAGATCAAACTATAATTAATTAATTTCTCTATTTTCGGCTACGCAGGGTTTTTAGTTGTGTTTTTCCCTGTATAATTATTGTATAATTATAAAATAAATTTTAAGATTTCTTTTATTTCCTAAGACGCGTAGTAAGAGCGTTAACGCTGCTCGGTATGCGCATTTTTTTTTATTTACTTATTATTTGCTGATGAATAAAAACATAAATATACTTTATTGAATTGAATTGAATTGAATTGAATGTTGTTTCCCATCATGAATACCATTGTCGATTAGCGACATCCGGTAAAGCCGTTTTCCACTACTTATTAAGGTTGAAGTGATCAGTAATATATTCGTGAAACCTTACGATTTGATTGGTGACGGAGTGATTAACAAATTTCTCGTGTTAGATAATTAGTTTATCGTCCGAATGTAATTTAAGACAATGAATTATAAGAAGTATGTCAAGCACTTTGCTTTCATTCCCGCCAATATGACGAATGTGTCGTATATTTTCAACGCGAGAAGAATACTTAACACGTGGGATAATTTTGCGCGTATACTAGTTGAAAAATTCCTAAATAAAAAGTGAACTCTATTTTAATAGGTACTTATATTTTTCAGAAACAGCATGTTCCGTATACGGTAACAAAGTAACTGGACGAGTTGAAGAAAATTAACTAGTATTCCGAGTAAAATAACGCTTTTTAGACGATTATAAACAATTTTTAATACTAAAATATATGTTTAAAATTAAGATATTCTACGTTTCCCTCATTACGAAGAGTTAGATTGTTAAAAGTTAATGTACCGTATAAGGAACATCCGTGACTGAAATGATTAAGGATGTACAAGTTTTACCGTATAAATCCGGCGCAAAAAAATAATTCGAATGAATTGACGGCTTTTACTTTTTCAAATTCGATTATAAATTGTTTAAAAATGTCATTGCATTAATCAATTGACACCTATCATGAATATTTACAACTATTAGGAAATACAAATACGTATATAGACAGTATTCCACATATATATATATATATATAATTGATGAAAGGGCGTGCGAATTGAAGAAATTATGGTAAAAATACCGTTTTTTGAAGCGGAAAACGATAATTTGAACGGCTCTGAGTAACGGTTTTCAAAACGCTGATTTGTCCAATTGTATGTCATGGGTCATTCACGAATATTGATAACGCATATCGAATTAACCAGTTAATAGTACTGTTGTTTTTCCAAAAGTGACCAGACCCGATTGCCAATATTTATTGTAACTAACAACGAGAATAATAATTAATAATAATAATAATAAATTAAGAACGCTATAGGATACACCCACCTTCGTCCATTGAGGATACTCTTGTTAGGTGTTTATACGGGCGTAGTGTAATACGATCGAAATGTATACTAGCCGCACTGATAAGATTACTTTTATGGAAGTGCGCTTGAGAAAAACGTTATATTTCCGCTAAAGTTTTAAAGATATTTATCGTATATCTATATATATATATATAATGTATATATATTATATATAAAATATATATACATTATTTATATATATATATATATATGTATGTATGTATATATATATGCGCCGTTCTACGATGTCCCGATCTATAGCTTCTTGACACGAGTAGCACATCAAAACAGCGTAACACCGGATATCGCAATCGCTCCGTTGCGTCACGCTCTATACCCATAACAACCGGGGCCAATCCCTCATCTTGTCTATTGTCATCCGTTCCACAGTGCCCTCATTCGTAATGTGTTTGTGCGTGTGACTGTTCACCTTTATCTAGCTTGAATTGCGTATATATTCTTTGGAATATGAACTCAATCTCGCGAAAAACGAACCATAAGTACGCAGACGTTCTTTAAAAACATTAATGACGACCTAAACTCCGTCGAATACTAAATAAAAATAAATTAAAGAATTAAAAAAAGAAAGAAACGATATTTATAGTTCCACCACACCTTCGAAAGGACAGAAGAACCACATCTACGTGTAGAATCTTTAGTGACGGTTAGTCGACAATAATTTAATTTATAGACACTTACCGTTCGGACATTGTCTGCGTCGATTGCGTTTATTATTATTATTATTATTATTATTGTTATTACTATTATTATATATCAAATAACGAATAAAACGAATTGAATTATTTTATTTTCGGGTGATTTTTTATTCTATATTTCTTTAGTCGCCGGCGTGTAAATTGTTCGATTTAATCGGTATTTATTTCGATACGATTCTTTTTCTATTAAAAATGATCCATCGTTCGTTTACTTCGATTTTTTATTCGCGGAAATGTACAGCACATTCCACGCGCACGCACGCGCACACCCACGCGTGCTCGTGAATATATACATAGAACGCGTGCCACAACGTAAGAATTTATTCACGTAATTGTTTAATAAACATCTTCGTATTGAATGAAGGAGACTGGATTCACGGAAACCGTCGAAAAGTTTTAATTAAATAATTATTTATTATTTTGCTATGGACTCAACGGTTACGAACATTTATGTAAGAAACACTTTCGAATTATCACGGTGAAATTTTATATATATATATTATATATATATATGGTGTGTGCATGATATGTAAATATATTAAATATACACATGCATAAACATATATATATATATATATATATATATATATACACATATATATATATATATATACTTATGTGTGTGTATATATACTTATGTGTGTGTGTGTATATATATATGATAGCATAAATGAAAATGACCTTTATTTAGTATAACTACTTATCTTCATTTTAATATCATTATATGTATATATATATATATATATATATATATATATGCTCTTAATATTATTGATATTATTGTTATATATGGCTATTAGTACTGCATTTATTATTGTTATTATTATTATTATTATTATTATTATTAAACAGCCGGTAATTAGGGATATTTACATTTATATCGTTTATACATGCTTGTGATGGAAGTGATATTTGAAATAAATTTGAATGTGAAAAAAATTTAAATTGTTATTATTATTCTTAACAAGTGAATCAGATGGGAATTAACGATGATAAAAGAGACGAAGATTTTGAGGTAGTCGATTGGTTGGAATGTTATCAATGCACGTAACTGAATTTAATGTTGTGATTGCGGACCTTTATATAGTCCACATTACTCAGATGTGTACGCGCATAGGTGTATATATGTATGTATGTTTATATTTTTATGCAAATTAATATGTACATATATGTAAGTATAATTGTAAACATGTGTGTTGTGTGCATACACGTACGCGTGTATAAAACGTTTATTTCGTTTGTTTGTATTTAGAGATTAGTAGGAATTCTATACAAAATTGTTGTTACCGTGTGGCTAAGCGGGGGTGTGCTCGTCCTTATTTTAAGTAAAATAAAATAAAAGTAACAAATTTGTTCGAGCGATGTATTAATTTTTTTTAGTTAAAGTTAATTATTCTTTTTATCGTCATTAAAAAGTTTTATTCACTTGTTTTGTGGATAATTTTAAGGAATTAGATTTTAATTGTACTAAGAATCGAGTTAATCGTCGAAACGGAAACAATAAGTTTTATTGTATATATTATTATTTAGAATTAATACGGCGCTCGTACAATAATGCACACGGCTGTTAATTATCGATATTTATATATTTCATGTCATTTATGTATATCTATAATGGTTGAAATAAATTCGAAATTGGTTATTACTATTGAAGCTTAAATGTTTTCTTTAATCGTTATACTCGTCCCTTTTGTGTGGATATTTATGACGGGTCATTCTATGCAAGGCTGGGCTCTTCTGTTTCTATAAAATTTCGGCGAATCTTTCTCGATTGTATCCTGTTTCGTTATGCCAAAAATCCATTTCATCAACTCATCTTAGTCGAGCTTTGGCTATCTACCGAGACTAGTATCCATGTATTGTCAAATTCTTTCATTTTGAGATTTTGACTTACCATGTTATTAATCCTAATATATGTCGCAGTGATCTAACCGGACATATTTCAAGTTTCCTAATTTGATTAATTCTGTTTGGGCGTGTCTCATAACTGTATAGTAATGCTTAGTCAAATCTATAATTTAGTATTAATGGGTAAATCAGTTCGTTATAGGTAGCCAATAAAATTTTAGCTTTACTCACCTAGATGATTGTTTCCTTCCATGTAGTTTACTAGCATTACTGAGGTTTTATTCGTCTTAATAGTTAGTCCATAATTTCTGTAAGCATCGTGTACAGTTGTAAACATTTCCGTCCTGTTGTTCCAATTTAATTTCTGTACATGTTATAACCCCCTTAAAAACAATACATACATACATGTATATACACATGTGTGTGTGTGTATGTATACATACATTACGTATGTAGGAATCCAGGAATGCATAAGTCTTGTAAAAAAAATTCAAATCAGTAAATATTTGTAAGTTATATATATATATATATATATATATATATATATATATATATATATATATATATATATATCTACAGTCGTATATTGATCATAATTGACCGTCGTGACCATTATGTAGCAATCAAATTCCTCCACAGTTGTCGATCATCTGCCGAGTGTACCAAATCTGGTATTGACAGTTTAACACGTCGGCATATTTGTTTCGTCCATCGGGTCATTGGCCGACCTTTTCTTCTAGGTCTGTTCATTCTTCCTAGTGTGACTGTCCTGTCTAAGTCTCGTGCACGCATTATATGACCGAAAAATTTGTGCATTTTATCGCGTATGTCTTGTGACAATCGTTTATCTATATTAAGACGCTTAATGATCGAGACGTTCGTTTGTTTATCGTGCCATTTTATACCCAGCATTATGCGCCAGCATTTCATTTCAAATGCATCAATATATTGCTGATCCGTGGAGTTTATTACCCATGTTTCAGAACCATAGGTAAAGATGGAGAACACCAGGGAACGAACAAGTTGTATTTTTGTAGAATAATTGATATTTCCATCCCGCCAGATACGTTGCAACTTATTCATAGCATTTAGACTCATCGCAGATCGTCTCCTTATTTCTTTGCTTGAGCCTCCTTTATTGTTGATCCGGACACCTAGATATTCAAATTCGTTGACGACTTCATATCCGTGTAATTGTTGTGAAGTATTAGATATGTTTTCATTATTATGATCCACTATCATAATTTTTGTTTTATTTTTGTTTATACGCATTCCGAATTCATGACTTACTGTCGTCAGTTTATTTAAATATATATATATATATATATATATATATATATATATATATATATAATCATTCCATATCGATTTTGTATTAAGAGAATTCTGACCATTATGACCCTTAGGTGCTCTCCATAGATTACGGTTCCGAGCTGTAGTGACTGCAGTTTCTCTCAGGTTAAATTGACTCCTCCAGCCATCAGTACGCATCTTCGTCTTGCACCAGGTGTTTTACCAAGCGATGTAATATTGTTTTCTATATTTTCTCCTCTAACAATATGCCCAAAAAATTATTGGCGGCTCCGCATTTTTCGCGCGATCTGTGTAGTATTATCGGTTCGTCTACTTCTATCTGTATCCTATTGAGGTATTTGTTCTTCCTTTAGTCTACGATACACGCAACATTTGTCGCCATATCTACATTTCAAATGTGTCAATGCGTTGCTTATCCACTACTTTAATCGATACGTAATATAGTCGTTCAAAAACGTATCGTATTCGTGTTTGTGTGTGAACCAAATCGGAATAATAGTCGAAAATGCTGACGATCTATAGGAATAATATTATGTTGCGAATTGATGGTTTTTTAATTCATCTTCTAATTAATATCACGTTTGTTAGGGAAAAGGTCTGTATAATTATGAATAGATTAATGCGGTAAAAAATTTTATTTACTTGTAATATGAAAGGTATGATGTATATTGAAAAATAGTCGAGTATTTAATAGTTGAATATAAATTTAAATATTTATTTGTTGCCCGAAATTATATACATTTAAAAATTATACGTACATTTTCATTTGTTCATTCGTTGATTATTACTTTTTGATTATAGTATAATTTGCCATAACGTGGAACAAATTATATTTTAATGATATATATATATATATATATAATAAAATTTTAATTACTTTCCATTTGGCCATTAGAATATTTCGTTTCTTTTGTATAATGTGAATGAATTTACACAGTTTTTGTAATAAAAAAGAAACACATTATAATTTCATGTAGATATTCGTAGTCTTCATTTTCAAACCACAATTAGTCGACTTCTCCATTCCGGTAGATGTGCGAAAGTTTGATTTGTAGAGTCGTCGACACTGTCAGTTAGTTTTCTCTCTAATTATTATTTATTTGATACGATTACTTGTTTCGATCGTAATAATAATCTTCTTGATTAATAAAACAAGTATAGGTTACGCTAAAATTCACCCATTATAATATTAAGACATTTATATTTTTCCGTAAAATTCCGAATAATTTTATTATTAATTTTTTAACTATTCCCCATTCCGAATTTACTCTTAGATTCAAGCGTATAGAAATAAATTACGTATAAACGTGTTTATAAATTAAGTACATACGTAAAATTGTAGCCGAAACAAAGATACAAAACTACCAAATATCTAAGAAAACATAAAGAAATATGTGTGTGTGATAGTATCTAAAAAATGAAATTTAAATTTCAGATGGGAAAGGGATGAGAATCCATCAACTATGTATGTAAGATGAGCTAAAAAATGAAATAAAAAAGGACGTATTATTTCATATATATAATATATGTGAAAGAAAATGAATATAAAACTACAATTATAAAAAAACACACAAAATGGCAAAATAAAAATAAAATAAGAGAAATAAGGAAATTATTTTGTAATGTAAAAAGTATAAATGAGTAAATGAGTAAATTTTATATATATATATATATATATATATAAACAATTGTAATGATTATAATAATTATATAAACATATAAGATGATGTATATATCGGTATTTTTAAGGCCCATATGTTAGTCATAACCATGCCAAATGATGTGGATTCTTATTTAACTTAATATTTTATTAAAAATTAAACGTCACTCTTAAATATTTTATATGCATGTCTCCGTGTGTGCGACTAAATTATTAAAATTATTTTTAGTTAGGATTAAAGATTGCTCATAACTAATATTAAACTTGAAATATGAACCAGAAAACATTGAACAAATAAACATAAAATGCTTAATATCATCAGTAGCTTGTAACCGATGCAAATAAGAACCAAGTTATCAAAATTAAATGTTAATATCCTTAAAACTAATTCCACTATAAACCTTTGAAAAGAACGTACAGGTCTTCCTCATAGTTCGACAATTGCCCCATCGTAACTGCCTTAACGAAATAAGTATAGGGAAATAATTTTTTTAACGCTATTAATCGAAGACACATAAGTCAAACTGACAAGTTCAACATTGAGGAACTGTAAATTTCTAACGAGGTTAAGACCTACAATAACTCTATACTTAAAAATAATGAAGGGTACCGATAATAAAAAGATGCAGTGGAATAATATTAGAAGTCATACTAAAGCTGAAATGGTACAGGTCCGATTAAATATTAAATATAAATTTTCTGTAGTGACTATTTGCATATTCTAAGATTCTTTCCCATTAATTTATACTCGTATACACACATACATACATATATATATATATATATATATCCATAAAGCGACTCTGCTTATACAGTATAACTTCCTTATATTTTAACACAAATATATTACTCCGAGCTCTTGAACATAAACTAAATCGAATCACACTTTTTTTTGCACGTATTAAATATGCGATATAAAAGATAATTTACATTAAAAAATACTACCTAAGTATTTCAATAATTTAGTACGACTAATATAGTTAGAAAAAGTTTCGAATTTTTAACAATACTCATGATACCCAGTAAACATAAATTTAAAATCAGAGAGCATGCTGTTATTGATAAATATTGTTATGAATATTACGTGGTATGTTTAAATATATTATTATTTGACATAAAGTTTTTTCAATTATCTTATCTGAACAAATTAAACTTTATATATATATATATATGTGTGTGTGTGTAATGTATATGTGTGTGTGTAATTGCCTTCGTTAATTATCTCTACGAACGCTTCCTTATGGTCGTTTCGTCAAGAGTGGGTGTGAACAGTCATGCATGTATTGGTGACTGAATAAGTAAAAAAATTCTCTTCTACCCACACTATTGATGAAATCTATATGCTGCACGCGTCGTCACCCATTATCGTGACTTTTATTATTATCATCAATACGTTTACTTTCGTGGTTATATATTTATTTTGGCATACTTTAACTCCCATGTACCAGAAACGATTTTTAAAACGCATTAAAAGAAGAGAAAATTATTTTATATTACATTATATTATATTATTATATTATATTATATTATAAATAAATAAGTCGTAATTTCATTCACATATGACTTGTGCGTGTGCGATATTACGAAAATATCTATTTATCGCTTATCTATTTCGAGAATATCTCGTTTCACTTCAACGTTTGTTATCTTCAATAATAATAATAAATATATTATATATATATATATATATATATATATATATATATATATATAATCTGTTTTTTTATTATTATATTATTATTATCGTTATTATTACCATTTCGGCTCGTCTACTTGTATGTTAAAGCCCTTCCTTCCTTGTTTAAAATCGTGACTCACGTTTCCTGGTACTCTTCTAGGGAATAAACACCACCCGAACAATCAGAACTAAGACATTATTCCTCGGTGTTGTGTTAATTAATAGCGAATTGTTATTTCTTTGTTAAAATTATTTCTTTAATATCGTTATTTATTTTTAATTTTATTTTTACAATCGGTTCGGTTATTATATAGATATCGAAGATTAGGAGCGATGCTCGTGTGTAATTTCGCGCGTTCGGTGAAAAAGTGCAAAAAACTTAAAATTGTTCTCGTTATTTTAAATGTATATATATGTATATAATATCGCGTGAACTGTGGTTCAACGAGATGTGGTTTTAAAAATTCACGACGTGTAACTCCAACGAGATTTCCAACGACTTACCCGTTAATATAGACGTTCGATTATTAGATTTTCCGTTAAGACGAAACGAGGAAAACGCTTTATTATTATCATATTTAAAACAACAAGAAATCCGCCATTTGCGGTAGCGACGGATTGTTTATTATTCGCGCGCAGCGATAAAATTTATAACAGACACAAAGGAACCAATCAACTTGATGGCTCATCGAAGAGTTTGGAAATCTATCGTGAAAAATAAAAGAAATTCCGTGTGCACCGCCACTATGGTCGACGATCAACAAGAAGATCCGTTGCTAGACGTGTCTAGTAAGTGTCGAAAATTACTTTCCATTATTAATTACGTATTACTTATTAAGAAGATGGATTTTTCCATAGTAGAAATGAAGTAATAAGAAACGATTATCGGCGAAAATCGACTAGCTGACCCGGCGAACTTCGTATCGTCCCACAATCAATAAATGTATAAATTTATTAGCTGAAACGCGGTTTTTTCGTTTCATCCGATAGATCGATTTATTGTTAATCATGTAAATCATAATTATTAACAAAAATCAGTTTTATTTTCATTGTAGTGCCTTGTGATATACGATGTTTTCTCGTTTAATTACCTGGCGCATAGACAAACAAATCTGATGGTTTTCAAACACGGGAACAGGCAACATACAATTGACCATGTGCGAAACATGGGTTTTCCAAATTAATACCACAAACACTTAATGATTGCCCCTGTGACTTGTTTATGGTCATAGCAAAAGCAAGCCGCACTGGAAACTGTAGTCGTTTAAACTCAAATGGTACATCAGTCGGAATCATTGGGATACGCGGTATGAGAACATCTTCTCCTTTATACTTTCCCTTTAGTATAGTTGCTTCTATCACGTTGTTTAGTAATTTTTTTATCGCTAAACGTGTGCCGTTGCAAAGACGCGGTTGGTTGATATTTCGCAACGTTATAACTACCGATCCAATCTTTAATTGATGATTGTGAGGTGGCAATCCTGGCAAATCCAGCGAGTTCAAAAATTCCGGTGGATAGTTGATTACATCATCTTGGTTAGTAGCTGAATCAACTGATTTATATATCCTCGATTCTCCTGTAATTTGTTCTTGAATTTTGAAATTTAATTCATTTACATCTATGTTTTTTGCAGCCAATATAGCTCGTTCGCTCAACCAATCATGGTTTCTGTAATTTTCAGCAACATCTGGAAACACCTTCTGAATAAGTTCATCTTTTGATCGAGTTAATTGACAAAAACTTTCAGGAAAGTTAATGCAGCCAGTCAACATGTCTCTAGGAAATTTGCCATTACCAATGTCAATGAGTTGTTTAGAGAATATGTTTCCAGATTGGTCATTTTGCAATTCGACACGCACATTCCTGCTTAAATGAAGTACTTTGACATGTTTCCACAAATTGGAGGACTTTAGACATGCATTGAGTTCATCAGCTGGCGTTGATCGTGGAATCACTGGCAATGTTTGACGAAAATCACCTGCTAATAAAATCATGGCACCACCAAATCGGTTATGATTGTTCCGTAGATCTTTTAAGGTTCTGTCTAAAGCCTCCAAAGATTTTTTATGTGCCATCGTGCATTCATCCCAAACAATCAACTTACATTGCTGCAAAACCTTTGCCATTACAGAGTTCTTCGAAATGTTGCAGGTTGGAATTTCATTGCTTTGCACATTTAATAGCAATTTTAGTGCTGAATGGGCTGTTCGACCACCTTCAAGCAAAGTTGCTGCAATTCCCGACGAAGCGAGTGCAAGTACAATTTTATTTTGTGAGCAAATTGTTGCTAATATTAATGAAATCAAAAAAGTTTTTCCTGTACCACCTGCTGCATCTAAGAAGTAAATGCCTCCAGTTTCATCATTTGTTACTTTTATAAGAGTATCAAATACATACTTCTGTTGTTCATTCAACAGTGGAAGATTTGTTTGAATTAATTCTTTCAAAGTGTTGAGATCATACAGTTTTTCTCTGTGCAACTCTTGGTTAAAAGAATCATGCATTGGACGATTGGGCGCGGCCAGGCCTAATTGAATTAATAGTTTGTTTGACATCATCAAGCACATGTCCTCAATTGAAATCAATGCTTCGTTATAAATTTCTTCACTGATTTGTATATTTGGATTTTCCATTCTATTCTGTATTTGATAAAAAATATCATCACACATATAATCTTTTTACTTGATCCACAAATCATTTGGGTTTGATGGGAAGCATGTAGATATGATTATAGAAAACAATGTTCGCATTTGATGAGCGTGTGATGATATTACAGCATCATTGAGAGTTTGATCTCAATGAGCGTCATTTTCTAGCAATTGCAAACGTTGACAGGCTTCTCTGTAGGATCCACACAATTCACCATCAACAATTCGTAAATGTTGGAATGATGTTGGGCCATGTACATTGACTAATAGCAGTCGTAAATAAAAACATTCTTCATTGCTTGGATGTACTGAATAAATTCGACCAATCGCATCGGTGGAATATACATCTGGGTATCCTGAAACTGGTTTTCCTTGTTTTCGTCGTATAAATCTCCTTGAGGATTTGGCCTTGTATCTGTAAATTAAAAAAAAAAATATTATGTTCGTACCAAACACTATAAAATGAAATACAATAGATAAGCAATGTGGGGTATAAATTTATGGATTGTATAAAATAAAATACAATAAATAAGCAATGTGGGGTATAAATTTATGGATTGTATAAAATAAAATACAATAAATAAGCAATGTGGGTATAAATTTATTGATTGTCAGTGATCAAACTTAAATAATATTTGTTCTTAAAAATAATTATGATTAGCTGCTATAATAGATACCTTGAAAGTTGGCATAAAATTTTCCCACTATATTTGTTGCCCCAAATGAAGTCATTTGAAAGCAATTGTTATATTATTGGATATTTGTCAAAAAGCGTATGGAATCTGTTCCTATTCCTGAAACCAATGAGTACAATGGCTCTGGTGGTGGATCCAATGGTATCAATTTAACTTTACCATTTGCGCAACACAATCCATTGGCTTCGTTTTGGTATTTCAATGCCTTACAATGTGAGCAAGTCGATTTCATAGGACCAATAACAAAGTTACTGTAGTCAATTGACACATCGTAACTGAAAGCAGCTCGATTCAAACTTGAATGTCGCGCTCGCGCTCCACGCATTTGTGATATCTAAATTCTTTTACATCGGTAATTAACTTGGTTTGTAGCATTTCGAGTTCTTCTACCTAAATTGCTTCGTCTTATAGGAGGCATGTCAAATATTGATCATAGGTAACTAAACACTCTGCACAAAACACGATATACGAATTAATGACGTGAAAACTGATGCATTTTAAAACAAAATAAATAATATCGCGAAGCCGACCAAAGAGTTTCGGAACGCGAGATGTATTATACGAAAAAATGACAGTACGAAAAAATGAATGTTAGACAATTAAAAGTTTTAAAAACCTTATAAACACGAACACGATTCAGTAATAGCCAATTATTTCTTCTAAAATTAAAAAGAATATTATATATAAAAGTAAATGTAAAATAACTGGCTATAAATATATATATTTACCCCCCTTCAACCCCCAAACATCCCTGAAATTTTTTACGAATTTTTCTCGCCGTAAAAACCATCCTTGAACTTCAACGAACATTTTAAAAAAAAAATTGGCCAAATTGGTCCAGGCGTGTTTTTCGTTACGATCGATAGGTGTCGAGCTACCCTGAATCTTTTTTTTAAATTTCGAATATATATAATTAACATTGGCCCGTGCTAAATGCATTGTAGTATCGGGCGGCCAAAAATCGCCGGCGGAATTTTTAAAAATCGAAAATGAAATTTTCAACTCGCGATTTCTCGATACCGGTTAATTTTTAAGACATTTATCTAATAACATAGATTATAGACCTCCACGTCTACTTTCTTTTAAAACCAACCCAATCCCTTTAGCTACCATAGAGGCTTCAAAAAGGGCCCAAAACCCCAAAACCCTTTAAGCCCGATTTTCTCGGCGATTATTCGATATAAAAATACGTCAATACCATCGTTAGAGACGTCTTTTAATGACGAATAACTTTCATTAAAACACTATTTCCAAATTTCGAATCGTTCGCGAATTATTGCGAAAAACTCGCAAGGTACCCCTTTTGAAATTTTCGGATCGGGTTTGAAATTTTTTTTCGCGGTTTTTTCGTTTCATCCGATAGGTCTTATATAGTAACGACTATTTGTAAAGTCGGAATCGTTTAAAAATGTTTACGTCGCTCGCTATGCCTTGCCAAAGGTGGCAGGTCATCGATTTTCAAAAATTCGTAGCTCGACACCTATCGATCGTAACGAAAAACGGGTTTCTGTTTCGTATCGGTTATTTTAATGTCTACCAAATCGATTCTATCGAAATTTTTCCAAAATCGAAATTTAAATAATTTACCCCTTCAACCCCCTAACCTCCCTGAAATTTTTTTTCGAATTTTTCTCGCCGTAAAAACCATCCTTGAACTTCAACGAACATTTTAAAAAAAAATGGCCAAATTGGTCCAGGCGTTGTTGAGTTATGCGCTTACAACGTTTAGCGATTCATTTTTATATTACAGATATATATGTTGGAAATTCAGAATAGCATTCAAGAATTTTGTGTAGAAATATTCGCATTTTCCTCTTACATCTCTCCGAGAATTTGCTTATTTCAGTGTGCTAATAGTTATAGCATTAACATTTTTGTAGACTTTAACAAGTTCAATCTCACTGTCGTAATCTGCTACATGTACCGCGTGTGCGTGTGTATGTCCGTTGTATACATCTGTGTCCGTTATATTAAATATACTTCTCATCTATTTATCTATGTATGTATGTATTTTATATCACACCTCATTCAATATCCTCTCACAACTATATATATATATATATATATATATATATATGTATGTCATCATCATCATCATCATCATCTAGTTATAAGTCCTAAAGCTGGTTTAATAATTATCTCCACATTTGACGATTTGGTGTTTTCCTCTTCATGTCCGCATATCCGGTGCTACCAGTGTCTTCTATTACATGTATATATCGTTTTCTAGGTTTTCCATCCATTATTACTTCTATAATTATCTTTTGTACACTATCTTGCTTTAGAATATGCCCAATCATATTCGTTCTTCGTTTTATTATTGTTTTCCATATTTTTCTCCAATTTTATTTAGGACTACTTCGTTAGTTAGATCGGCATTTTCCTGTCACACCACATTTCGAATGCTTCTAGTGATTTTATTCTTTCACTTTACTAATCGTCCATCATTCGTACAATACAGGATTCCAAACAAACAATGTTAGACTTTTTTTCTTCAGATCTATTTTCATACCCTCGCTCGTTAATATATTTTTCCGATCGTAAAATACTTGCTTCGTTTGATTAATCCGATTTTTATTATCCTTCCCGCGTCTCCCGTCGCTGGTGATTTTGCTACCCGAGTAATGAAATTCGTTAACTTTTTGTATTTAAGCTGTATATATGCGTATTACTACTTTCGATTAGTCGAATCAATTAAGGCACAATCCAGCGTTCGTGAGGTTTGACGTTGGAATCAGCCAGTGTCGCTTACAAAAATTATGCCATTTAGTCAATTTATAACTGCTGTATGATAATACAATCTTCATTAATACTACTTTCCGCTTCAATATAATATCTCGCTGTAGTGCCATCTTTATTTATTTATTTTTTTTTTATTTTTTTTTTAACTTCAGCTACAGATAGTATCACGATAATATAAAAATATAGCTATCCATACTGTACTTTGTACTGTATACACGTTCGATTGGATAAACGAATGAAGTATATAAAAATACGCGTATCTATACACGTGTTCCTCCTATGGTGAATCTAGAATCGGAATAAACAACTTTATCATATACTCTCTATTAAACTACTTCAGACGTTATCGTCATATACAGCACTGCAAGTTGAAACGTTAACGTTTATAGACCTTTTCGCGTAATCGGCCATTGAGAAGCATACTAAATAACAATGGGGACAACAGTTTATACCAAAGCTTAAGGAAATGTTTTGCCATTTTTTTCGGTCGTATTTCGAATCCCAAAGTTTGTTAAAAGGTAATATATGTGTCACTATTCAAAAGACAATTCCTAAAGTAAAATAAATAAATAAAAAGTGTATTTTTACATTTAAAATAAGAATTAACAATTATCACCTGCACGTACCGAGATAAAATAAAATTCTTGCCGTGTATCGTTGATATAAACAATAATATACATAAAAGAAACGAAGCTTAAAATAGACTGCAAGAAAAACCACCACCAAAACCTGCATGAAATAAATATTGAATAAAATGGAATATGAGATAATATCAGAGTAGCAATGAATAGAAAAATAACTATATACATAAAATAAACTTAAACTTAAATAATAACTATATATCATCAGGAAATCATAATAATGTATTGAATTCTTTTATGTTTATATTTCTTATATTTTAATTGGAGTCTAGTGCGAGTGTAGTCTCCTATATTGTTTATAATTGGATACGCGCTTAGGGTACAGTCGTTAAAAAAATTTTTGGTTTGCTGATTTATTACTCGATGCACATATGGTAATTTCAAAACTCTGTGCGTACGAACTATTCTAGCATAAAACGAAGCTTTAAGAATGTTTTTACAAAATTTATTTTGCACGGTTTGCAATTTAAGTTAGACTTGCGTAAGACCACACAGGACAC
Organism: Coronaproctus castanopsis; assembly: GCA_032883995.1. Taxonomy (NCBI): domain Eukaryota; kingdom Metazoa; phylum Arthropoda; class Insecta; order Hemiptera; family Monophlebidae; genus Coronaproctus; species Coronaproctus castanopsis. The sequence continues at coordinate 59,361,474 of CM065052.1, forward strand.
GCATACAACATTATCGGTCTTAAGATGCATATGTAGATAATTAGCTTATTTGCGGTATTAGCATTTCCTATTAGAGATAGGATATAATTTAAATAAGGAGGCGCGAGTTTTATTAACGGCGTGTTCTATATATGTTTAGAAAAAGTAACACCTTTATCTAGAATAATACCGAGATACTTGTTCTGAGTCTTCCATTCTACGGGTGTGTTGTTAATCATTATAGGAGTTAGAGAGTTAGGTCTTCTTTTTGTAAATAATATTGACTGTGTTTTATCAACATTTATGTTATGAAGTATGATCTTAATTTCTCAAATCCTATGTTTAGCCTTCTTTGAATAGTACCTGTACGATACGACGTACAATATATAGCCGTATCATCCGCATACAACGCCATCTGAAGGTGTTTATCCTTGGGAATATCATTCATAAATAAGAGTATACTCCCTCGAGGTACTTCAGCTAAGATAGACCTTACCACAGAGTTACAATTATTTATTTTTACCATAAATTTCCTATTTGTTAAATAATCTTCAATAAGTCCAACGATATAATTAGGAAATTTTAATCCGAGATGCCATGTAGTATCAAAGGCTTTCTCAATGTCTATGAGAAGTAATCCTGTGTATTTATTTCGATTAAAACCATCTGTTATGAAATGTGTAATCCTCGCCAATTGCATAACTGTTGATAGTTTACTCCTGAATCCAAACTGTTGTTCAATAAGAATATTATTAATTTGTGTAAAGGTTTGTATTCGACTGAAAATAATTTTTTCCGCTATCTTGCTAAGATTGCTAAAAAGCCCCGGTTTAAACACGGGGATTTCCTCCGCAAAGATTTCGTCTCTGTGTTTGTTAGATTAAGAAGTGGTCATAATTGTACACCTATTAATCTTGCCAGGTTATGGATCATCAGAAGTGGAGTTTGTGAGGTATGCAATATTGAAGATAATATTTAACATCAGATTTGTTCCTGCCCCGAGTACAAAAATATGGAGAGAGCTTACTGTGGATCCTACCTCCTTGGATGCGCCTAAATTATATTATTTTATTAATGCAAATAATATAAGTTTATAACCCGAACAATCCGCTTAAACTGGCCAAAGGTAAAAGCTGGACAAAAAAAAAGATATTTAAACCTTCGCAATATTTTTATTCCTTTAAACGCAGAATAGAGTTAATTCATCGGCATATTAAGCTGTTGGAACAAAATGTACGCGTGGTACCTAGGGATTGGGCAAAAATTGCCTCAGATATAAATTGAATAATATCGGGCGATAGCACGCATACTTGTCTGACATCCGGTCTTATTGATATTTGTGTCGATAATTTATCATCTATTAGCACCCTTGCATGTTGGTTGCCATACGGAGTTTGTATTTAAGTTCTGCCTGATTGATTCCTATCTCTTTAGTAAGGAACATTAAAATATTTAAATACGTAATTATAATGATAATCCGTAATGAAATTTTATTTTATAATATATATATTTATTTATTTACAAAGGTTCTATTCGATCTAGAGTATTCAGAGCGGTTTTAGTATAATTGCATCTTTTCCAGCGGCTAGAGTGATTGAACTTACATTTTGTCCAGAATATTAAACGAGATATAAAATGGAAGGACGGAGAACAAATACAATCTAAACAAATCCCGAATAGTGGAAGAAAATAGTAAACGTTTATCGAGAATTATTTATTTAGATGTAAATTGATAATAATAAACGGAATAACGCCGGTGTGTAAGGAAATGTAATAATTAATATTAATAAAAAAATAAAAATAAACAAAATTGCGTCACCAGTGCGCATTAATTTTTGACTGCTCCATCATCTGCTGCCTGTGTTCTAGCCAATATCTTACCGCTTGACCTATTTCTAATTGACAGGGTCATTATTTCTGAATTCAGAATCACTGGTAACTTAAACAAAGTTAAGTCAATAACCTACCTGGATAAATTTAGTCTGACACCGACTCTTGTTTGCCCATCAAAGTAGTTAAAAAAATTATTAGAAACAAAATATACAATATTTGGCAATCGCGTCGGGATTTAGGCAACACTGGAAGAATCACCCTCTCATTTTTCCCTAATAACCTGAGTAAGATCAGTTACAAAAATATGCGTATAACCTTTTTTAATTCACAAATTTTGACTATGGTAACTTCGTTGAATATCTGAATAGATTCAATTTAACTAACATAATAGTCAGTACTGCAAGAAAAATACTCCTGATACAATTCACCATGTGCTGTTACTTTAAAGAATATAGAGATAAATTTAAAATAGATATAAATTTCCCACTTGTCATAAATAAATAAAACTACTCACATTGGCTTCAGTACTTTCACTTAATAATGCAGAAAAAATCGTTTCTAAAATAAGTGATCAATCCCGTTAATATCAGCATAATACAAATGTTATTCCAATATCGCTTTCTTTATGCGTAAAAATATAGATGTATATATATATATATATATATATATATATATATATAAGTGCATACATGTATTTTTTTCTTTTAATAATAATAGCAATAATAATGCGTCTTTATCAATAGTTCAATAGCGATTATACTAATAGTAGTAACAATATAATAATTACTCAGCGGCAAGCATTGTAATAATCTAGGTTAAGGATATTTTTTAAATTTTTATTCGATTTTTTTTGTACATATTGTGTATTAAACGTAATAGGTGTTTAAATTTTGCTGTTCTATTATTGTTCATAATATCTTTAATTTTCCTAAATTCCTTATACATAGCATTTCATTTACTCTTGATTTCAATGCGTTTATATTATTTTTATTTTATTTTCGTACATACTTCATTATGATAATAATATTCTTAGAGCGTAAACTCTTATCCTTCTCGTCCCTTAATCATCATATATATTAAGTTACACACTACAGCGAACTACTACATACACCTAAATTCGTGTTTACATGTATACTTTTCAGCCACACAACACTTACACTCAGTTATTTATTTAGTATTCTAGTTCCCTGCACCTCTATACTCACAACTTTTTCAAATACATTTGCCCCACTGCGTAATTTTTAAAAAAAAGTGCGCAGATGATTGATTAAAGAAACACGAGAAAAAAACAGAACAAAATTTTATTACACGAAATGAAATTATAAATAAACGAATAAAACATTCGCTGTTTCACGGTAGAGTTGTGCAATGGTAATAAATATAATAGTATATTTTGAACAGTGTGAATGTAGTGATTTTTATTAAAAAGTAAACAAAAAAAAAAAAAAAAGTATTTAAAATCTCTAAATTTCAAAGACCACGAAGCTTTTCGGCTATATTATTAAATGAACATGAAAAAAAATAAATAAATAAAAATGTACACAATTTATACAAAATATGAAAAGGGGAAAAATAAAGTATAACAAATTAATTTAAATATACGTACAATATTAAAAATATATATATCAAAATGAAAAAAACAGTTATTTATAAAATTATGCGATAGTGAATGTAGTAAACAACACAATCAACAAATCAGCAATATAAACTTATAAACAATTATACTAAATTTCAAAAATGCGGCATCTCAACTTACTGGAGCAGCCTATTCCTCATCTAAATTACACCAAACTGTTTAGATTCCCGAAATTTTATAACCTCTTTACCATCAGAGGCATTCGCCATAGCCATTCACACTACATCCGATCTAATGGAATCACTAAGTGTTTTGTTTTTTTTTTTGTATTGTTTTTGTTATTTTGTGTATGATATATTTATATGAAAATAAGCGTTGACAATGGGTAATTTTGGTATTCATAAGCCCAATTATTATTAAAAAAATAAAATAAACCCTAAATAGCCGGATAAATAAAAGCATTCTGTCTAATATGAAAAGTGATCAAATTTATAATATAATCCTGAAAACTAGTTCTTCATCTGAATTAATCATCAAATTTAATAAGTTATTTTTATTCTTTCTTTTATTATTTCAATTTGTTCTAGTCGTTTTCTTTTTTTATGTTTTTCTTTCTCTATGTAAAATTTTTGATAAGTTTGATTATTGATTTTCGTGTTTTAATTCTTGCAACGGTTTCCAAATAATAATTTTTCATCCTAGTTCATATCTGACTTTAAATGTTCTTTAAATCTTATTGCGACTTGTCTGACTTATCCTATATTATTCTCTTTCATATTGATTACAATTTAATTTATATACCGCTGAATTTTTAAATATATTTCTATAATCTATTTCGTTTTTACTAATTGATTTCAATAATGTATTATTATTGTTGCATCTACGTTATATTTGTTAAATAGTTTTATTATTTCATATTCGTACGTAATTTATCGAAACTAAATAATTCTTCTTCATTTATTCGTATTTTCATTGTACGACTTTTTCATATTTTATCAACTTATAGTAGTTTTATATTTATTATCGATTGCTATTTATTTTATATGTTCTTTTCTATATTTCCTTTTTCACTATCTCTTAAAATTGTTTCTCTTTTTTGCTATATAAGCAATATTCCTTAAACTGGCTAATTTAAGCATACACGGATAAAATTAATATTTAGGTGTTTTCTATATATATATATATATATATATATATATATATATATATATATATTTAATTTTTGGTTTAAAATGTTGACAATTAAATTTAGAAAATTAAATTATTTTCCCTCCTATTTCTATTTAAATTAAATTCAAATTTGTTCAAAATATTATTATTATCATTACTATTCCATCGACATAACATCAACATACCTTATCGATAATTTAGCATTATTTTTAAATATATCACTATAATATTCACGATTTAAGGAATTCAATGAGCAACATTAACGAGTGTTGTAGCCTGACAAATTATTCTGCATTCTAATCAAATTTCTGAATGGCTTCCTGGCTAGTTATAATTTAGAAAATATTATAAATAAAATCTTCACTCGATGGCGGGAATAAAACTTCATTATTACTGCCATTTTCACGGAGTATGTGCCAGACGATAAAATAATAATAATGACATATTGCGTACAAGTGGACAAGTTTGTGTCGAAAGAAGTGTTTGCTTTTTTGCTTAATATCACGAAGTCTAAACAATAGTAATTACTGTTTAATTGTTTTTGTGTGTATATATACACATATATATACATATATATATATATATGAGTGTAATACATTGCACGTATGTTTTGTTATTTTCTGTTTTTATATGCATCTGTGCGTGGATGTGCGCATATATATATATATATATATATATATATATATATATATATATATACATAAACACGTATATGTATGTATATAGTTGTTCACTTAAACATGGTGCGAATTCGAAAGCACATCTAACTTTGGTTAAGTAACGAAAAACACCACGTCACGAATTCGCGACTTCCCAGCCAATTGTGTAAACGTAAATAATTCGTTCACGTTCAACTTCATCTTCTGTATAAACATATTTTTTTTGTTATTGTTTATTTTATCGCGTCATTAACCTCCTGAAAGTAAAAAAAAAAACATTAATAACATTTGTAGCGGCAATTTGTAAATTGTGATCCAAAATCGTTTTACTCAAATTATCTCTAATCGGAATACTAATATAATTTAAGAACAAACGACCCGAACAATTGTTCGTTGAAGAAATAATATAAAACACTTTGCATTAAAATGTTAAGAAATATTAAATTTATATATATATATATATATATATATTATATATATATATATATATATATATATAATATATATATATATATAATATATATATATATATATAATATATACACATATATATATATACATATTATTTTTATACATATATATAAAATCATCAGTGTATCAGCCTGGTTCGCACCATGTATCAATCGCGCCTATGTCGCATTCGGTATTCCTTTCTTACACGTAGTTTTTTTCCATTATATTTTCTTCATAACAACAACCCTCAGGATATTTTGATTCTGGTGTAATATATATATATATATATATATATATATATATATATATATATATATATATATATATATATATATAAATTTTATAAGCAATCATTAAACGGCACATAACACTTGTTGATAATAAAAAAAAAAGAAGAAAAGATTTAAAGAAAACATATTGAGTTGTTCCATAAATTGTTTAAAGAGACCGATCAGTGCATACAGTGTCTTTCTAATGAGAAAAATCATTATGGCCAAAGTTTCTATATAGCGTACGTTCATTTATGGTGTTACCAAAATTACGATTAATATAATTGATTGATCAGATCGTCGCAATAAAGGAAAACAATTTATCATTATTCGTAGGGCCTAATTCATCTCTCGGGTTCACTTCCAGCCATATTTGCCATAAGTTAAATTTAATTATACTGAATCTACGAACCGGCTGATAGGAGTATTTTATTTTTTAACTTATTATTATTTAATTCTTCGTAGAAGTACCGGGTTAGATTCAATTTGTTTTAACATAATTTTTCCATTTTCCTAATCATGTTTTTGTCCCGAAGGGTCTGCGTATACAAGTTGCATCAGCGAAAAACGGAATTACCTTTCAAAACAGGATTACTTATATTTTAAGTAGGAGTTTTTTAATTACCGCGTACACTAAAATTTCTAATTTGACGTATAAGATGTAAATGAAAGCGGGCGAGTAACTTCATTTTAAACGCGGTAATTGATTTAAATAGCATTAATAATTTAGCGTCATCTACTAGGTATTATTATTCATAATTATCACGGAGAAGCCTATAACAGCTTATACACGCGCATCTGCGTTGCATATAATAAATAGTGCCTTAAATGCTAGCTCATTTTGTACGTACAAAATAAAACAGCTACTCACGACGTTCGGCATTGAACAATACGACGGTGATAATGATGATGACTGGGCGACGTAAGCCATAAGAACCTTTACGAAATCTATGAATATTATACGCGTAGATATGGGATCGTCTTTATTTACCAGAATTCGCAAAGGTCGATCTCTGAAAGTTTTCACTTGTACATCTTATGATTTACAGCGTCCTTAATTAGTTCCGAAAGCGATTGAGATTGCACCATGTACGTCCATCAAGATTTCAACTCCTAGAGACCTCGCGGGTACCTTTGGAAATGATGACAACAGTTTTTGGCTAACTCTACCGTTTCAATTATACGAAATAATGTGGTAATTAAGAAAAAGCTTTATCCGAAAATAATCTTATGCAAAAACTATTTTCGAATTATTATCTTTTTTTAAGTACTTTATTGATAATTAATTTCGTACCGGTTAGGGTAATTTTTTTCTTTTTTTTTTTTTTTTGAATTTTAGACGATTTATTTTTTAAAAATATTGTCCCCGGTGAAACAATTGACCCGAAGAGTGTTATTATTGTTATAATATCGATATAAAGACCTGGCCAGTACACACCTACCAAGTTTTACTACAAAACCCGACCTGTTGCCAAGGTCATTTCGATAATTGCGATTAATCATCCTATGCCACTGACAATAATCCACGCTAGACCGTGTAGGACGCAATTAACGAAATGAGTCATCCGAAAAATATTAAATGATACTTTTTCGAAATAGGGTGCTTGCCAAATTCTCTACTTTTCCACAAGCAAAAGGTACGAAATATAATCATTTCGTTGCAACGAACACGTGTAATGTACATCATTCACCTAGCCGAAAGAGCTTTACAATCGCCACTATAAAATGAATTATAGTCGTTATATTTTACTAGACTTAGTAAATTCTAAATTTTGTACACCGTGTATCTATGTATGTATGCGTGTATGTATGTATATGTATGTGTACTTATAAACGTTGTGCAAATGAAGAATAATACCAACATTACGAAGGTTCAAATAAATAAGAATAACTACGGTGTTACAGTTTTAATTTTTAGCGGGTAATTTATCGTTCTTTAGGTAGTTCTGTGTATTTATCGAGATAAAAGTTAACATTCTAAAGCTTGTAAGCGCCTTTTAACTTATTCAGTAGTATATATGAATATATATATATATATATATATAATGGTAGTAATGTTTTATAAGATCCATAACTTTCCTCTTCTTGCCATATGTGTAATGCGTTTTTAGTATTCGAATTCCACTATATAGGAGAGATATGCACCCATTTACCCGCACAATACACACGAGAAGGTAAATGGGCATATTACGAACGTAGGTTATATAAATATCACGCTTTTACCTAAATTGTAACGTAGTGCGTGCATTTAATGAATTCGTTCGCGTTATGCGATTATTTGTTTATATTATGGATATTTCATATATATATATACATATATATTGTATGTGTGTATGATCAAGGCTTGAATTAGACTGTTTGGATTAACAACTTTAGCTAGTGGATATTATTAAATACACGCGAGAATTACTTTATACTTATATAGTACTTCCTGTTTATATGCATTATAATACCGAAATCTATTGGTTGATTTTTTTAAAATTTTATCTGATATTCGTTTCGCTTCGCAGACATATACGTATAAATCGCATTTGAGAAATATATATATAGGAAATACACGCATTATATATATTTAGAATATATATATATATATATATATATATATATATATATATATATATATATATATATATATATATATATACGCCAGTGTGCATAAACAAAACATAATTATTATTTTTAAAAGAAACGTATAAGGTGAAAACGAAATCTAAGTTTGTTTTGATGATTGAGGCGAACAGTTACACTTAGCTAATATTTATATGATAAAGTATGTACATATTATATATACATGTATGTTTTACATATATATATACGTACATATATATGTAGTATGTACATGTAGCATATGATGTTTAGTATTGTTAAATAAAATTTGAAAAAGTTAACTAACATTTATTATATTTGAAAACTGTTTCGCTATATTTATTAGACTGTTACTCGTTGCAATATTTATTATTACTGTTATTTTTATTATTTTCCCGATATTAGTCAACTGTGAACTATGTGTAAACGGTGATCACGAAATCGTCTTCGATACATCTGAATGCGTCCACTTTTTCTAAAAATTTGTTTTCATTGTGTTTATGTTCTCGCTTGTTATGTTCATTTCCCACATATTTTTTTCGATTTATGTTTAGATTTCCTTCAAAATATTTTCGAGCCTGATTTTACTTTGTCTTTGTGATTTAATTTTTTTTTTAAGATATTCGTAAAATATTAGTTCTTTTTTTTCCTAATCATATTTATGTATTACTTTTTAACGTCTCTGGTCCATCTTTAATATTCGCTTATATAAAATGTATCTCTTTATTTTTCGTTATTTCGTCTATACGTACTTCATTTCTGCCTTCGTATTCATTTTCAGGCATTCTGGAACACAGATGGATTTGTTTAAATGTTTTTTCCACATTAGTTTATCTATATAATTTGGTTGCAATTCACTGGAAACTAAAAAGATCTATACACCGGTGTTTCTCGATGTTCAACAAGCATTTGATACTCGTTGTATACGTCGAAGCTACTACTTCCCACAGACATTTTATCTCTTGTTAGAATCCTATATTAGTGAAAGATATTTTCAATTTTCACGCTATGATCACACGTCCTCTGAATTTCAATCCGTTTATGCGGGTGTGCTTCAAGGCTCAATGCTTAGACCCACTTAATTTAGAGAGCCGATTTTCCTATGACTAATAATGTTCAGGTGGTAACATTTGCCGGCACTTCTTTCTTCTGATATCGATCCAAATACAGCGAGTAGTAATCTTCAACAACACTCACTAGCGTTGAAAACTGGTTTTGACAAATAGAACATAAAAGTCAATGAGAACAAATCTGCAAATAAATGCTGTATTTCCTCCTATTAAAATCAATAGCACAGAAATACCAATCAGAACAAGCGTGACGTATCTGGACTCGCACTTGAATAGCTGACTAACATGTCGAAATTATATTCAAATTAAGTGAAAAAAACTAGATGCACGTATTAAAAAACTATTCTGGTTAATGGCCAGAAATAGCGTGCGGTCTACGGACAACAAACGTCTTATCTATACTGCGATTTTAAGACCTGTCTGGACATACGGGGTACGGCTGTGCAAAGCCGACAAATGTAAGAACTACACAGACTGTCCAAAATAAAATTCTTCGGCTGATATCAAATGCGCCCTGATATGTAGCAAACCAGAACGTTCACCATGATTTAAACATTTCTTATGTATGGGTGGTCATTAAGCAATATGCACAGAGCCATGCTGTGAGGATGGAAAATCATCCAAATAACTTTGCATCAGGGCTGTTGGACATGGCCGGCGATATAAGACGTGGAAAACCCCTGGACCTAATCTAACGTCGTGGTTAACCGTGTGTGTACCAGTGGGTACTATACCCTTCTAGTTGTGGTCTTCTCCTAAATACTGCTGAAAGATCTTGTTGGTCAGCTCGTAGTAAATATTAATGAAAAGAAAAAAAATATTTCACTTAGTTTTTTTTTTTTTTTTGTTTTGTTTTTTTTTTTGTCGGGTACTATGTACTGCTACCATGGCCAGAAGCACCCGAAAGTAAATATGAGATGTCAGATGAGATTGATCATATTTATAGTTTGAAGAAACTGAAGTGTTGCTTCCACAGCAGTTAGATCATCAAATAAAAGTGTTTTGAATGAATTACAACTGAAGTTTTGGGGACGGTATACGGAATATTGTGGGCAGTCAAAAAAAAAAAGTGTTGGGGTGTTAAGGGCGTCCGAACCAAAGTGAATATGTTTTATTTAAAATATTATCATAAGTCAGTGCGGTGTGGCCAATACTGATACGGGACAGTACTACCTGTTCCTTTCTGCTATGCACAGAATACTTCCAAGGAAGAGGATAGATCTAGGATAGAGATTAAAGGATAAGGTTGAATTCGAGCTGCCTCTTTAGCTGCTTTATCAGCTAATTCATTGATATCCTGACTTCTTTATTTTTTTAAAAAATCTTATCGCATTTAATCGATAAATAACAGTTATTAATATTATTATTATTACTACTGCTGTTGCTATCGTGGTTATTTATTATTATTAAAGGATATTTAGTTTTGTCTCTAAATTTATGTATTCTGTAGACGCGAAATAAAATCTTACCTAATTCATACTTTTATAAAATGGAGTAAGATTATCTTCATTCGTGGATTTACGTGTATATATATATATATATATATATATATATATATATATTTATAAGGATCGATAATGTCGTGTACTCTATATCGACGGTACAATTAAAATAATCATCTTCGCCTTGTTATAGGGTACCATTTTATTACATCCGGAACCGGATAAACATCCGCCAATGAATATATTCTTTCGTCTTTTCCTAACGACGCCTGTTTATTAATATCGAATTCCGCAAAAATCGAAAACGGAGAAAGTTTATATATAGATTTTTTTTTTTTAATCGAGGGCGAACAGTATCCATTCAAAAAATAAACTCATATCTCTTATAATCTTAATTCCTCTCTCTCTCACACCTTCCGCTGTTAATATTTTATCATTTTACCTTCCACGTTGAGATAAAAAGTGAAATTCGGAAGAAAACGAAATCCGATCATAAAGTTTATGATCAGGTTCGAATTGAGGTTGTCGTATAAGACAGCAATTGTTTTAAAAATCGAATCTGAAGATCGAGGCTATTCTGTTAAGCAAATTCTTTACAAATATTTTACTATACCGATTAACAAAGCTTGATGGTTATAATAAGCGGGAAAAAACAAAAACGCGTTTCAAAGAAACATTAATGGTAAAAATGTGGAACAGCCGGAAGAATTTAAATATCTTGGATATTTTTATTATTATTATTATTATTATTATTATTGGTCTGGCTGTATATACAAACAAAAAATAAATTATAAATAAAAGTAAAAGGATTAATTCGATTAAACTAAAGGAAGAAAAAACTATAAAATATTAATATAACAAGAGAGGAAAGCCGAAAGAAAAGGATATAAAGGAGGAAATATAAAATTACTACCCGCAAAAAAATCAACCGTTAAATTATAATACGATTAAAATTTAAATAATACTATTAAAACACAAACATCCAAGCATAATAAGGATAAGACACTAAGGAGGGAAAACACCAAGAGAGAATAACTTATCCAGCAAATCCATATATGTATGTTCGAACCATCACTAAAAAATAAATGGTTAATATCATTAAAATTAACGCTACTACGATTGGTACAATGAACATGAGGAAGATTTACAAGATTGAAGTTCGAAGCAACTCCAGAATGACCAGACATATGACAGTGATGACAACTTTGCGGACAGTTGTAATCGGAAAAATAGAGGGCAAGATCTAAATTCGGATTTAGAAATCAGAAGAAGGTCTGCTCGAGCCAAACGAGCTTTTCAAACGATGAAAAATTTACTCACAGGTAGATCATTGAAGTTGAAAATCAGACATGATTTCGTAAGATCTCGTTATACGGAGCGGAAGCGATGACTTACGCAGGAAAAAAAAAACACCGAAATATTTTGATTCGTACAAAATGCGGCTGCATCGAAGTAGTATGAATATATTACGAACACAGATGATGAGGAAGGTGCTGAAGAGAGCCAATACGAAAAGTAAAATTAATTAACAAGAGGAAATCGAGCTATTTTGGACATAATTATTCGAGGAATGGAAGAAGAGGCAAAGGACGAACATGGTCGATAACACATACGTCAGTGGACGGTGAGAGATAGCGAACTCGTCGAAAAAACGGCCGATTTAAGTCAAAATGTATAGCATCTTCATAATGATGACGATGATTTAGGAGAAAGCGGTTATATACCCCGTAATAATAAATATTCCTAGTCAACCAGAAGTAGGGATCAGAAATGTCAGATGGAATTGGCGCAAAACGGACTGGAATAAATACTTATTCCTTGTATTCGGGATATGCGGGCATTATATTGGTCTACCTTAAAAACAGCGTGGAAGAAGTAATAGAAAAATCTAACGACTATCTTAACAAATTACCGGAAGCGCTTTTGAGAAAGCAAAACTATCAGCCTAATATTACGTAGAAGTTTATCGACTAAACTCTGATCGTCTCTGTACGATAACAGAATTTGTAATAACTTCGATTTTACATACCTCGCATCAACAGTTGTCGTCTTCTTATCATAAATAACGTCAGCTTCCCGTTAATCTTACCGATAACATTATTTCGATATACTGGTACAATTTTCGAACAATATTGACCAAACACATAGAACGAATGCCGTATTTAATACATTGTTCAACTCACTCAAATTCCTTTCTATCTACGCGAACGTATCAGAAAATGTAGTTGACCAACTGGTCCGTCTTTGTTATTATTCCTTTAATTGAATATTGTAAAAAAAAAAGTTTCCTATCAATTTCTTCAACATCTGAAACTGTTATAATATACACAAATCACCTACGTTTTCTCCATTCTCACACTTACTAATTCCGGTAACTGTCTTCTCGCTTTACAATCTTCGCGTTTCGATTTATAGTTTATAAAATAGAAAATTTATACTCGTTCACTTATATACCCCTTGGAAGGTCCCTTATTAATATATTTGGAAATAAACCGACCAAATACGTCATAAAGTACGCTATTACGCTCCATTGTACACGATCCTTTTTAAAAAACTATACATTATAAATAATTGCGGAACGATATACATGACTGACAATCTACTCCAACGTTTCAAACCCTTGCTTATTGCCCCGTTTGTCTACTCCCAACTATCTTATTTGCCATATTTTACTACACTGCATCCCTATCGGCCCTATATTCATCCCTATCTGGTTTAACAGTCCTTTATCTATTCATCTATTATGTCTAATAAGTCGCCAGTGCATTAATAGATTCGGTAGTTACACATATAAAAATAAGAATAAAATAAATTAAAAATAATTTTACCATCATTTACGTTATGCATTTTGGTATTCATCAAATATTTCCAGTTCTTTATTTCAACGACTTATTTATCCACCTCTCTTCCGTCCGAATACTTCTAATTTAATGTCGACCATCGAACGTTCACGCTATATAAACTAAATATCGTTGATACCACGTTCGTTAAAACGACTGAAACGATTCGAGAATTAAATAATTTCGTCGCGAAATGGGTCCAAACGATTTGACGACAATTTTTATCGAAACTTTACAAAAGTACGAAACAACGTATCTTCTTACATGGATTAAAATTTATCCAAGTACATCCGATTCCGTTTATCCGCCATTTTAGCTAATACCGGTTTCGATAATGCAACTTGATCCAGTTCCATTGTCTAGTATCAGTAATACTTATTGATCGCGTTCAGTGTTATCCGTGTTTTAATGATCTTTCAAATCCTACTACCTACTTTCGCCCAATAATCTTCGTCGTCAAATCGAATCCTATTAGATTTCGATTTCAAAGTATTTTTTACCGTATTATTTCTATGTTTCTAATGTTCCTTCGCAAAAAGAGAATAATGATAACTTTTTTCCTCTCTTTTCACGAGCGTGTGTCTAATTATGATCATTTATAACGTGGACTTAAGATTTTCTATCGATAATTATGTACACATTTCTTATAGTTTTCCTAGTCCTAACTTCTACTAGTATTTTCAGCGCCAACTCCAACGAGGTTGCTAAACATAATTGCGGAGGTCAAAGTTAGACTGTTACGTATGGTTCTTTTTCGTCCACTTTCTCTTCGTCTTATTTTTACAATTATGTATTTTGAAATGATGATTGTTACGATGATCATGACTATAGTCATTACTATTGCTAATTATTCAACATTTTTTGTAGCTTAAATTAATTAATCATAACCGATATTATTCATTTAAAGAAACGTTAAGGTTGCTGATCTGCTGCACACGGAAAGGAATATAAGTCGATCGGATAATAATAATAATTCGTTTAAAAGTTACATATTACCTATAACCGAGCTAATTATAATTTCATCTTACCCTTTTTTTTTTTTTTTGACGATATTTTGAAACATCTGTCACAATATCGAATATTTGTTGTTTATCGTCATGTCCTGCAAAAAGATATTTACAGGTCATCGTCATTTTGTATTAGATTATTATATGGAAAGTTGGGGTACCAACTTTTCCACATAATAATTAAACGTCGCCTACGTGAAACGTTTAATAAGATAAAGAGATTTATTATTAGACAGCATTATGGAAATTTTATCATCTGACGTAATCATTTCATAAAGCTCGGCTATTTGTAATTATAATTCCGTAAAATCTTACATAATTATATATTTATATATATATATATATATATATATATATATATATATATATATATATATATATATATATATATGATCATTATATTTAAAATGTGAAACAAATAATAATAATATTATAACGTTCTAACTTTCTCTTCTATGTAACTTATTTATAACTCCTACGTTTAAGACTTACGACTTTACCTTTTATCGATATTTATGTAGAGTTCGAAAAAATGGATTTAAAGACATGTTACTACGGGATAAGTTCACCCCCTCCCCAATTCATAAAATGACTACTTCAGTACTTTGGCCTAATCGTACGGATGACTAATAGTTGAACCAATTCGGTGAAACTCCGACTTGCCGTGTCTATTCCGTATAATGACGCGTTGTACATTTCACCTACACGAAACTGTCCACCGCAGATATAAGTTTGTTTTTTGAATATAACTGCCGGTAATGTGTATACACGCATAAATGGTGTGTATATATATATATTATATTATATGTAGGCGAAATGACTTCCTTTTAATTCCCATTTCGTACATATCGAATTACTTAACGAAAGAAGAATAAATAATAACAATAATATAACAGTCATTGAAACAGTAATTTTCAACTTCCGTTAATATAATCGTAGCAACGCTCTAGGCGAACGGCGACTAGTAGACGTCAAAGTTCCGACCATCTGATTTTTAGTATTTACGATATTGTGCGACCAAAATTTTTTTTTTTTTTTTTTTGTAAAATCGTGTTTTAAAAATCGTTACATATCTATTTTAATCGTGTAAATTTTGATTTCATAAATTTTCGGAGTTGTAACCAACAAAATTTCAGAGTTTTGTCAAATATCAGAAGTAGAGACCACCCTTAATGTTTTTTTTAAGACAGGGAAGGATGCGAATGACCAAAGGAATTACCACCCGATCTTTTTACCATGCCACCTCGTGATTTTAAATTAAATAAGAGAAATTATCGACTTAAGTGTAATACCTTAACAGGCAGGTTAGCACTCTGACTGAATTCAATGAAGACGGTTTAGTGGCGGTAATTGTTTTAATAGACTTACAGCAACATATAATAAAATATCACACACGACGCTGATCAATAAAGTATAACCCATGACGATGGATTTCAATTTCTCGTAATCGAGTTGCTGTTGAAACGTAGAAAATTTTATGTGACCCTGAATGGAAAGAATAGTTTATGGAGTAAAATAGCTTGCAGTAAGGAAGT
Source organism: Coronaproctus castanopsis (assembly GCA_032883995.1). Lineage (NCBI taxonomy): Eukaryota > Metazoa > Arthropoda > Insecta > Hemiptera > Monophlebidae > Coronaproctus > Coronaproctus castanopsis. The sequence goes on from CM065052.1 coordinate 59,377,893, forward strand.
GAACAGAATCGTTTCCAAAATTTACTCGAATACAATATTCTTTCAGCGAAGTTGCTTTCTCGATTTGGTATGAGTTAACTAATGCAAAAAATGGGGACAGCTGTTGAAACCAACATTGCTATCGAAGGTGTATTACCAGATATTTGAAGATAGTTAAGAAATGCTAGGAGAACGGCCTAAACCTGAGCTTTAAGTAAAAATATTTCGTCGGGACTACGAAGAAAATAAATGGGACGATTACGCAGATGGGCTACGGAGAGATCATACAAGTGAGGATGTAGCGAAAAAATTACCAACTGATGTACGCGTACAGCCTAAGAATGACCCTAAACCGGATTACGCATATCAAGAACGATTATAAATTTTTCGTGTGGATGAGGTCGAAAATGATCGGTGTCAATGAGGTGAGTGATGACATACACATGTTCACTGTTTAGACCTTTCAACGCAGGCAACTTACATGGAGACATTACCACGTTTTTAAAAAATCTTAAATTTAACATTAATTGGATACAATATAATAAAAATTAACGTTCTAATTGTCGGCAAATGGCTTTCTCTACTAAACTCTGATATAAACTCAGCTTGTTCCTTTGGCTGGTTAAAATTGATTCACTGAACTAATTCTACTTGTTTATTTATACATTAGGATAGCGAACTTATATTATGCTCCGACTTCTCTGTTTTATTTATTAATATAACTTTCATTTCGGGTCATTGTTTCAGATATCTGTTAAACCACCTTTGGGTAGAGAATGCGTAAATACACTTCCTCCGTGCATTATCATCTTCGTCCACTATTGCATCAGTCGCTAAGTGTTTTACTTTATTTTTATCTTTTTTTAATTTTCGAAGTTTATTTTGAATTTTATTCCCGATTATTTCATCCAACAGTATATTTTAACTCTGATCATCATTATCCGTGTGCTTCACGAAATAACTTTAAATTGTATAGTACATTTCCTCTGGTATTTGCCTTTTTCAGATCGTCATAGAGCTAAGTCACCGAATTCGCCGCGCATCTGAAGTAGACTGGCAATAATTAGAAATGCCGGTATTTCTTAATTTTTATTTACTTGATAAAATTTATTACGCGTATAAATAAAATAATATGAAATAAATGTTTCAGTTTCCGGATTTAAGACAATATTGTAATAATCGGTAGAAAGTTATGCGTGATTGGATTGAAAAATGTGCCGGAATTGAATCGATAAGATTAGGAATAAAAAAAAATCTGTAATAATATTGCATTCGCGGATTACCTAGCGCAATCTGAACCGAGAATTTTCAAAATGAAGTGATTCAGATAAATACGTTGAAAGAAATAGCTGGAAAAAACTGGCCTACAAATTTCATATGAAAAAAACTGTGTATATGATCAACGAACAAATATGTTAATATAACAACGGAATATGGAAAGGTAAAAAAACATATTGAAATACCTACGCGAAATAATCCAACCGAATGGTCTAGTTAATAAACAAATCTAACGAGAATAAGCAAGATGGAACAAGCGTTCAATTTAACCGGATAAATATATAATAAAAAGTCATTAACGACAAATATACGACATTATAACTACGTAATTAAATCGTATTGTTTGACCGCAGAATGCGCGGAATATGAACACGAAGAAGGACATCGAACTCGTAGAGAAGGAACGAAAAATCATAGGGAAAATTCTGCGATCGAACATTAAATAACGCGTATTAAAAGCAACGGAGTAAAATTGAAAAAATATCAGACACGATGAGAAAAAGCAGAATAAGATTTTACACAGAACGGTCAAACTAAGATAAATCCGAAGAATACGCTCACGTGGTTTTGTAGAAATCCGAAAAAGATTTATAGGAAACGAAGATATAAAGCGAGGACACAGAAACAAAAAAAAGATTATGAAGCTGTCATCCAAAATGTGAAGAACTACGGCAGCATAGCTTGAAGATGAAAAAATACTGGCGGAAACAAGGGAAATTCCGTGATTATTGTTTTTTACATGGTCCATAGAATCACTACACGAATCGTCAGTACCTCATTTTGCGTGCAAAAATCATCCGTGGTACTCGCTCTATCAGTATCGATTCCATTACAAGAGTAATACTTAATTTATCTCATCGTTTTATATCAATTAAGTTCATTTCATCTATTACGCGTTCTAGAACGTATTCGTGTTTAATTCAGTATTCTCTTGTTACTCAGTCGTTAACGTGTCAATCAGAAATAGAGTAACACGAGAACAGAAAAAAAAAAAAAAAAAAACGGGGTTACATCTAAATATTTATTTTACTTTTGTTCGTGCAAACGGTACGGTTATAAAAATGACTGTCGAATAATAAAGGTAAATTATAGAAACGCATACACCACATATAAAAAGGTGTAATTGTTTTTTAAGAGGGAAGTGTATAATGTCCACCACAACAAATAGTTTTAATTAATGTTTGTTAAGACCTTAAGAAAGCTGGCGTCAATTAACTGGTAATTAATAACCTGTTGTCCAGAGTCATATATATATATATATATAGTATATATACATGTAATAACCGTAAGTCGTATATACAGTCTTTGTTATATATATACATATATATATTTATTTCAATTTATGTTGGTTTTTTTAACCATCTACGTCCTATGCACAAATGTAAACGTATGTCCAGCGTGTACATGCGCAGCGTATACACACACACACGCACACGTATACTTATATATGATACACATGTATACGCTACAAGTATATACTAGTTCGCACCCGCAATAGGTCGCAAACGGTCTTTTTAAGTTAACTTCGTTTGTCTCGCAGTTGGATACGATCATTTCGTTTACACCAATTGGTTACACTGCGTTCGTGCGTTAATTCTAACGTTTACGGATGTTTAGTTATTTACGTTGCGGTTTTTAACATTTTTACCGCGTTAGGTGTTTTTATTTTTTGATTTATTCGAAATAATTCCTTTAGTAATTTTTTTTACGTATTTAACGTAAAAAATATTTACTTACTTTTACGCGTTGTGTGTCTGTGTATGTGTACCGGTAAAAGAATTACAAAAAATACTTTCGCAATGCAATTATAAACAACTTGTTTTTTGTGATTAATTTTGGCGCGATTTTTTCCCCTTTGTATTGAAATAATTTTAAATTGTTTCAATTTGGTTCCGGAGGGAGAAAGTTAATGTAAGCCATAGAACTAATTTGTTTTTTTTTTTCATTTAATTATTTTTCTGTAAAATTATATCATTTTTTACGTTTTAACATTGTTTGCGTATGCATGTAAAATGTACATATATATATATAATATTTATATAGTTCTTAAATAATTCAGTATTAATTTATAAAATAATACGCGTTGATACGGTCTGTTGTTCGCTTCTTAAATGCTTCGCGCGATATCTGAAATAATTTAATATTATTCCATCGAAAAATATTTAAAAATTATAATTTTAACGGCAAACATAAATCGCATAATATCGATCTCGTGGTAAATTTTTTTAAACGTTTTTTTCTTTTTGTATAATGATACTAATATAAAACTATATAACTTTAATCATAATAAGAAGAAAAAACTCTAATTTACTTGATAGAATTTTGTAGAAAATCGCTCTAATGAAATGAATTACCAATATAAGATGTTAGAATTTGTATTCTTTCGGGACAAAAATTTGAAACTGCTGTTCCTTCTCCCAGTCATTTGGGGTGGTAAGTGGTTTTAAAAATTGAATATACTACATAGAATTTCTAATATACTTGAATTGAAAATTCAAAGTATAATCGCTGCAGCACTGAGTCTCCTTAGTAAAAGTGATTAACAAGTTTTTACAACATTAGTTTGTTGGAATTCACGGTTGAACAAATTTCCATATAATACGCGGTTATCTTTAAGTACTGAGAAAAGTTTCAACTCGCGTTTGCACATAATATATTGCAACAGGTCGGATGGTTCTGTTGTCTCATCGATTATTAATTGCGCATAATTTCTATATATATTTTTTTAAAATCTTCAGCGGATCTAACGCCAAAATATAAAATAACCATTTACATTTTTCACATTTTCTGCTCAAATTTCTATTTCTGCTAAAATTTTATACGGTACTGATTGTATATGCTTTTGAAAAAATAAGTCAAGTCTATTTGTCCTCGCAGATTTCATCTTGTTGCAAATTCATCTGTTTTTGAAGACTGATCCCAAATTTTATGATATGGATTTAGTTTCTTTGGCCCGATATTTTTTCGACATACGTTTATTGTAAAATCCTAATAGGACCTCTGTGCAGTGTATAAACAACATATCGACGCATTTGAAATGTAGATATAGCAATGAATGTTATAGCGTGGACTGAAAAAAAAAAACAAATCTTCCAATACGGACAGAAATAGACGTACACGCAGATTGTGCGAAAGATGTATACACCCTTTTTTTTTTTTTGCATATTGTAAGAGGAAAAAATTCAGAAAAAATCTTACCGTTTTATGAAACACCTAGTGCAAGAGGAAGAGACAAACTCGCTGGACTGATAGAATCAATTCGGTAAGATAGAAACTTTACAGCCAAAAATTGGAATCTATGGAGAAGATTCGCAGGTTTGAATGGTCAGAATTAACTGAATACAAAATGGATGGATGGATAAACCACATTTTTATTTCCAAGAATATTAGCTCAAATTATTAAGTTCATGGTAGCTGCACATAATACACGATACCAATTTATACCTGCATTCTACAACGAGATAGAATATTATTTCTTTCCAAGTTTTGATATCTATTTCATAGAGCTGTGCAAATTGAGCGGTTCACCCGAGCATTTCGCTCGACTACTCTCTTCATTGTTCGTTTTTATTTGATCATTATTAGCGATTAGGTTTTTGTACCAACCCCAAATAAGCTCATCGCTTACAGACACGATGGTGCTGCATACGCGCCTACAATATATCGAGCGTAGACATGTTATCTCCAACTCGTTTATTTATATTTAAATCGCTTGATATATGTGTTAACCATGTTAAATCTACATTCCCCAGTTTTTCCTTCAACTTTTATAAAACCGATAAAGCATCTTTTTTTTATGTTCATATTCAGTTAAACGCAACTATATATTTCTTCCAAAACTATACAAACAAAACCTCGGTAAAACAAATTTTAAATTACGATGTAGGATAATACCTTATCCGGTTTATGTGACCATGTTTATTCGTCTGTGTCTGTTGCACTGTAGTGAGATTGACGATATTTATCATACTCTATTTGTCTGCCCTGCTTTTACTGCTCTGTGTCGCAAGTTTATCTCTGACCGCATTGGCATATCTCCTCCTTTTGCTAGCAGATCAATTTTCAAAATGTTGTAATTTTGGAAGTTAACGTTCAAATCAACAAAACCGTCGCAATTTTTGGCCACTTTCTTTTTTCTTTGAATTTTAAATTTATATTTTATGCGTGATCAACTGTTATTTTTCGATTTTGTATCTACTTTAATTTAATTTTTTATATTGTCCTTTTTGGTATAAGTAATACCTGTTTTTTATTATTTTTGAACTGCGTATTAAATAGAGCGTGAGAATAAAATTCAATGATAATACAACTGAAGATGTGAGTGTAAAGAATGGAGTTAGACAATGGCGTCTTTATGGATAATTATTCGCTGTTAACACAGAAAACAATGTCATTTCCAATGCGGGAAGAGGCTAGTGAAGACGCTGGTATGACCAGTAGCTCTATACGGAGCAGAAACTTGGTCACGGAAGCGGAAAAACAAAAATAAAGTACAGACATTCGAGTTGTGGTGCTGGAGAAAGTTACAAAAAATTAAATGGACTGAAAAAGTCAGCAACAACTCGGTACTGAACAGGATTGATGAACAAAGAAACATACTGAAGAAGATTAAACAGATCAGGCTCAAATGGATCGGTCATATATTACGGCAGGATCAAAATATCCTAAAAGAAGTAATTGAAGGGAAGATAATCGGGAAGAAACCACGTGAGCAACCAAGAATAACCCTGGTGGATACCATACTGGAAGACACCAAAATATCGACATATGCTGAGATGAAAAGAAAAGCAGCTGACCCCGGCTTACATGGAGGCTGCTGTTGGTGCATTGAACGAACCAGCTTACGGGTTGATACACCGATGATGATGATGATGAACATGTATATAAAGTTGATATCGGATATAGGATAATATCTGTGTTACAATACCTTTTTTTTTCTACCAGAAGAGTTCGTTTTTTTTATTTCTTCTTTTTATTTTCCTCCTTTTTTTCTTTCTTATAAATTAGTAAATGCGCAAACTCATTACTCTTTATTCGATGGAACAAGGGACTATGTAGCTTTCATCCCTTTTTCCACCGCAATAAGTTGATTTCAAGTTTATGGGTCTCTGCACTTGTGTAAGAGGGCCATTTTCATTTAATAAGTCCCTTTTTTTTTTTTTTATAGTGTACTATGTATAAATCCAACACACTGATTTTGGCTCCCTTGCATGCATGTTTGCATCTGCTGCATCAATAAAAACTAAATTTATTTATTATACTATATCAGTGTCTTTTGAAAATTTTCCCCCTCTCGCTACTGACGAAATTACGAAAAAATTAGACTAGAAAATTATAGATTATCGTTATACATTAAACTATCATGGGAAAATTATTGTACTAGTGTATAGAAAATGAGGTCAGTGTTTATCGGAACTTTTTAATTATTTGAATTCAATTACATAAATTATCTTACTCGTAATAAAAAAAGATGAAACTTTCCAGCCTGTACGTTTTTAGATTTAAATTCATTATTTAAAAAAAAAAATAACGGCGAAAATTATAGGATTTTATCCTTTAACTCGTGATTGAAAAATTGTCTTCTCTTTTTACGTTCGACCTTTATAAATCGTATACTACTATATATAGTCGTTTCATTTTCTGCCTAGTTTTACATTACACGGTTGTCTGATTAAATTCATTTTCTTGATTAATGAAATTATCTTTATTAAGCAACTCGGTTTGGTTGTTTCCACTACGTCGCAAATATTAAATGTCACAACTATTACCCTGTACTCTGAACTTTAGGCAAGTTATTTGATCTTGTAGAGTATTACTATCGTCATTATCATCGACGTCAGAATTAAAGTGGGTCATTTTTTCAGGCTATAATTTTTGCTCTGTATGACGTCAGTACAAGTCATTTGAAAAATTATTCGATACTTTTTATATATATATATATATATATATATATATATATATATATATATATATCCTGTGCTATTTTACACTAAGTTTCCTAAACTATTTGATAATCGTTGTAATTTAAGTTAAAATATCATGAATAAGCTACCTATCTTATGAAAGGAGCTAATTATTGACGTATTCACTCAAACAAAATACATTCGTATCAACGTGCCCACCCACTAATTGTCAGACACATATACTCATATGAAGTCTTGAAAACTTTTTCACTTAAGCCTACCAGTTTCATTTTGGCCATTTAGCAATTCCTTCGTCGTATTATTTGGATGGCTTTCTAATCTGGCAGCATATCTGCGTGAAACCGCAGTTATTTCCTCTTTTACAAATTTTATTCTAAGATCTTCGTGAATTGTGATGTTGGTTATATACCGCGGAGAATTAATAATTATTCGTAATATCTTATTTTTTGCATTCCTCGTATTATTGAAGTATCGATTTTTCCGGCACAGCCCCATAATTGACAGCCATATTGCCAAACCGGCTTTAACACGTGTTTATATAGTAGCAGCTTATTTTCGAGAGATACTATTGACTTTCCAATATAATTGCTTTAACTTAACATTTAACTAGTTTCTTTTTGTTTTTACTTGTCCGTAATTTTCAGCTGGCTAATGTTACGATATTTTTGTTAACAGTCTAAAATTAGATAACCGCTAGTGTCGGTGTACTATTTTCTTGTAAAAATACGAGTTATTTATTTTTTCGATCAAATAATTATAATAACGCGAAGAGAATAAACCGCGAGCTCCATTCTAAATTGAGCATGGCGGATTAATTCACGATTTTATATTAGAATGACCTAGATGCGCAAGATGCAACAAAACTCTAACAATAACGTACGTAACCACAAATTGCAAGAAGTTTCTAGCCCAAAAATTAAGACAATATTTTCGATTTTTTATCCCACGTTATTTTATTTAATTTTTTTTCTTCGAATTTGACAATCTATGAACCACGTGAGATCAACACAAACTCTATGTTGTTCTTTCTTCCCAGTATTTCTTCATATTATATGCTTTTTTCTTCCTATCGTCGGCCCATTTTTCCTTTTACTTTTACTTCCTTAAAAGCCATCGGATTTTTTAATTTTTATTTCTAAATATTATTCTGTTGTCAATCGTTGCGTTATTTATTTGCGTTTCATATAGATCTTTTTTCCTCTTCAAGAAGTACCTCGGGCTGGTTTCCAACTTATCAAGATGCTGAAAGACTCGTTCCGTTAGTCTGTTATTGCTCATTTCCTGAATATGCGCGTATAATGAAAGTCTTTTATAACATCAGATAGTTTTTTTTTTACTTCTCGCCTTGTTTATCGGGCCTGTTTCTGAACATCTCCTTTTCTTTTCTTAGAAAATTTTTCTTATAATCTTTCTTCCCCTTTTTTTGTATATTTCAACTTTTCCAATGTTATTTAGCTCTAAGCATTCGACTGCATAATTACTTCGGTTTAATAACCGTACGATAATTTATCTCGACATTTATCGATAATGATTTTTTATTGTATATATCGCGCGTTAATTGAAAGGCCGTTTCCAATTTTCTTTTGCCTTTATTTTCAACGCTTCTCCATTCAATCCATTTTGGTCAATAACCTTATCTGAATATCTGAAATTCGTTACTTTTTTTTGGAATGCCCTTATTTTGTGCACATTTATCGGGACGAGATTCCAATGTCTGTCGCTTATTCTGTTTTCTCAAATGAAATCTCTAGTTTTTTCCTGCTACTTCTTTAATCTGCTTTACCACGCGGATGTTAAATCTTTCGAGAAAAAGCTCAGGCGATTCGTACACGGTGTATATGATTTTATGCCTCTAGAAATTAACCTCGACTATCTTCTTTAAAAATTATCCAGAATGAGAAAATTAAAAATGTTCAATTCGATATTGATCGAATTGGGTATGCACCCTTACGGGTTCATAAACATCGGATTATTTATTATTCGACATTACTACCTCCGATCAGCCACGAGTTCTTTCTTTTTTTTTATCCTGTCCGCGAACCGGTACGTATTGCACTCAAAGCGTCAAAAGATCGTATTGTTCGCTCGATTAAAAATGAAAACAGTGTTTCAGCTTATTTAAACTGCCAAAGCATAAACGCTTTAATTTATTGAAGAAGACTTTTAACGTTGTTTCGGAGTTATTAGACTAAGTTGTACGTGTTTTCAATCGTAAGCCCGATGGCAGGTGTCGTGACCGACCATCATGAATTGGTTGATTGGAGGACCCCACCTATCGTCATTTTTCCCTGTTGTTACAAGATCTTATTAACGTAAAGTCGTAATAATTGTGATGATATGATTTGAGTCTTATCTCTGGTTCTTTTGCCATTTATTCTCCCTCGGGATCAACGCTTTTTTCAAGCCGTTCTACCTTATTACGTGACCGATAAACTTTAATATTTCCCGTATTATAGTAAGTAATAGACGTTGTCTCGGCTCTATATATGTAAGTGGCTAGAATTGAAAGACTGGTTCTGTATTCAGTTCAGGGTATTCAATGATGAATTGGACAATTCACTTGATGCGTAATAATCATAGAGCAGAGTGTAATAATTAAATATGTATTAAAATAAGGTATTTTATAACATTAACTATATATATATATATATATATATATGTTATATATATATATGTAAACATTTTCTTCTCGTTCAGTCACAGCATCCACCCTATATGGGACATGAAATTTTAGTTCGAACAAAATTTTCTTTCTATTTTCATTATAATAAGGCGAATTTAGTTGGCAAAGAATGATGCAATTCTAACAATATTCGTGTAACACGTTAAAAATATTTCAAAAGCTCCACTCCGCGCATAATATTACTTTATGTTTCACCCGCTTCGATCATTCTATAGGTTTGTTTTTATATCCTTTATCGGTCCACTGTTGGACATAGTTTCTCTTCTATTCGTTCCGGTTCTGAGATTTCTAAAACCAGTTCTTCACCACTCCCTGATTTATATCGTCATACCAACGAGTCACCGGTCTGCCAATGTTTCTTCTCTTATGAAGCGGCCACCATTTCAACACTCTGTTCAACGTTCCTTCTGGCTATGTTCCCGGCCTAGGTCCAATTCAGTCTGGTCATCTGCTCCACCAGGTTACGTAGTCCGGTCTTCTTCCGTATACCAAACTATTTCGCTTCCGGTCGGACCATCTTATATTTAATATTGCTGTTTGTACTCTTATTAATACCCTCTGATGTCAAAAATGAACTTGTACCTATAGGAGCATTAACTGTATTTTATTTAGTAGTCTCGTTAATTAATACGTATACTAAAATTTATTATTTTACTTCAGAAATTTACTACGTATGACTGAAAGGATTAATCAATTTTTCGTTCGTCAGTTGTAACCATGTTAGTAATTTTTTTCACATTCGCAATCGGTCAGCCCGCATGACATAGTCACTTCGAGGCTTACGAAGATAAATAACTTCCTGGTATAATAATAAGAATTAGATAATCTTACGATAATCGGTATTACAATATGGCGATAACGATAACTCTACGTTGATTGCGTTCTAAATTAAAAAAAAAATAGAAAAAAAGCAAAAATTAAAAAACTTCTCCGAAATACGTAACGCGAACTTCGTTATTTGATGCCATTTCTGCATTGGGCGTTTTTATAACGATGACGACTACCGTATCATTATCGTTGCCGATAACGTATCTTACGTATCCTCTGGAAATGACCCCGGTAACGAGATGCTCTTCAGGAAGTGCGATCTCTTCTCAGCAACAGCAACAACAACATCAACAGGAAAGTAATTTATCCGTCAATTCTACCGGAACCGTTCGTAGATTCAGTCGAGGGTTTCCATCTTGTCTACGCGGTACTTCGAGTCAGGATGAGGAATTCGATAACGATGTTTTCGTCACTGACGGTAAGCCACTATTACTAAACCGATATTTACGTTATTTATTTGTTTATTTATATTATTTATTCGATTATTCATATTATTTACGATATTTATTTGTTTATTTATATTATTTATTCGATTATTCTCATATTATTTACGATATTTATTTGTCGATTTATATTATCCGTCTATTCGTTTTCGCTCTGGTTGCTGTTGATATCATTTAGTTTAGTTTCGAACGAGTTAACATCGTGTACAAACGTAGTTTAAGAATGCTTCCAAGTCAGTTTTATTTTTATTTTAATTTATCACGTCTATTTGTCAGGAAGATAATTTGGAGTAATTGTCAAAAAAAAAAAATTATAATAATAAATATACGTACATTTATCGCGATAGAACTTTTATATTACTTTTTTGTTGTTTTATGTTGAAGAAAAATCGTCATTATTTTTAAATCTCTAACGGTATATTAAGCGGTATATAATATATATATACATATTTTTGTACCGCTTATTTATACTGATTCTGAAGAACATTATTGTTATTATTATTATTATTATTTTATATATATATATGCGTTTATAAACTAAAACAATACATTTATTACCGATGTAGAATGATATTGGCAGGTGCATTGTCTATTTTTATTTTTAGTTTTTGACATCTAATAGAAAAAAATCTGACACATATATGAAGACTAGGTAAAATTCTCTTTAGAAGAAATATCTAACTGTTCAAAATTTTCCACGCTGCTCACTAATATATATATATTTCTAATTGGTTGTCTAATTCCAACAAGTGGATAGTGCAAATATATTTATAAAATGTGTCTATAAAAGAGCAAGGAACTAGTGTGCATTAAGTTAAAAAAAAAAAAAAAAAATGAGGATGTATACAGGAGCACATGCTCTTATGATACATGCTTAACATCAGCTGTGTGTAATTGTTCCTTGCCACGTGTACTTAAAAATAGAATGGAAGTGGGATGAAATAACAGAGTCCATTCGACCACGTATGTGTGTGCAAGTGGTTGAGTGTTCCTTAAAATTATATATGAGAAATATAATATACAAGTTTGTTACAAATGCACGCTTATAATAACTTATGGTACTAATGATTATTAAATAAAAAATTTTAGAAGTATATTGGCCAGAGGTAAACCATATAAGATACAGTTTTATGACATGGTTCAGAATTAACTACTATTAACCGTCGAGCAATCTCTATTACCGATATTTCAAATGTAATTACATTAGGAAAAAATAGACGAGGATATTTGTTTATTTCCTTGCTCGTCCAACATGTTTGTATATTTTTTGCTTTTTCAACCGTACTTTTTTATGTTACCTTATTTCCTAACGGTGATTGGCTTAATAATATACATATATAAATATAAAATAAATAATATATATGTATTACAAATTAATTTTGTGTATATATATATATATATATATGTATATGTATATATATGTATGTATGTATGTATTTGTATATATATATGAATGTATGTATGTACAAATATTATTATTCGTAATAATTATCTTTTTGTATTATTATTAATTACATATGTTTTAACATTCTCAGAGTTTCTTTTTAGATAATATTATCTGTACATAGACGTATGCATATCTATATATGAATATATGTATACATATGCGGTTATCTTTTACCTTAATTTTCCTTAATGTACCCGGTACCGTGAACTTAATAATTTCTCAAAAAGTCTTCGGACGACTGTAAGTTATCTAGCACATGTTCGTAATTTTTATTGTTGGGTGTATAGACCCGTGTATTTGCAACTATTTGTATCACAGTGCTGAACTCTGCAATCTTTCTCACCATACATATTTTATATATATATATATATATAAAATTTGTGTATGTGTACAATATATCCGTGTGCATGTATATTATATATATATTGGTGTGGAATCAATTTTTATCAAAAGACCAAGCTTTTCGGATGTTAAGCCTTTTGAAATGTAGTGACTTTTTTTAAAATAAATAATAATAAAGTAGTTGAAATAACCAAATTTGTATTAAAAGATATAAATATTTTCGACTAAGCCACGTATATATATATATATATATATATATATATATAATGTATGTGTATATATGTGTGTGTGTATACATACATGTATAATAATTACAGATCCAACGTTAATTAATCAAGCCATGAATAGTTTTGGTTTGGCTGAGAAGACCTAAATTCTTTCCAGATAAATGTGGTTAAAATTTCCTCACTGCTCTCATAACCAACTCAACTTTGTTAATTTATTTCACAGTGGACATAAATTCGATAGTTTCCATGATTGGTTTTTAAATTAAATAAGTTCTGGTAGGTAAGGTAGGCGTTGCGAGTTCATAAATTTTTTAAAACTAAATTCTCGTCTCATATATATATATATATAAACATCTAATAGACGTTTGTAAGTCTAAAATACTGTATCCCTTATTCTGCTCAATTTATTGTGTTAACTCTTACTATGCGTAGGCCTAATAAAAAAATTAGCATATTTGTTTTAATACGAACATTTACCTTTTGTGGTTAATCAAAATCTTCCCTATACGTTTTATTATTATTATTACTACTGTTATTATTATTGTTGCTGTTCTTGTTGTTATTACTATTATTATTATTATTATTAATTGGAGAGGAGGGTTTACGTGCGAAATTTTTGCTTTCTGCCACGCAGTCCGTGATAGGTGAAATATTCTTCCCGCATACTCTTTTGTTCTCGATTTTGTTTTATATATATATATATATATATATATATATATATATATATATATATATATATATATATATATATATATATATATATATATATATAGTTTTCATTATCATCTATTACTACGTAGCTTATAATTAACGTTTCACAGGAAATAACGACTATTCCAGAAACTATTAGCCGTTTATGGAAATCCCTGTCCTGTTAGTCTTGTCGACCCTAACAGGATGTTCGAATAAATCTGCCGATGGTCTGGCAGTTTTATTCCTCTTCGCCTATCTCCCTTTTTTTTGTATTGTATTTATATAAATGTGCATAAATTTATGGGTATATATTTATATAAATATATATTATGTATATACTTATATAAATATACATACATCGATTTATATACGTATATATATATTATTTATTTGTGTGTGTATATATATATACTTTCATTATATATGTGCCACATGTCTATATGCTTGTATATATATATATATATATATATATAATTATCCATATATCAATGAACTTCCCTTTCCGCTTTCTTATAGACCCTTACTTTTGCTTCTGTGAAAAAACAGTGGAAAATCTGATTCATTATATATATTAAGAAGAAGAAGAATGTTTCACATCATATTTGTAAACGAAATCTGCGAATCGTTGCTAATCATCATTCCAATTTACAGGATGTCTTTATTTAGTAGAAGACGGTATTCTCACTCTCTCATTTGTCCTTTGATTTTTACAAAACGCCGGTTTGTCGATGGGCACGTACGGCGGACTTTTACTTTTGGGCTGTTGAATTCCCGGTCGGATTTGGCCGCGTACCAAAAGTATAAAAGAGATAAAATGTTTTTGACGTGGCAGCGATGGCGTCCACCGTATTTAACGCACACGCTCAATTCCTGATGATGATGACTGTACGTGCTTTTTTACTTAATGACGACATATTTCTTTCCTATTATTCAATCTATGCTTTAATAATCTACATAATTAAATTTTAAAATCATCAATATATATATATATATAGGTATAAAGGTATATATATATATATATATATAGTACCTGAGTGATCGGGCTTTATTCGTTCTATTTATTTTTTTTTCTAAAATAGTGTTTTTTTTTAGGAAAATATACTTAGATGAAAATTATGAAACTATTAAAAACCGGTTTTTAAACGTGCAGAATTTCGTTTAATAAATTTTCGGAGTTATAACTGATTATTTCAGTTTTAACAACTATCAGCTAAAAATAAATTTTGAAATTTAATTTTTGCTTAAAACAATTATTCGTAAATTAAAAAATATTTCCGGAAGATGCAATACATTAAATCCAAACGGTACCCGAGATGTAACATTTTAATTACATTTAAGAACGCACACGGGGTAAAAAGCAAATTTCCAAACTTATGATATTCGGACGGTTAATGCGACCGAGCTGAGATTTTTAACGTACATTTACAAAAGTATCAAAAAAAAAAAAAAACAAAAAACAAACAAAACGCGGAAAAACTCGAAATTTGGAAGTTTTTTTGGAATTTTGCTCGAAATCGGCGACCGTAATCACCTTAGGGATCATTTACTTAAAATATTACAAGAATTGAAGTATCCTGATTTAAATACCAAGGAAGCCTAACAGAAAATGATAATTCGTACTAAGAGATCAGATGCAGGATAGAAATTGCGCATATTCAAAAATTTAGAAGTATTCTACGCTATAATGATATATGAAATTAAAACTGCGTCGTATCAAATGTTACATCTCTAGCGAACAGTATTATATGTGACAAAAGCGTGGACACTCACAGCAGCCGCTTTAATGAAAATTACAGTTTCTGAAATGCGGGTGTATAGACGTTTATTGAAAATAAGCTTGGCAGATGAAATAAGTAATTAGGAAATCGTGAAACGTTTACGAATTGAACATGAATTAGTAACAATTATTAAAAAACACGGGACATATTATTAGAAGCAGTAAATAGGAATTACTACAACTGATATTACAGGAAAGAACACAAGGAAAGTGCCCATGGATGAAGTAGATAAATAATATAAAATGCTGGGGAGAATTTATGGAATAAGAAAATTACGGATGTGACCAGAAATAAATACCTTTTTAACAGTTTGGTCGCTTTTATATATATATATATATATATATATATATATATATATGTGTGTGTGTGTGTGTGTGTGTGTGTGTGTGTGTGTGTGTGTGTGTAAAATGTTCAAAATGAAATACTGGTATGGTATGGAACATTTGTTGACCGCTGATACGCAAAAAATATCTACTGGGCTTCGCGCTTAACTACGCTTAAAGGACGATCTTTAAAATCAGCTATTGACTCATATAAATGTGACGTCATATCTGGAGGCCAACCCACATACTAGCCAACAGATAACAATAAAATACCGGATTTACTTAACATATTTATAACAAAAGGCATCTTCAGAAATTACATTGCACTTAATAATGATCAATCATCTCTGTCTTCAAATCACTCAGTTGTTCTATTATCTATTAATGCACACATTTGGCCTAAGGAAAGTAAATTATTGCTATGTAATAAATACATCAATTGGTATATATTCAGAAATCTGCTGGAAGATTCCACAAATGTTTCAATCACACTAAAAACAAGAACAAACATAGATGATGCCGTTAACTTATTCACAAACCAGATAGTAAGTGCAGCTTATAAAAGCTCACCATGGTTGGAGCACATATCTCCAGCATCTCCATTTTTTCCTAACTCTGTGCGTAAAGAGGTAGCAATTAAAAGACAGTTGAGGGGACGTTGGATTCAAACAAGATCTTCCGTTGATAAAGAAGCTTTGAACAGACAGACCAAATGGCTTCAGTCGCTGCTACAAAATTATAAGAACGAACCTTTCAAGAAATATATTACTAATTTATCCATAACGAAGGATAATAACTATTTATTGTGGAGAGCAATAAAACATGGGAAAAAAACGATATATAGGAGTGAACCGATGAAAACAGATAATGTGACTTGGACTGTGGATGATGCTGAGAAAACACAGCTGTTCGCGTCACACCTATCAGCAATTTTTAAGCCCCATAATGTAAAATCGCCTGTTGAAAATGTTGTGGAACAAGATCTTAATAAATGTCTAAACTATCAAATAAACAAAGTATAAGCGATAATAAAAAAACTGAATGTCAGGAATTCACCAGGTTATGATCTAATGACCGGGCGAATTCTGAAAGAACTACCGAGGAAATCACTAGTATTGCTAACCTACATTTATGCTATGTTACGCCTACAGTATGTACCAATATTATGGAAATTCGCAAACTTCATAATGGTGCTAAAACCAGGTAAACCTCCTCAAAATGTCTTTTCCTATCGTCCAATTTCACTCCTCTCGATCCTGGCCAAAGTGTTTGGAAAGCTTCTAAAAAATAGAATCCAAAAATTCATTGGTGAGAAGCAACTTATCCCAGTGGCTTTAGAACTAGACATTCAACAGTACAGCAAGTACATCGTTTAGTCAAAAAAATTGAAGATTTGAAAAGAAAAGAGTCACTTCTGCTCTCTTCCTCGATGTACAGCAGGCTTTTGACAAAATCTGTCACCCGGGAGTATTGTACAAGTGTAACAAGATACTGCCAAGTCAGTACTACCATATTATTAAATATTACTTAGGAGATAGATACTTCCGAGTCGTGGTTAATGGAAATGAATCATCCATCTACAAAATTGAAGCGAGTGTCCTTCACGGGAGTGTACTTTTACGTATGATGTGCCACAAATTGAAGATACATTATTAGCAACTTTTTCTGATATGGCGCTCATGACAACAGATGACAGTCCAGAAAAGACAACAAAAAATCTGCAAACTGCACTGAATAAAGCTACCGAATGATCGCATAACTGGAAAATAGTTATAAACGAAAACAAAAGTAACCACATCATTTTTACAAGACGAAAAATAATGCGTCATAATTATCAATTATCTGTAAATGGCAAACGAGTACAACAAGACAAATCCATCAGATATCTTGGAGTACACTTAGATGAAACTCTTACATGGCTTAATCATATCAAAGCGAAAATAGTAGAGCTAAATTATAAAGCAAGACAGCTTCATTGGTGGCTCGGACCACACTCGCATCTAAAAGTTACTAACAAAATATTACCTTATAAAATGATGTTAAAGCCAATATGGATGTACGCAGCTGAACTTTGGGGATGTGCGTCCAAAAGTAATGTGAATAAGATTCAGCGCTTCCAGAATAAATTACTTCGTTCGTTGATGGGGACACCATGGTATATATCTAACCAGACACTAAATAAGGATCTCGGAATCAAATATGTGACTGAAGAAATACAACAATCAGTCGGGAAACATATGTCGAGACTAGAAATACATGGCAGCAGCGAAATTACTGGAACAATCAATAAGCCGGAGGAGATTAAAACGAAAAAAAAAATAACTGATTTGGTCTAGTCACCGAATCAGCAGATCTCGGATCATGCTGATGAGCGTGTCCGAAATTTCATGACAATACATAAGTAAAAAAAAAACTAGTGACTGGACTCATTGGTTAGTTCTAGATGAAAAGAAATTATATATATATATATATAAAAAAGAATAATAATAATATGCTGCCTGGGTAAGAATTTTTTCAACTAAAGGATGCTGAAGTTTGAATTTTTCCTGAGGACAGCGAATAGAGCTGAACGGATCGGTGCAAATGAGGATCTTATATTTAAGTTCTGCCGCGGCGATTTCAATAGCGTATAGAATTGCGTATAATTCAGTAGTCAATGCGCTAAACATCTGTGGGAGGGGACAACGTACCGCATTATTATGGGAGCCTATTAACTTTAACCGTTTAAACAAGGTGATAATGTGATAAGTCTGTTATAGTGTCTATAAATCGGAAATTTTACATCGTGTAATAAGATTTCGAACTAGAGAGGGGGGAATACTTATTCTTCGAGACTAGGCTATTTAAATACAAATCGAAATATTTACACATCAGCGGTAACTGTAATTTATTAGCCTTTAATAAAGTCGTGTGTGATAGTGAATTTCGCGTAACGGTTAGATTGTAAATCGATTTTTTATTTATTGTAATTTTAAAATTATCGCATTTAATCGCGAGTAATGTAATGTTGGTAAACGTCAGTATTCTGGCTTCGCATAAAAAGTGTTATTTATTTTTTTCAAGTAACCTTTATGTAAACATATTTATTTACACACACACACACACATTTGTATATACATATATGTTTAAATATTTAAAATACTAGAAGGTAAACAAAATTATAATATGCTATAAACTTGCCGATGAAAGAAAAAATTTATGGATTTCATCATAGCCAACTTTGTTTTCGAGGTAATTTCAAGATAAACTTACCGTTGTGGGTGGTAACACGGGTCTGTTCAGTAATTTTTTATTTTTATTTTCCAAAAAAAAACATCCCCTGCAAACGTGATCCAAATTTACCGCGATATATATGTTTCTGTAACATATATATATATATATATAGTATGTTTTAGGAACATTTACGTCCAGAAATATAACTGAAAACTATTATATGACGAATACTTTTCAAATCAAGATTTTATAACTAAAGTTCGGTATTAATCAGTTTTACTGAAAAAAACAACTGTAAAGAAATGAAGCATAAATTACGCACTACGATCTAAATTAAGAACTTGACATATTTCCCGTATAAAGTGGAAAGGATACAACCCTGGATAAAAAAAATAACGTAATTCCAAGCACTTTTTATAACGCTAGTAGTTAGTGGAGTAAATTTGCAGATCTTATTAAATAATGGATTCGTTGAGAAATGACTCTTCCGGCAAATAGAAAATTTGCTTCCGTACTAAAATTTCAAATACCACATAGTGGACGTCGTGATTGAAACGGCTACTATATCTATGAATAACATCAATCACACGACTTCTTCAATATGCATATATTTATTTGTTTTAAAAAATATAAAGCGCGCATAATAAGTAAAAAGTTTTGTATTTTGATAAATTTTGTATATATGTTTATAATTTATATTTTTTCTATTCACCTGATAACGGTTTAACGACCGAAAAACTTTGTAATCTTTGATAAAAGGAAAATTTTGAACAATTTTAACTACTTTTTTCTCGCTTATATATATATTTTTTTAAATCACTGCATTCCAAACATTTCGAATTATTAGATAATAAATATGCGAATAAATCTGACGAATCCGTATACTTTCAAAGAGTAAACTAAATATATTTAAATTTACAGGACTTTGCTATTAATTAAATTAACATATATTTGAAACCGTATTTATTAATCGCATAATCCGCTAGTCGCTTATGTCATCGTTTGTAATTTTAATAACGAACCGTTTAACTACTAACTTAAAGATAAAATTATAATACTTGAATCTAGTTTATAATGAATAAATGAATAAAACTTTATTAATAAATGTCGACAAATGGAAATAAATTCCGGATAAGTGCACAAGGCGGATCGGTAAAACGGTATTGCTTAATTAATACGTATAAAAATATCGCGTTCGATTTAACGTATTTAAAAAGCAATTAAAGTGTAAATTTTGTAGGAAATATTATTGAAAAACGCTAAACACGTTTACTTAAAAGTTACCAGATCTGAATTATAATTAAACGATAACAAAAAAGAAGTTAGGTAAAAAAAATTTCTTCATGATTAATCACAAAGCTTTTCGGCTGTTAAGCCATTATCGACTGGAATAAATTATAAAAAGGTACACAAATTTATATAAAATATAAATAATTACTTAGATACGCAATTTACAAAAATCATCGATGATAAAACGGTATTTTTGAATAATCCGATAGCGAATAACAACACAATCAACAATCGGCAATATAAAATTTACATATATTAACAAAAACGCAATTGCGAATAAAATAAAAATAAATAAAAACGTCCGACAATATAAAATTTATCTTCTTCATTTAAACAATCTTTCGATTGGTCGTCAATATGTAGAGCACTTTACTTTCAGGTTTCTGGTTTTTAATTCTTGGTATGTATGTACTTTTGCGTCCTCTATTATTTGAGTGACGTACTTTTGTCTCGGTCTTCCTCTTGATCTTCTTCCATTTACTTGGCCTTCGATTATTAAATATTTGTTATTTCTTATAGTGTGTCCTATCCAGCTGCATTTTCTTTCTCTTATATACATTATTAAGCATCGCTTTTCGCTAATGGTCTTAAGCACATCTATATTCTTTGCTTTACCTGTCCATTTAACTTTTTGCATTTTTTGCCAACACCACATTTCGAACGCTTCTAATTATTTTTGTCTACGTTTGTTTATAACCCATGTTTCAGAACCATATAACAGCACGCTCCAAACGTTATACCTTTTATTTCTGCATTTAAATGTTTTGACGTTAACAATGATTTCCATAAATGCGGCTTTTGCCTGTGATATTCGTGACCTTATTTCTTGATCACTTCTCCCATCTTCTGTTATTATTGAACTATTTGTATTTTTTTAATAAAATTTATACCTAAGCAAAAGCATACAATAGCAACGCATGAAATAATTAGTGCAGGGTTTTAATAGATTTTTCTCGTGGTGATATTCATTTTCATCTATCTTTAATCCCGGTGGTGCTGCAAAAAGTCACAAGACGGCAACATTTTAAGACTTTTACGAGAACACCTTTAAAAAAATACGGAATTGAGCTTTAAATCGAAAATGTAGCTCGGCAATTTTCTCTAAATTCTACCGTTAACTATCGATAAACGATAAGGTCGAAAGAAAGAAATTATTTCACATAAATTACAAAAATAATAAAACCAAAAAAAAAAAACATAATTACGCTACGTCCATGATGAGCCCGTCATATGGCATAATTAATATAAGGGCTCGTAAAATAGTAAAAAAACAAATACTTATAATATAATGGCAGTAAAAAATTATAAAAACCACGAAGCGGAAATGAACGTTACAAAGGGTTATTATACATAAATTGAAATTGTCTACAATTCGTAATTATCGATGGTAGAAATTAAATTATTATCACGGACCAAGCAGTCATCGAAGAACTTACGCGCTAAATTTAGTATATCAGATACTTAATTATATAAGACACGTTACTGGTATATTTTATAGTATTTAGAAATTAGTACATATCTGAGGAGAAGTCTGTTTTTTAATAATTGTAATTTGTTAAAATTGTGTATTCGAAATAAAACTCCAAGCTATGATTACAACAATACACGATTATGGGACGACTAAGACTTATTAGATACAATTTTAATATAGAGTAAATTAAGGGCTACCTATCGGGGGTTAAGTATTTAGGGGATGATTAGGAATACAACAAAAAAAGGTTTGCCCAAGTCCGACCAATATCCGCATAGTTATCAATGAATATCCATCTATCAGTACTTTATCTGTGAAAAATCCATCAAACACTTTTTGCTGCATACGTAAAACATTACAGGCGCCAACGGATGTAAGTAAAACAAAAAACGTTTATCAAATTGCGATCACTATTCAAGGAGTTATCCCCTAAGACTCATCCTTAAAAATTACATAGCCTCCGCAAATGGGAAGTATCTATACAAAAAACACACACGCATATATATATATTAAAAAGGTGCAATTTTTTCGTTTTTAACTTTTTCAATCCGTTAACTTAAAATATTTTTGCATTATATACACAAGCTCCCACACCAACGCGTTTATACTCGAGTTACCATGGAAACCTCGATTATACGACAGAGCAACGTGTTTAAAAACTGAACGGTTCGCGTGTTTTCAAAACGCAAATAGAATTAATACTAATATATTTTCGTGCGAGAAAAATTAATTTAAATAATTCGAGTTCATTTTTCCTAAAAATCATATTTTTTCAATAACATAATTACAACTGGCCGAGAATCTAGCAATTGTTATGAAATGCGAATTGTGCTCCTCCAATGAATCCCAGTAGAAATTTGGATAAATCAAATGTCCTGGCTCGTTTAAATCGGCGTATCTAAAGACTGTTATCTAATAAATATTAGTGTATTTGTACGATACTCCAAGCGCCTTTTATAGTGGTTGTTTTTACTTTGAAGAAATTTTTACAGAAATCTCACTTTCCTACTACCTGAAAAATTAACCTTAAAGATGTCGAATTCGAACGAGCATTCACTTACTAGATGTCACTGACGTGAAGTGTGCGAATAGTACGAGAAAAAAACAACATCGTAACAACTACAGCAATAGCAACAATAGTAGCCTTATCTTCTGTTGTCCTGTCTGCTCAGCAAATGTACAAATTTCAAATTTCTATAAATGTTTCTATCTACGATTAGTTTCATCAATTTCCGTTCAGCATTTTATAACGTCCGTCTATTCTATTTATTACATTCTCGATCTATCGCTTACCTTTTATTTTTCCTAAAGTATCAGCCTGCACTATTTCATATATCGCTCATAACGCGCCGTAGATCGCTAGCAATTCGAGCCATTTCTTCTAACATTTGAGAGATCTTATTATTTATATTTTCGGTCAAAACGGGTATAAACTTCTAACTGCTGTGATTAGTTTCTCTACTCAATGGTATAGTAGTATTGCTCAGATTTAACATCTGACGAGAAGTAGTTATCGTTTCATCTTGGATTTCATTACAAAATATGGTATAACGTACTTGTATCTACGATCATTTTCAAAAACTATACCAAGCAAATCGGACGTCATTTATCAGTGTTCCATCTGGTACGTGTTCAGAATAAATTCTGAACAAAGTGGGAGAATATAACCTTAAAATTATAATCTTTATTACCCGTTAAATAATTTTTTGCATTGTCTATTCGGGGTCATATTAAATTTTCCGTAATTAACTATATGAATACTTTACCGATAACGTTACAACTTTAATTTACTTATTTTAACTTTCAATCTTTTCTGTTTTCGGATCTAACCATCAATTTCTTTTTCTTGGATCATTCACGGTCAACCAATAGCTTTTTCTCACGGACGCGTACGTAATCTTGCGCTTGGCTTAATCGTATTTTCGTTATTTTTCAAACATTCTATATAACACTATTCTACCCTGTACTTCCGTAATTACGACAAGGTTTTAGCTACTGTCTATTCGATTTTCGACATATTTACACAACACACACTCATATATATCCTAAAATGTACACCGTTTATAATACTTTGTCAAACATTTTATAAATAAATTAAAGCTTTAATAATGAATTTTTAATTAATTTATAGGTGGAATATGCGTTTTTTTTATATATATATATATATATATATATATATATATATATATATATTTACATATATTTTAAGTCGAATTCTGCTCGCTTTATCCGCTCAAATTAACGCATATCTGAAAAAAGAGTTTTTTACTGTACATAACTAATTTTACAAAATTGCCTAATAGAATTCCTGGTCGCAGTTTAAGTTAAATAATGAACACAATTGAGGTGGTTTTGTGGTTGTTTTAAAATTTCTAGATGAACGGATAACGAACAGTTCAGATAGGCATAAATAGGTCGCCATTATAAAAATGCGTAGGGTTTTATAACGATGCAGACTAGAACATAAAGTGCGAGTTTATATTTACCTTTTTGGCAAAATTCCATAAAGTTCGAGTTGAATATAACAACGTTTATCTGCTTGAAAGTTTTATTCACATATATATATATATATATATATATATATATATATATATATATATATATATATATATATATATTATATATGTGTGTATGTATCATTCGTTTGAGCGTTATGTACCATCCTCCGCTTTTGTCGGACCGATGACAAACGTTTATTAGCGGAACGTGGCAACATTTTGATCTGTTTATTGACTAAACTTCCTCAGTTACCAGTGTTAAGAATTGACTTTTTTTTTATTTTGCGCTTGTGAAAATTAAAACTTTATTATGTTCTTCCTTCCAACAAATTTCAAATTATAGATCAGGTTCAAATTGTTTGAAGATACACCTTTATTCAAATTATGATCTTTACACAACACGCGTTGTTATTTATTGCAGCTTTGAGATCATTCATGGTTATTATACGAGGTCTTTAATTTTGAAAAACAAACTAACAATAATATCTTACTTTAAAAAATAATGAATTACGTTATAAGATATATGTAAATAAGCTAATTGTTCTGTAAATAAGCTAATTTCCTTTAGTCATATTTCAACATTATGAATTATGCGAATAACGTGAATAATAGCGCTGATATATAAATATATATATGTATGCGTGTGTTTGTAATAAGAAATGAATATTGAGTAAAGCAATGTTGCCCGTTGTCACCGAAATTATTCAATATATACATTGAAGAAATAACGAAAAAAGCTAAATTAGATAAACTTAAATGTAAGATCAAGGGCGAGTCATTAATAATATCAATTATGCGGATGAGAAGGCGAAACAGTTGAACGAATGCAAGAAAATGCCGGATATTACGAATGACGTAGGGAAAAAATACAGGATGAAAATAGACACAGAAAATACCAAAGTGATAAAGTTCGATAAAGTAAAGATTTGTAGTAATAGCGATGCGATAAATATTAAAAGTGACAATAAACAAATGCAAAAAGCTACAACAGTTTAAATAATTTGGAAGCGATAATTACGAGCGATGGACCTGATACAACAGAAGTCAAAGCTGGAATAGGTATGACGAATCTGTCTTTTAATAATTTGGAGGAAGTATTATAAAATGTCTTTAGAATTAATAAAAGAAATGATACGATGTTACGTTTAGTATGTATTAAAATATGCATTAAAATCGTGAACATTAAATGCCGAATACAAAAGAAGGTTGAATGCGTTTTTTAAATGTGGACTTACAGATGATGACAGACTACTATCTATCGTCAACGATATTGAAGGAAGAAAATAGAAATATATCGATTACGGTAGGATGACTTCTTTATGTTGGTAGTACATAATGCAACGAATGAAAGAAGATATTAAATGACAGACTGTTACCGTTCTGTGTGCGCAACCTTCTTCATAGGTCCAAGAAGTGTGTGTTGTGCATGCATGTTTGTCGACGAAAAACCTTGAAGTACGGAAACATCAGTTCGTAAAATATCGTAGTATAACGGTAACGCGTTAACGTTATCCGCACACATTTCCAAGTCCGGATCTCTGTAAAGAAAATAAATTCAATGAAAACTCTTCTTAGCTACGCTTCCAATTAAAAATACTTGTCGGGGGATAGATGGAAAAGTCGGCGCGAAAGCCATGAAAAGCAACCTAGTATTAATTTCGCGAGGAAAGCTAACTTATATTATATTATTAAATACTGCATATTACAAATTATAGACGTTTAATTAATTTTTAGAGAAAAACAACTAGTTAATTTTGTTCGCCTCGTTGCCTCGAATAATATCTGTAATATGATACTTCTGAAATTCCTTCAATACGCCAATTTTATTATCGATATAATTGTGTACATATTCACCAGTGGTTCATCGTTTTCGGAGATGTTAGCGTGCGTTAACGGGCTGTGTCCGATTCCAGTACGAGCCGATATATTACGTCTTGCCAGCGATTTAGAGTAAGATGTATTCCAGCCAGAAAGTATCGATGTTACGATGACCCTATAATTTAGTACCTTTTTACTATTTATATAATTCGGCAGGGGTAAGCTTTTGAACGTTGATTTTATATTGGACAAGATTCAATTTAACTGAGTGACTTCGGCAAATTTGTTCTTGTAGTCGGTTGAAGAAAGTATTCATTATACATAACTTCTTTTCTTTATAGGAATTGACAAATAATATTTTTCATATACATGTATATATATATATATATATATATATATATATATATATATATATACATATACATGTATATATATATCACGATGTGCTCGTGCCAACCTACCGTCGAAACAGTTGCGCCTTATAAGTTGTCAACAATTCCACGCTATCTCATTTTTCCGGACAGCCTTTTATATGCCACCCCGCCATCTGGTGTATGGCCACATACGAACAATTTCGTCCTCGCTTATTGACTCCGTTCCGGTGTTCGTTCTGTGCTCCTGATAAAGATACTTTAAAATTTCCACCGTATGTCGTATTCTTCTATTTCTGTATATTCGGTGAAACTATGAAAAAACGTACTCTAAAATTTTATCGTTCTTGCGAAACATCTAATAAAAAATGTCGAAGATTACAGTGATCAAAATCGCCGAGCCTTGGATGCAAAAAAAAAAAAAAGAAAAGAAAAAATCAATTAATCAACATTTATTATTTATTTCGTATGGTTAAACTTTAAATGTCCGCGTTTGTACGCTTTAAAAACAGATTTATATTACCTTAAAATCAATTGATATTTAAATACTACAATATTATACGATTTTTATGCATGTTAAATTAAATTTAATATAAATATTTTTTTTTTTTTTTAATTTTTCCATATTGTAATTTTATTTTTATTTTCTTCGTTTTTGTCAAGTCGTTTGTTTGCATTTAGCTTATAGGGTAACTTTCAAGACCCTTGCTATATGTTTAATATTCTTTATGATTTATGGAATTTTATATCGAAATAAATCTTTTTCTTTCGTTTTTCAATCGATATGTTTAATTTTTTTTTCGCGCATTTAATAAGTTCGCGCACCAGAAAGTATAAACTTCCGACCTGTAGGTTTTTTTTATTTCGATTGTTTACAATATTACGTATAATTAAATGCGCCGAATTTTATTTTATATATATATATATATATATATATAATATATATATATAATCGTTTAATTGATTTTAAATTTTAAATAAATTTTTATTCGTTTTTTCGTATTATAATTTCAATTGCAACGATTTTTACGGAGATCCGGTTTAGTTGTTAATAATTATATGTATATATATATATATATATATATATATATGTATTCAAGTTTGGGTAAAGACATTCCCGTTAAAAAAAAAAAATATGTGTATTTATGTATTATATTAACCGGCACGTTAGAATTTTTTAAATTAAAAGAAATATAAAACTAAATGATTATAATTTTGTCGATAATTATCCTCTTAACAAGCACCGTTACTTTAAACGGTGTGATGTATTCGTTTATTGTATTACAATAATTTAGATGTACAATATTACAAAAAAAAATAAAAAAAAAAAAAGGTTTTAATTATAATAAATAAAATAATCCGAAAGCGAATGTGGCAAGCAGCACAATTTACAAATCAACGATAATAATCCGATAGCGAATGTGGCAAACACACAATTTACAAATCAACGATATACATAAAATTTATACATAAACAAGACACACTAAATAAACAAAAAAATAAATAAAAACTGTCTATTTTAATAATTTATTTTTATTTATTTGTTTAAATTTTCTGGCTGTTTAGCGTAATTGTTTATTATAAACCAAAATAAAATATAACACCATTTAATCACTAGAAGTTTTCTATTGCTAAGCTTTTCGACAATTACGTCATTTTCAAGCACACACAATAAATGTTGCATACCGCCTTTATTAAATTATTGTGAAAGAAAAAAAAAGGGGGGGGGGAAAGGGAAAAAGGTATGTAATATTTATTGTGTGAGCTTTGACACGTAATTGTCGAAAAGCTTCGCCATAGAAAGCTTTTACTGATTAAATGGTTTTATATTTTGTTTGGTTTATAATAATTAATAAAATCACTACTCTCCAATATATTCAACATGTAATTGTTTATGCATAAACTTTGTTGTATATTGTTAATTGCATTATTCACCACATTCGCTAGTAGATTATTTCATCATTACTAGTTTTTGTAATATTATACATCTAGATTAAGTACTTTCTTGTATTTTATTTTTCCTTATATATATATATATATATATATATATATATATATATATATATATATATATATATATATATATATATATATATTCTGTAAATTGTACAGTTTTCATATTTTATTTTTTTAATGTCCGCTTGACAACGGCTTAATGCCCGAAAATTTTAGATATAAAAGTTTGGTGATTTTAACAATTTTTCGATATATTTTTAAACGCTACATTCCGAACTAATTAAAATTATTCTATTTGCGTATTAGAAATCGTCTTTTACAAACTACTAAATTATAAAGCAGCTCATTGCGAAACGTTATATTACGAAAAAAATTTAATCGTGAAATAAAACTACAAATAACCGAGACGTATGATTGCGATATCGTGGTTTTAGTCTTTATTTTGACGTCGTTACTTTCCGTTTATATTATTATGATTATTTATTATTATTATTATGATTATTTATTATTATTATTATTATTATTATTATTATTATTATTATTTATTATTATTATTATTTTTATTATATCGACATTTTTAAAAGTGAAAGCGGAAATATTCTACATCTGTCAACCGAAACTGATAATGTTTTCCCTTGAAATTGCGGTAAATATTATAGTCGATCATTAACCAAACGAGCTGTAGTGCTCGTGCGACTGCGTCTTTAAGTCCCATGACAGATTTTCTTTTTATTCTTATCATAATGTATTGAAGAAGCGGTTAATCCGAACGCATCGCCAACTGAACCGAAACTTATTTTCGAGTTTTAATGCCGACGGTTTTAACAGATAAAAGATAATCCGATTCATTTTTACTTTTTTTTTTTTTTTTTTTATTTACACCCTTTTTCATTGCCGGCTTTTTTCCTTCGTCAGATGATACTTTAACGATACGTACGTAACAAATTTATTGAAATAATCTGGCTGTATTTAATAAATTTGTCGCCACCTACGTATACAACTTATTGCATTTTGTGCACTTTATTCTGTATACTGCATTTGTAATACCTCAGTTTTATACAGGTGAAACCGGCCGACGAATAAATAATAAACTAAGAGAATGCTTTTCTTCATATAAAAATGAAAATGACGATAAGTCACTTTACGGCCAAGACTGTAGAGTAGAAAAACATAATATTAGAAAATATAACAGATAATATAAAAATTTTAAACAAAGAATATAAATTTATTAAATATGATCAATTTTGATGAATTAATTTCAAATTAGTTTTATAAGTACTTCTATAATACAAAAATGAATCGCTAAACGTTGTAAGCGCATAACTCAACAACGCCTGGACCAATTTGGCCAATTTTTTTTAAAATGTTCGTTGAAGTTCAAGGATGGTTTTTACGGCGAGAAAAATTCGAAAAAAAATTTCAGGGAGATTAGGGGTTGAAGGGGGTAAATTATTTAAATTTCGATTTTGGAAAAATTTCGATAGAATCGATTTGGTAGACATTAAAATGACCGATACGAAACAGAAACCCGTTTTTCGTTACGATCGATAGGTGTCGAGTTACGAATTTTTGGAAATCGATGACCTGCCACCTTTGGCAAGGCATAGCGAGCGACGTAAACATTTTTAAACGATTCCGACTTTACAAATAGTCGTTACTATATAAGATCTATCGGATGAAACGAAAAAACCGCGAAAAAAATTTCAAACCCGATCCGAAAATTTCAAAAGGGGTACCTTGCGATTTTTTCGCAATAATTCGCGAACGATTCGAAATTTGGAAATAGTGTTTTAATGAAAGTTATTCGTCATTAAAAGACGTCTCTAACGATAGTATTGCCGTATTTTTATATCGAATAATCGCCAAGAAAATCGGGCTTAAAGGGTTTTGGGGTTTTGGGCCCTTTTTGAAGCCTCTATGGTAGCTAAAGGGTTTGGGTTGGTTTTAAAAGAAAGTAGACGTGGAGATCTATAATCTATGTTATTAGATAAATGTCTTAAAAATTAACCGGTATCGAGAAATCGCGAGTTGAAAATTTCATTTTCGATTTTTAAAAATTCCGTCGGCGATTTTTGGCCGGCCGATACTACAATGCATTTAGCACGGGCCAATGTTAATTGTAAATATAAATGTTTATAGTAAATTACATCTGGCTAGTTAAATGTATATCAAATATGATGTAAATATGCTTGATAATGACGTAAAGCTTTGTATTGATAAAAAATTATTACAGTGATTAAACTGTGTTTTTATTTTATCTTATTAATTCATAAAACCGCTACTCTCCGATATATCAACATGAAATCCTCGTTACATTAGTTTTTCGATGTAAATTATTATTAGTATCAATTTTATATGAGATATTATTGAATAAAAATATATGAATAAATTATTAACGCAGTCCTTTTCTACGGACGATGTTGAATTACAATAATAATATCCTTCGTGATGAACTGGGAATAAATCCTCATAAACTTATAATTGTATATGTAAGAAACCAATGAAGTATGTTTTGAATAAAAACTAACTACATAACGATGTGAACCCGGGTGACATAATGAAATTCTGACGGTCATTTTCTCTTTTTAATTTGCACATTTAAATTAATTATAAAACAGAAAGTTTGTATCTACGAAACGTTAAAATGAATGAACACTATTATTATTATTATTATTATTATTATCGACTCTTTCGGATAAATATAAAGATAACCCGAAAAATTATTGGGGTATTATAAATCAATTTATTGGTAAACATAAATAAAAAATTAAATAAATACGGCATTGTGATTCGGATAATATTTTGGTCGAAGGAAACGAAAAAGTATATTTAATAATTACTTTAAACACAACAGTATGGTGGTGAAATTGGTTAATAGGTCCGATGAGACAACAGTATGGTGGTGAAATTGGTTAATAGGTCCGATGAGGATGTTCATAAAACGAACGGTGGAAAAAGAATTCTTTTGCTTTCTTTGGTTAGACTTCTGAGTAACAAATTTTCTTTCGGTTTTGATCAGTTGTCAATAATTATAATTAAAGAACACTTGAATTTCTTTGTACCTTGACGTTTTTATTTAATGAATCATTTGCCTCGAGAATATTTCCGGATATTTTGAAATTAGGTGTTATAACGCCTGTACATAAGTCAGGGCTAAAAACTAACATTAAGAACTACAGACCTATATGTATTCTTTGATCACTATCTAAAGGTTTTGAAAAGTGTGTTTAAAAAATCATATCGCATTACTCAATGGGAATTATTTTTTTTTTTTTTTAGCTCCAATCAATTTAGTTTCCCGCCTAATAGGAGTATAAACGATGCTCTGAACATAACTCTTATATTGCTGATAATTTGGAGGATGGCCGTTCTCTACTAGCTGTTCATTTTGATGTGTGTAAAGCTTTTGACAAACCATTAAATCTTATTAAACAAATTATATGCACGCGTATTTCGAGAAAATACTTATTTATGGTTTAAATCATATGTAAGTAATAGAAAATTTGCGACGAAAATAAATAACGTTTTTAGTGATACAGCAATGTTACGATGTTCCACAGAGAAGTGTGTTAGGTCCGTATTTATTTCTGATATATCAGGTAAAACTTTAACTCTTGCTGACGATACAGTAATGCTAGTTAGTTCGCGTTTC
This sequence comes from Coronaproctus castanopsis, assembly GCA_032883995.1. Taxonomy (NCBI): domain Eukaryota; kingdom Metazoa; phylum Arthropoda; class Insecta; order Hemiptera; family Monophlebidae; genus Coronaproctus; species Coronaproctus castanopsis. Next base: position 59,410,107 of record CM065052.1, read on the forward strand.
CCTGGAGTGCTTGAACAACTTAACTTGCTCGGGATGATGTGAATAGGGTTACACCGCTTAGCAGTTAATACGAAAAATAAAAAAAAATTGTTGGGTATACGTATCAAAATCGAGATCCACTGCATGGTCTATCTTTGACCTTAAATAAGAATAACATAATAAACCGTGTATGCGAAATCAAATATTTAGGCGTTGTAATAGATAATAAATTGTCCTGGAATAGCCCTCTAGAATATATAAATTCGGGAACCTAAATTATTTATTTTATTAATGAAAAGCAATTACATCGGCTTTATCTTGCTATTTATCAACCTATTTTATCATGTGCTATAATATATGACCTTTAGAAGTTTTACAGAATCGTTAGCGTAGATTAATAGGAGGGAAAAATAGCTCTGGGAGATATTCTTAAACTGAAGGACATTTATAAATTGCACTTGCTCGAGTTTATATTTAGAAATAAAGAAAGATTTGATATTCGGATTAGATGGTTTAGCTATATCATCCATGCATGAGGCTGTTAAAGTACCGAACTTTAACAAATATCATACACGCGTGTAGAAACTTTATATGGGCCCTGCATATTACAATACAGTACCTATAGGTATAAGGAATAGTTTAAAAAATTATAAGACTATTGTTAGATATTTTTTATTAACTAATAGTTGATTGTGTTCATCTTTATACGTGCTTTTAGTTGGAGTGTGTTATTAAAAGCAAAAATTATTCATACATAAGTTTGATAATAAGTATTTAGTTTTTCTTTTTGCAGGTGTAAATGTGCGTTATTTTGTTATTGTGTAATAATGTGCGTACCTAATGAGTGTATGCTAAATTATATCCCGGTGTTAAGTATATATATATGTGCTTTGTATGTGAGTTATATCATTTTTCTGTCTTTATACGTTTCCCCCAACCTATGTGTGAGCGTATGTGTGTATACTTATGTCTAATGTGTTGTAATATGTGTATGCAATGTGTGATGGGTACGGTATAGTTATAGAGCGCGTGTATATAAGAAATTTCACTAAGGTGATTTTTTCTTTTGTTGCCTAGTATTAATGTGAATAGTTAACGATGGCCTATATGGTATATTAATTTTCTTATGTAATCCGCGACTCGCGTAGAATTGGGCATCCGTAGAAATGTTGCGTGTATTATTCTATAATTATTTTTGAAATATTTTGAAATAAATTGAAATTGATATTGAATTATTATAAGTATTAAGTAATAGCAGTAGTATTAATAATAATAATAGTAAGGGGAATAAATTTAAAATAGTCTCTGCTACTACTGAATGAAGTAATTAAAATATGGCAAATAATAAAAAGTGAATACTGCGAGACTGTATTAGGGTATGAAACAGTTTTACAACTGAGCGTGGAATGTATGTGTAAATTTTATATAGAAATTTACTGTATATCCGTATAATGATATTTGAACATGTAAAATTGTATAGATCCGTTGACAATCGAAAGTTTGACGGAACATATTTTGTAAAACATGTAAAGAATGGGGTGGAAGTGTAAGTGCGCGTATTGGGGTTAATTCGTGTGTTATTTGTATGGTATAACGAATATATGGGTTTGAAGGAAAAAATAATAAAGTGAAAATAAGCACACAGTCTACCTTGTGTGGACTGATTGAAATGGGTGTGCTCGGCGCATGACAGATGTATGTACGAATAAAGATTGCGATAAAATTGAAATGGCCAGTGAATATAAATAACTTTTGTAGAAGAGAAAATGCGTACTTACCTACGTTCTATACACTCGTAAATTGCGAAATGAAAGAGACGATTAAAATGCTATATTACGCATTAGTAGATTCTAGATTGAAATATGGCGTGCAAGTATAACCCCCTTATATTACTAAAGCATAAATCGACTAGAAACAATTGTTTGAGTTTGAGCGAAAAATTTCACACTACACGATTTAATTCTAGAAGAAAATGTTGTCGATACAATGTTATAAAAACGTTAAATTATCTGAAACAGTACGAAGCGGTTTAAATCCAAAAAATAAAAAATAAACGATATTGAGAAAATACAAAAAACGTTAAGATATAAAACACAAATGTCGAGAACGAAATACGGTAATCTGGACACCGGTTAAATTTATATAATAGTAAAAATGCGGACTAGGTATACCTGAAAATATAATAAATACAAAAATATAGTTGCGATGAAACTATATTTTAAAAGAACGGTTCCAAGGCGACAAGACCAGAGAAATTTAAACGAAATATATTCAAAAATGTACTGCGGGGAGGAAAATGGATGAGATAGGTGAATACTACGGAAAATAAACCAAACAATCGGTATAAATGAAAGGACAGTACTCAATTAGAATTAATTTTTCTGAACCAATTTAAAAAAATTATCGTGTAAGAAATTTATAAAAATATAATTTAATTAGCAATAATACCAGTCGACAAACGAACGCTTGGTAGGAAAAGCAAAAATTGTAATTCATAATTTTGAATGCATGTAAGTATATATATATATATATATATATATATATATATATATATAACCGGAACGGGGTGCGTCCACAGATGGCGGATAGTGGAACGGCCTACAGATATGTAGGTTAGCTGCGAATAAGACGTCAGTCGAATAAGCAGTCGCAGACCAACAGCGGCTACTGGTGGAAAGCCTCAAGTAGGTGATTCCAGTAGCGACAGGGCAAGGAGACACGAGGATGCAGATGGGCAGCTTGAGGACCTGCTCATTAAAAGTCTGCAAAATCCTGCGACTGTCTCTTCCTCGGCGAGTTAAGGTCGCCGTAAAAATCTTAAATTTGTTACCTCCTCAGTAACAAACCACTGCCTTGTGGTTAGGGTATTGACCCAAAGGCTAGGGTGTCACCCCGAAATAGTGACATCTTTTCTTCCTTTTTCCTCCTTCCTCCCTTTCTTCTTTCCTGCCTTTTGTTTCCTTTAATCTCTTTTCTTCATTTTTCCTTAAATCCCTTTCTCCTTTTAAACTGCCTACGAGAAATCGTGCTGTTCTGGACATACCGATCGTCTTGGATTTCCTTGCCACTGGAAAACATGAAAAATCAGATTAAAAAATTAGATACACGTCATCAGAGATTCTTACGTAGAATTCTTAAAATACACTGGACTGATCGAATAACAAACGAAGAAGTATTGGCCCGAGCACATTGCCGCACAGTTGATCGAATGCTAGTCGGTAAACGCCTAAATTGGACCGGACATGTACTTAGGATGGAATATTACCGAATACCTAGAAGAATGATGTATGGCGTTCTGGCAAATGATAAACGTCCGCTCGGTAGACCACGGCTAAGATTCAAATACGAAATCTCCGGAGACCTAAAAAGTTTAGACATTCAACCATTAAAAGATAAGTGGGAAAACATCGCCCATAACCGTACAGCATGGTCCGATCTAGTACTAAAATCAATCAATATCAAACGTGAAAGAAGAAAGCCCTCAGTTAAGAAGAATATCACACAACAAAATGTAACGTGTCAATGATGTAACTTTAAAACAACGCACCGCATTGGATTACTTTCTCATATGCGACATGATAATACGAAGGACTCATACTCGGTCACAAGTGAGGATAGATAATGATAATGATATATATATATATATATATATATATATATATATATATAAATATATATATATATATATATATATAAATATATATATAAATATATATATATATATAAATATATATATATATAAAATTATTAAATATAAACATCATAATTATAAATATAAAGTAATGGTTACCCGTAGCGCTTATTTTTATATATGTATATTTGACCGTAAATACTTCATTATATAAAAGTTGGAAAATATTCCAATGTAACTATCTCATTGAAAGGCAATGAACAGTCTATATTGTACGTTAATCTTAATTAATTATATTTTTAATTATATTTAGAACATACATATATGTCGCGGTGGCGTAGTTGCTAGAGTGCTCGGCTGTCAACTTGACGGTTCGGGGTTCGGAACGAACACGTGACATAGAAAGTTTTCATCATTAGTTAATTCTTAATTATCACGGAGAAGGCAGTGGCACTCCGTATAACATCATAAGCACGCGCATCTACGTTGCATATAAATAGTGCCTTGAATGCTGGCTAATTTTGTTAAACGTACAAACGGCTAGTCAAGATGTTCGCCAACGAACAATACGACGATGATGATGATGATATATATATGATGAACATTTTCTGTATTATTACTGTAACAGTGACGACATATATTATTATTAATCATCTTTATTTTTTTTTTAAAAGTGACGCACTCAGGATTTGTATGTGATGTGGGCTCAAACATCCTTAGAAAAATTTAAAAATTCCTAATAAAAATGAATAAAATAGACAGAGCCGAATGTGTAATAAAATTCGACTGACAAAAGAAATTATAAAAGATCGCAAATAACAAGGAAACAAATAATAACAATAACAAAAACGCAATGGTCACGACCTGAGTCAGATTCGAATGCCCATCCGCCCAACCAACGACAATTTTTTTCTTTGTATTGCACAGTCAGCTGGATTTTCAATGTCACCAGACAGAATGTAAGGAATATTTTCTAGCAGTACTTTTTGCAATCTAGGCTGTTTTTGCACGCTCTTCAAAATGAGGTTTTACTAGTGGTAACGCGAGCTCTTTCAAATATTCTTTTCCGTTTCAACTATGATTTTAGCTGCGAAATTGTTTACAGCTTACAAGTTATACACCTTCTTGATTATGTATTTTATACTTTTCTAAGCCATCTGGAGGACTTAAGCACAGTGTAACTCTTCGTGGGTACTGAATAGAACCTATTTGAGACATCTAAAAGTTAATATTAAAATTTTTATCTTTAAAACGAGTTAAGATATCACAAAAAAAAACACCTTTTAATTTACCCTTAGCGTCTGTATCGTATCTAGATTTAAATTCAGTAAGAATTAAATTATTGATATATTTGAAATTACTGCTATTCAGTTTACTACATTGAGTTAGTTTGTATTTGAAGATAAGGGATCTTTTTTTTTTTTTAATATAAAAGTCCATTGGCAATACACGTGCAAAAACGTGTAGGGAAATATTAAATACAGTAAAGTACGAAGATGTTACATCTATTAGAAATTTTCTACAATTAGAATTAACATTACGAATATATTGTTTATTCAAAAATAAGGTAATATGTACTAGCGCAACACAAATATAGTGACTGTATTAGTCCTTTATATAAAATTAGCTTAACTTTGTAATTTAAACCCTGTAATTTTGCTGCAAGTGATTTAAAAATATAGTAATGTCTATTAACTTTATCATTTATATATATGCTTGGAGAAGGTTAATTTGTTGTCTATAACAAAACCTAGATATTTAATGGAACTGACTTAGAATTATTAAGCTTAATATTATTATACATCATTTGCTCATATGTAGAATAACGACGTGTAACAACCATTATATGCGATTTGTTAATTTCAAATTTTAAGTTTAAAGAATCAACTATTAAACAAAGTTTATTAGGTACCGTGTTCCATCTGTCAACATGAGAGCGGAAAGATCATCAGACACAGGTACATTATAAATAAATAATAAATCATATCAGCGTAACTGTACAATTTGACGTTGTGGTATAAATTGCACATATTACGATGAATTACTAAATATAGTATGCAGAACTGATCCTTGAGGAACAGCATGATTGTTTTCGACAATGATAGTATCATCTTGATAGGTCAATTTTACATTTCTATCAGATAAATAATTATAAGTTAACTTTATGATGTTAAGACTAAAACTATTTAAAATTAAGGTATCGATAATAACTTGGCGATTACAATTATTAAAAGCACCTTCAATATCGAAGGACATTACTATAGAAATATTTTTCCGTTTAATATTAAAAAGTAAATTATCGTTAACATCGTGAATCACTAGTTCAGTAGAAAAATATTTTCTAAAGCCGTACTGGTACGGATCCAATAATGCCGATTTGTCGATTTCAGTGTTACGGAATATATATATATATATATATATATATATATATATATATATATATATATATATATATAACAAGATACCTCGTATATGCTATTATTAATATTATTATTTAATAAAAAAATAAATAAAGTATTTATAAAGAAAAATTTTATTTTATATTTTAAAAAAAAAGAAAAAAAAACACTAATATATATTTATTAATGAAAAATAATAATTTAGTTAAAAATTAACCTGACCGGATTTGTAATTGTTTTTCAACCATCCATTCTCATTTTCATTCTAACCGTCTTGATTAAGAAACTAACAACTGAACTTTGTAACTGAAAAACTAGAACTCCCTTAAAAATGAACAACCATCCCTTTTTATACATTTTTTTAAGCATTGTTAAACAAAAATTACTGGATTTTCTTCATTATTTACTGGCTGTATTAACTAAAATTATTTGGTCAAACTAATTTACTGTTTTTTTTTCCATTGACTAACTAAAGTTAATTTTAATTATTGTATAATAATAGTTTATCTACTACAAATCCGGTTTGTTTATATTATAATAATTTTAATATATTTTACTTTAATTAAATAAATAATTATATATATATATATTGTTTTATTATTTTAATTAAATTAAATATTAGTTTTCCACCTTCAATATAATAAATTTAGATTTATTATAACGTGAACATACGACGATCGTCGTAATATATATATATATATATATATATATATATATATATATATACATATGTATGATGCATTTGTGAAAAGTGTCAGATGCATGTTATGAACATGTACAGCTGCATGATTTGGGTATGTGCTATATGTAATATACGTTTTAAAAAAAAGTATTATTAGCGCTGGTATTAGTTTTATTTTTTTATTCTATACTCCTTTTGAACCTATATATCATATCATCATCATCATCATCATCATCATCATGGTACCACGTCCATTACCGAACGTATATAAAATTAGCATTATATTAAGGTTTTTTATTTTATTTACACGCCTCCACACACTATATATATATATATATATATATATATATATATATATATATATATATATATATATATGTATATATATTAGCATCTTACAAGGATATCATCTAAAAGACACCTGCCTTGATTTACCCAAGAAATTGGTCGTGAACTAAAACTGAAAACTAACTTTGAAATCTTATAAGAAAACCGATTATAGTAAATTTAGTAAACGACGGGCTGAAGTTAAAAAGCTAATGAGGAATGCTTTCGATAATTATATTCTTAGGACTGAGAGTGGTATTCAAAAGAACACTAACAAGAGTAAATTCCAAAAAATAAATAAGGATTATTATGACTACTATTTTTATTATTAAACTATAAGTGCGTCTCGACATTGTTTTTCCCTCAGTCTTCTGAACAGCTTGTCAGGAAGTCCCCGGTGGCATATATGCGCGAGGTTAACCGATTCAAATTTTCGTTGAATGTCCATCATCGAAGAGACATCCAAATCATCTTAAATTATACCGTCGCGAACGTAGTATGAGACACTATCATCATTCTCAGTATTTTCGATTGAAGCTACTTTATTTTGTCGGGTGCTTTTTAGCGGCTGATCTATATATTTCTAAATCGTATCTCCAAACATACAACGGTTTTATTCACAGCATAACTTTGTTCGAACGAAGTGGTTTGGATTTTCTTCTCATCAGTGCGTATAGTTGCTTATTTTCTCTCTCTACTATTACTTATATTTAGATTCCGTGTTAGGCGCTTGTCGATTATTCTTCATACCGATAGATCTATAAAAATTATTTCGGCTTTCTTTAATGTGTACAAACTTATTTCCGATATTTCGTCTGCGACGAATGTACTAGTTAAAATTTGACGTGTCGAAAATCGGTATTTATAAAAATGTAGGAATAAAAAAAAATCCATCTGGATTATTTTTTCTTTAACGTTAATGACGCGTATAATAACAGAATATAACAGCCGGTATTTCCTTAAAACTGATGTACGTTAGAATGACACATGCCCCACCATACTTCATCGGTAAATAAAAACCGAAAAAGTTGAACCTCAATCTGGTTAGTTTAAATTTAGATTTTAATGATATCGCTCCTACCAGATGATTATTCGGGACTAACCATGTAAAACAACTGTGAAGTAAAATATATATATATATATATATATAAATGTCGTAGCAGTTATTGTAAACAATACCATACACGAAACTGTTATTATTATTATCGTCATTATTATTATTATTATTATTATTTTGTTTTATTATTACTATTAGTTTTATCGTTGTTATATTATTATTGATTTGATTTGATTATTTACCCACGTGCGAGAGCAGTGCGTGTACGCTTACAATTCTCTATGAGAAAGTGTGAAATTGTTGCTTAAAAATTATAAATGGCGACAAAAGTGTTTGGTTCTCTACGTCTGTAATTTCAATTCAATTCAATAAAGTATATTTATGTTTTTATACATCAGCAAATAATAAGTAAATAAAAAAATGCGCATACCGAGCAGCGTTAACGCTCTTACTACGCGTCTTAGGAAATAAAAGAAATCTTAAAATTTATTTTATAATTATACAATAATTATACAGGGAAAAACACAACTAAAAACCCTGCGTAGCCGAAAATAGAGAAATTAATTAATTATAGTTTGATCTTAATAGTACATTAAGGATATGGGTAAAATTATACAAATTATATTAAGGTTAAACAAATAAATAAGAGGATAGAAGAGAGAAATACTGATACAATAGATTACATGAGGATAGAGACTTATTAATAACGACTTAAGTAGTTCGACAATCTGGTGCTAGAGAAGTGAATGTTTAATTCTTTTGTGTTTATATTTTTTATATTTTCTGGTCAGCGAGTCGCGAGTATAGTTTCCAATTCGCTGTACGATAGGGTAATGGCTAGTCAGGCATTTGCTGTAGAACCTATCTGCTTGTTCCTGTACTAGCTCAGGAATAGTACGCTGATGAAGAGCTGCATGCATGTCAGTTATCTTAGTATAGTAAGGGGTATTAAGTACAATACGCAGACATTTATTTTGAACAATTTGTAATTTATTTAAGGTGGAATTACTAAACCCGACCAAATTGGGCAAGAGTATAATAATATCGGCAGTATGTATGCTTTATATATTATTAGTTTGTTTTTAATACTAACTTTAGAGCGTTTGTGAAAAATGGGGTAAAATTTTATATAATAGGGAGTGCGCTTTGTCCGTGATGTGTTTAATGTGTTCATGGAACGACAGTCGCATGTCCATTGTAAGACCAAGATATGTTACACGAGGTTGCCGGTTGCTTATTTCAATGTAGTGAGTTATTTGCGGCCTGCGTCTCGTAAATAGTATAGCTTCCGTTTTTTCGGTGTTAATTTTAATTTTCCACTTTGTGTAATATTTGTATATTTTGTAATAACTTTTGGTGAGTCTGTTTGTTATTGTATCGATTCGATAGGAATCTGTAAATAGAGCAATGTCATCGGCATAAAGAGATGTATCAACATCCCTCAGCCGAGGCAAATCATTAATATATAAAATATATAGGAAGGGTCCCAAGATACTACCCTGTGGAACTCCAGCTGTTAGTGTTTTAGTACTAGAGTAGGTATCATTTACCTTAACAATAAACTTCCCATCAGTTAGATACGATTTCATGATCATTATAAGTTGCTTGGGAAAGCCATAATGAATCATTTTGTATATTATGCCATTGTGCCACGTAGTGTCAAATGCCTTTTCTACATCTAATAACAATAGTTCAGTATGTTTGTTCAGGTTAAACCGATCAAGAATGTGATCAGTAAGGCGTGCTAGCTGCATGACGGTTGAGAGTTGGGGTCTGAATCCAAACTGGGTTTCGTTTATAATACTATGTTCATCTAAGAATTGTTTTAATCTTTGAAGTATTACTTTTTCAGCTATTTTACTAATGTTACTGATTAAACTAATAGGCCTTATATTTTTGGGTAATGAACTATCTTTCCCCACTTTTGGAATGGGAATAACAGTTGAGTTTTCCATATTTTAGGGTAATGACCAGTGATTATAATAGCATTAATTTTATTTGTCAAGTATACTATGGCTATTTTAGGCAGGTTCTTGAGCATTAATGTGTGTATTAAGTCTTATCCTGTGGATGACTTGCATTTAAGTCTTTTTATGAAATAATTTATTTCTTTTGGTGTGGCGAGCTTAATTAATGAGTCAGATGCTGGCGGAGCGCTACAATATTTACGCACAGTGAGATCAACTTTTTTTGTATGAGATATGGTGGAGAGGGTTGTGTTTTGATTATGCACTTGATAGTAATGGTGAGCTAAGAATTCAGCTTTATCTTTATCAGAATATGCAATATCTTTATTGTGCGTTATTGGCGGAATATTAACATGTACGCGCGCGAAATTCTTTGTAATGTTCCAGAGGCTTTTGTCCTCGGTGGACAATGATTTTAATTTGTTATGCCACACATCATTACGATGTTCTAGGAGCTTAGTTTATACTAAACGTGTTAAGAAGTTTAGAATTGATTTTAGCCGAGTTGTTTTATACTTTTGGTGCTGCTTACGGAATAGATTTTTAATTTTTATTAACATTTTTATGCTATAAGGAATAGTCATGGGGTTAGTGTCAAGTGCTTTCTGCGGGATGTGTAGTTGTGAGGATCTTAGGATAACATTATTAAGAAATGAGACAGTATTATTAATCTCGCTTGGAGAGTGAGGACGTGTAGATATGTAATAAGTAACACAACAATGCATAGTGAAAAATTGACGTTTGGGATTTTTTGCCGGCATTCTATGTAAACTTCTAAGAATAGATGCTATCGTTGATTTCGATTTTGGTGCCGGAACAAAAAGCTAATACATGTATTTATATATAATCAAATATGTATTTTCTTTTTTTCATAATTTTGTATATTGAAATTTATTTCCAATGCTGAGTAAAATAGCATTAGTTTGGTGTTCTCATTTATATATATATATATATATATACATATATATATATATACATATATATATATATACATATATATATATATATACATATATATATATATATATATATATATATATATATATATATATATATATATATATATATATATATACAAACATCGTACCAGCCGTAAGTGCTGCAAACAACGCAGATCCGGATAAAAGAACAGGTGTGTTAATCTAATGTCTCCATTGAAGCACGAGATTGTGAGAAAAGGATTAGAAGTAATACGATGAGAATAAAATTGAGAAGAAATAATAGTTATAAGAATAATAAAGTACAGTACTTAATAAAAAAACACGCTATCATCTGTGGAAACAGAAGTAAAACTGGACTCCGTTAGGTGATCGGGATATCTGCTCGGGTAATTTCATCATTACTTATTTTTAGAGCTGGGCATCTGACTTTTCTATTTATAGATTGTAACATGTCGGCACTTATTCGGGTTAAATAGCAAGCGCCGGCTTTGTGCCCATTACTTAAATGATTTTTGACTGCTGTGTTTGAATAATTTGCATCTGAATTCGGCAAATGCCGCTAAGATAGTCTGACTGCCGGAACTAAGACTGACTGATATGTTGAATAAACTCTCAGAATATTACGCCCACAACCGACTATTTAAATAAAATTCGAAAATTCACGTATCTATTTTCTATTTAAAAATTTTTTTGAAACGAGATAGATTAAACAATGGGAGCGGGGAATTGATCGAAATTTGGATTAAACGACGGCTGCGAGGAATTGATTGCAATTTAATAAACGTCGTATATTTAAATCAGTTCTTCCCTTCAATTTACATAAGGCGTGTCTATACCTCACACTACCCCCGTGCTACTATACGGAATACTCCGTTGAAGTGGTATGAGTAAATACCACTTTGAACACATAAAAGTTCTTCAACGTACAATACTGAAAATGCTAGCCTAGGATCGAATGCCTCTTACTGTTCTTAAATATCGTAGGTTACAATTACGTATTGAATAATGCAAGTAAATTTAAAATTACTTTCGGTAGCGATAGGATGAGATCGATACAGGTAGCTCGAATAAGAAGGACAGACTTTGTACGCTGATCTAATCAGTTATACTTTACTTCTACCTTAGAATATAAAAATCGATTTGACGAATTATTATAGTTATTATTTATTCAGCTGTAACGATTGCATCCTATATAACAATTATTCTATTTACCTATATTGTACTATTAATAGTAGAAAGCCGTAACGAACCGATGTTTAAACATTTCCGTTTTTATGTAATATTAGTCATATCGTATTTTATAGTATCCATTTAGGTTCAAATTTAAATTTCTGTCTTTAAATAATAAACCTTAGTGTATTTTACAATAGAGTATACTTAAATTACTATATAAGTATCAACATAACCCATTTTTTATTTACGTTGATCATTAGTTTTATAGAACTTCATTATGTCAATGTATTTATAGTTGTCTTTATTCGATTATATATATATATCATCATCATCATCGTATTGTTTGTTATCGAACGTCGTGACTAGCTATTGTATGTTTATTTTTACGTAAAAAATGAACTAGCATTCAAGACACTATTTATTTGGGACGCAGATGCGCGTGCATATGATGTTATACGGAGTGGGGGCGCCACTGCCTTCTCCCTGATAATTAAGAATTAAATAATGATGAAAATTTTCTATGTCGTGTGTTGGTTACGAACCCCCGAACGTCGAATTAACAGTCAAGCACTCTAGCAACTACGCTACCGCGATATATATATATATATATATATATATATATATATATATATATGATTTTAGTTTAGTTTTAGTTTTGAAAGAAGTATATGCGGAATTGACGTTGTAGATAATTTTGTGTATCTGAGATCAACGTTGACTAATAGCAGAAGCTGCTTACCGGATATAAAACGCAGATTATCATTAGCGCGCAGTGCTACAGTTAGACTCACAAAGATCTGGAAGGATACAGCACTGACATTGAACACAAAATTGAATTTGCTAAATTGCATAGTCTTTCCAATAGCTACTTATGCGTGTGAAACATGGTCCCTTACTGCTGAGTCTGTCAACAGAATAAATGGGTTCGAAAGCTGGGGACATAGGAGGCTATTATGGATATCACGGATGGACCGAAAGACTAATGAATATGTTTTCCAGAAGTTGAAAATACATAGACGTTTATCAAGCAGAATAAGAAAAAGATTTCTTGGCTTCTTTGGACATATTGTGAGTGATATGAATTCTCTACAACGTCTAATAATCCGTTGAAAAGTGAATGGACGAAGAAAAAAAGTAAGACAAAGAACGCGCTGGGCTAATCAGTTGAAATCGTTAATTGGCTTAAACATGCACGAAGCACTGCTGGTTGCTCACAATAGATTAACATGGAGATCAATAACATATGCGCCCGTTTCTTAACATCACTACGCCCTCTAGAGAAAAAGAATATATATATATATATATATATATATATGTGTGTGCGTGTGTGTGTTTGAGTGTGGATTTATGTGTATAAAATCTATCCATGTAGGAATATTTTGTATGATGTGTATATGACGTTTTGAATGAGCATCAGTATGTATCTACCATTCGCGTAATATCACGCAAAGGCGATGTATTTTATTTATCTTAATTTACTGTAAATCAAACGGAAAATAAATCTGAATTAAAAATTTAAATATTATGATTTTATTATAATTATTATTATTATTGTATTATTAATTTATTATTATCGTCGTTATTATTGCGCGAGTTTAATGTAATTTAATTTGCGCAATCGTTGTAAGTATCATTAATTTAACATGATTAATGTATAAGTACTTGTGACTAAAATGAATTATTAGCATTTATTCGATATGTTTTACTTTAATTTTATTTAATTTATTTATTATTTTATGATTATTTGTACGTACACGTTCGAAAAAAATACTCTTATTCACCGTCAATTCTCGGAATCCGATTCATGTTTGTAATTATTTTTTATTGCATTTTAAATTATTTAATAATTTCACCTTATATTACTATTTAGTTAGTTAGTTCCGATCGTTAGTAAGATTTTTACTTCGTTACGCGATGTTGGTTTTCTCCGTGATTTAATATTTATCTTGTAATTATGTAAACTTTGTGTAATTTAGTCGCTCGAGCTTTATCGATATTCAACTAGTCGTTTTCTTCGCGAAATAATTAATAAATAAATACTTTTTCTTTTCGAAAAATTACTAAATAAGTTTGATTTTGACCGTAATTAATTAGGCCTAATGTTCGACATTAGACCGTACTACATGCGGATCAACTTGGCTCGCCTTGCTCAATGTTTTCTTTATTATATATTTTTTTTTTCATCGCTTAACCAGACCGTTACACCATTTGACCAAAATCGGTTGTTTTGGCAGTTGGACTTTGTATTATAATAACGACGCCGTGAATTCTTCCGTTCCACCCTGTTTATTTAGGAGAGTGTTCCAATTCTCCTCGACCGTCCGATTATTTAATTACTTGCCGTAGTTAATTTATGCGCGTTTTAATTCGGATTTATTTATGGTGCTAACCTTAAACTAAATCAGCTATAATAGAAAAGTTAAACTAGTTCATAGAGTTTAACGATATAATTAACCTACAAGCGTAGAGTTAGATTTTTGAAAAATAACCCTGAATCTTCGAACGGTCGTTAAAAAAATCTCATTGGATATTCTCGATATAGGAGAACGTTTTTCTTTTTTTCTTTTTCTTTGTTCCTTGTTTGACTTGTAACTATCCTAATATGGCTATCTAACAACAGGGTTCGCTGTTTCACATGTGTGTACATCCTGTGTACTTGCTATTTTACTTTCGTACAATGATAAGTTTACTACTAATCAATTCGTTTCATCATTTTCAGTTTCCTCATCACATTTTCCACGTAAATTATCGTGCAAAATTTATAAATTTATATAAATATATAATTATTATTATTATTCCAACTCACTCGTTGCCGATTATAAGTGCCTTTTCTAATGATATCCCTTTCTGTTAAATAGTGCAATTTCTGAATCTTGTATGCGATATTAATCCGATTTTATAATTAGATATATAACTGCGGTGTGCGCATTCATACTGATCTACTTTCTTCCTCCTTTTGTGCGATTTCTGACAGTGTAAACATCTGCTAATCTTGCGGTGTCATCGATGAATTTTCTCTATTCAGTTCTATTCAACGCCGACTTTTTCCAAGTTTTATTTTCCCTCGGATTGATACCGTTCTTTTTGATAAAGTTTATATCTTTCACCGATATGTAATATAATACCATCCAGTAATCGCTTTGGTATGCGATTGTTATCCATATAACATGGCCAACCCATCTGATGAGCCGCGCTTTGGTTAAATATTTTTCTATTTCATTACAGTTTCCCATTTTCAAAATTATTTCATTTGAAATCTTATCCTAACACGTTATTCTTAGGATTTATCTGAGCGATCTCATCTAACATGTGTCGAGTTTTTTTAATTCGACTGCTCCTGATTGGCCATGTCTCGCAACTATATAACAAGGTTGATAATACCGTTGCTCTGTAAACATTTAGTTTCAAATTTTTATTCCTAAATACACGTTGCGGCAACTTGTTGTAGGCGATCGTTGCATTTTTTGTTCTATATTTTATCTGATCTAGTAGTTGCATTATATATATATATATATATATATATATATATATATATATATATATATATATATATCAGCTGATCAGGCAAACTTGGTACCGCCTAGCAGTCGACGAATGTCGTGTTACCTTTTAGCTAAACTTAATTTAGGATTTAAAAAACACGTTATTTCAAATTACACTCAATATACACAACCAAGATAAATTGACATGTCGAAACAACGTTCCGCTCGAACGCAATGCGTATATGAAATTTCACAGAATTGACCTACAGTGCTCAAACGCTACTATTAAATTACGTTCCCAATTTTTTTCTTAACGGCTAATTAATCTTGTACATATGTTATTGTGCGGGGGGGGTGATTTAAACGTATTCGGATATGTGAAAATTTTTCGAAATATGGAAAAAATCAAAATTTTCGTATGTCCCAACTGCAGTGCCAAACGCTACGACGCAACGCGTACATCAAATTTCACCGAATTGCATATCAGCGTCACCTATAGTGCCCAAACACAACTATCGAATTAAACTTAACGATTAATGAATCACATGCACGTACGTTATTGAGGAGTGTTCCGATATGTGAAACATTTTCAAAATATAGAATAAAAATTTTCGTATAGCCCAACTGCAGCACCAAAATCTAAACCATCCGGGAACCAGCTTAAACACACACAAAATATTATTAAAATCTGTACGCCCGTTTAAAAGGAGTTCAGTCACATACACACGTACGGAAGAATTATATACATATAAAGATATACGTGTATATGTGTTTGTGTGTTTAAGGCAAATGCGCGAAATGTTACTTATTTAATAACATTTGGTCGATCGCGAAATTTATATATTTACAACGAAATTAAATACAATTCCGAGCAGCTTCAACATGATCCATAAATGTTTCTGTTTTTTTCTATTAGCGTAACCTTACCATAAAAAAAAAAGTTACTAACCTCCTGTCATAAATGATGATTGACAATTAATGACATGAAAGAATTAAACTGAAGAAAACGGGCATAAATAATAATAATAATAATAAGTTATTTTTGAAGCATCATACACACACAAAGTTATATATATATATATATATATATATATATATAAAATAAAATAAAATAATTAAAATGAGAGACCGCATTTATTTCTTAATGCGAGAAGAATTCTGGAGTAGAAACAAACGCAGACGGCCGTTATTTATTCCATATAAGCGTATGAAATAAGATTATTCTGTTTTGAAATAACTGCCGTTGTCCGGAATGTTAAGTGTGGTTAATAACTCCTAGGTCATTTTAATTGCGAATGTATGATGTATAAATTATATGTTTGGACTTTTACACACACGTACACACACATATATATATATTTATAAATGTATGTATGTATGTGTTAATGCACGCTGTTAATAAGTGAGAAGGTCGTTTTAAACTTTTAGAAATACGTATCTTGGCTTTGTTGAAGATAATAAAATCGCAGATGTATTGAATTTAATGAAGAAACCGGCTGAAAGTAATGTGTATGAATTATTCGACTCTCGAATACGTTGACGGATAAGTGGCGCAACCGAATGTAAAATTATTTTCTTACATCAAAATTCGTCCTCAATTGCGTTACAACTTCAATTTCGTCTCTTACGCGCTTCAACATCTTTTAGGACACCTTACGCGTCTGGTTCCGCGCCGAAGCAAAGGAGTCAAGAGATTCATGCATGGCGATGAATTATTCTCTCCGGCTCAAAGTCATTTACTCGATGGAGGCGCAGTGAAATTCTGTTACACAAGTAGCACTGCCTTTTGAATCTGAATGGTCCTGTTCTTGGGTACTATTAATGGAGAACTCGCGACGAAAGGTGATAAGTATTTTTACAATTGAAAAAAAATGCAACCGCTTCAATTTCGAATATATCGAACAATACTGAAAATATTATTCGAGTACAAAATTTAAAAAAAAAACGATAAACGTTTTAAAAATTGACAGATCTACGATTTGACTTTATCAACCGCGCATAATCAGTTATATACACATTATTGGAAGTTATAAAGTCAATTTTATTATTATATTCCAAGTGTGGACTTCTCCAAGTCCACTTCTCCTCAGGATTGTTTTTATTTATTCATTTTTATTTCTACAACGCCGTGTGAATCTACCGAGGCTATTGCGGCATTTAACAGTTAGATGATGAAGTTGAGGAAGAAAGGAATTATATAATTGAGGGAATAGTTGAAGAACTGTTGGAGAGGAAACCGGATAATGTATGCGAACGGACATGAGGTCGATTGTAGTAAAATATGGCGAATAAGATAGGTGGTTAGGGAGTAAACAAAAGTGGTTGAGCACGTTGGAAAATGATTTATTAACTCTATACAGTTTGTATTGATTATAAGTTACAAACTATTCAAAACACACTCCTGATGATCTAAGGGACACTGTTCCTCATCCTGTACCCATCCTATCTGGTAAGTTACACACTGCAAGGAACTACTACACACGTCAGTTTTCATATTTTTTTTATAACATGTACACTTGTTTTGTTTCTGCCACACATCACTTACTCGCAGTTATACTAGTTTCCTGCACCCTTATACTCGCAAATTACCAAATACACTTGCCCCACCGACTTAGTACGGAATGGGGTGACCAAAAAAAAAAAAAAAATCTATGTAACTTATTATTCGACAAATAAATGGTATTTCGAATTTATTTCTAGTGCAGAATGCACGTTTTTCAAACATTGTTTCAAGTTCATCCCGTCGGTAACCCGCCTTTATGTTCAAGTCTCTAACAATGATTGTCAGCCAACAGCGATCTTTTGAAAAGATTCCTGTATCTGTTTATAAAGTTCATCTACTAGTTCATTTAAATACGTTTCCGTTGATGTATAAACCTGAATAATTGCTCGTCGCATCTATGCTATCTTATTGAATACGCTAATGTACTGAGTCATCTTGTTCCGCCGTTGTCCATTTATATATCGTTTTTATGTATTTTACATTATTATATCTCTCGTAGTGTAAAGCACTGATTGCGATTTTAATTGTATGTTGTTTTCGCCGAGACTTCTTACTTCACCCATTTCGGCTATGTCCCAGTATCATTTAGTTCTTTTTCGATTTTCTTAGCCCCTGGTTGCCTACGTGATTTATGTTTATTCTAGACGGTAGCATAATTCTCTGTTTTGAGTAAATCGGAAAAATCGCTTTATGCCTTCTGACGGGTTTATTCTTTTTTTCAACTGGGGTAATCTTATACTCTGTTAATATCGTTTAATATGGGTGTCTTTTCGTTACCTACGCTCTTTTATTATAACGATGAATCATTCCCTAGTAATATTAAAGGAGCAGGGTGGTATTGCCTTTAAGATTATTCCATTTCAGGATTTAATAAGACTTGAGATAAACGACCTAACTTAAGTCAGCGAGTTTGTTACCTACAAAGCAGCGGGCGAGAGTTATATACACACGCTGCTTAAACTCTCCAACGGTTAATAGACAGTCGTAGCTATATTACTCGTGTGCATTACCTGATCTCCGCAGGCCACAACAGACGTATACGAATATACAATTTTTGAGTATGACAAAACAACGTCATCAGTAAATCACACGTGGAATTGTAAACCGCTGTCGATCGGTGTTGTTAAAAAAAAGTTGGGCAATTTAAACTAAATACATTGGATGTTTCAAAAAGCGGAACTCTATTATTACGTACGTAATAATAGATGAAAATTCGCAATTGTCTTCTACGGCTTCTTTACTTATCCAGCAAAGTGGTACTTCTTTACCGACCAGCTGAGATGACGAAAAGACCTTTTTACTACCAAAACTTCTCATCCTACAGTAGGATTCGAAGTTAGGTCATGCAAGCTAAACCATTAGCGCTACGCTATTATGTCATATATATATATATAATATTGATGGACTGATATTATTCGACAACGGACGAAAATCTCATTTGTAGAATATAAACAGTAGTCAGAAGGTCGATGGGAAAACTTACCGTCTCAGTGACGGGCTAAAGAAGGAGAAAAAACGAAAAAAAAACACATTTATTTATATAGTGATAAGAGTAACATACTTTACAATATGCTTGTCGACTGAACGTTACTTGTTACTTGTATCAGTGCAACATTGACCAGAGGCACGAATGAATGGAGTTTAGATGTCAATTAGGATATTAGATAATCTGATTTGAAGAGCAGCTGAACTTTCAGTTCGTTGTCTTCGAGGATTTCAGGGAGGGAACTGGGTATGCGTAATTAGGTACGGAATAAATTGAATTATAATCTACCGGTAGATGACGAATGGATAAGGGAACAGAACACATACGTTACAAGTAGGAGAATCTGATTTATTAATTAAAAAAAGGAATGAGAGATTTTTGCGTGGCCAATGCGCGGACGACATATTGCAACTTCTTCTTTACAACTGGATCTTGATAAAGTATTCCAACGTCTTCGCGCAATTAGAAAAAAATGTAAAAATAATGATTGATAATTAGTAGGAAAATTTTTTTTTACAAATCTGCGGTTTTGAAAGTAAATATGTATATATATACAATAATGTTGTTTAAAAAGGAGCAAAACAAAATTTAAAAATAAAGTGAATGAAATTAAAAAATTAAATATCGAGATAAATATTTATGTAGCATTAACCTCGAGTGAATAAAGGAACAAACCAAAACATACAGTTAAAAGTATTATAGAAATCTACGATTTAATCTCCTATGTGTTTATATTTAGTATAGATGAATTGTAGTAGTCTGGAATCATAGTGGTCAGATTATTTTCACGCGCGGAACAATTATTGAAAAGAAATTCTGTCAAAGCGAAGAATGTATAATCTTTGACATAAGGGGAAAGCTATTAGCGAATACGCTTAATTTCAGCGAACCGAGTGGAATTTAAAATGCGCCGTAAACGTCTACTTTGGATTAACTGTGTATCTGTTTGTGCTCGGAGTCAGAGTCAGAAACAGGGCAGAAGAATGTGCTAGACAGCATGTTAGAAAGGGAAACGCTTAAACGTAATTTACGATTACACAGCGTGTAGATAGCGCATATTATTTTGTTAATTTTAACAGTTGTAGGTTTTAAATGCTGTATTAAAGTTCAGTCTTTTATCAATAAAAACACCCAAATATCGGATTGAGTCAAACTAAGCGACGCACTAAAATTAATCACCATGCCCTACTACCAAGGTTGACGACTATTAATAATTATTATATTGTGTTCTTTAATGTTCTCCTCTTAGAAATGTTTAGCCTTTCGTGCTTATAATTTGTATAGGTATGAATAACGATGCCTGTGAATAGTCTCCTTAGAAAATTTATTCTAGTTGCTTTCCGTCGAAATCTCAAAAACGCGATCCGACTTACCGGAATAATAAGCGTATTCAATTAAAAAGCGTATATAATATTCGCTTCTTGAAAAAGGATATTAACTACTTAAATAATGACAATAATAATAATCAATCAACCAATCAATGATCAATCGATATATTTCGGGAAAATAAAGTTACAAAAGTGAACATTTAGATACATAAAGTTTGCAAATGAGCATTGTCTAAGTTAAATATAAATTCAAGTTAGTCAATTGTAACGCGAGAATAAACAACAAATATTTCAAATGTAAATTATAAATAGTCTTTTCTTACGAAAGCTCGTATAAGAACCTTAAACAACGATAAGTCCACATGTATAATATACACAGGTGTACAAGTGAATACATAATCAATCAATCAATCAATCAATCGATACATTTCAGGAAAATAAAATTACAAAAGTAAATATTAGATATACATAGTATGCGCATCGTGTGCACGAGTAGCTAAATCCGATATAAATTCAAATTAGTCACTAGTCGTGTAACGCAAGAATAAGCGACAAGATTTGTAAAATGTAAAATATAAAATACAGCCCAAACGAAAGATACCAGGGCATTGAGGGTATTCAGGGTAATGAAGTATGTGATCGGGCTGCAAAACTTGGTGCATTGGAGGGTATTCTCATTCCGTCCTCCTGTTTAGTAGCATCCGCTCGAGCAGACCTTCTTCATCGATGGAAGTCTATGTTTTGTAAAAGACGGTTTAACTTTTATAGATCCATCCAACCTAACCTCCCTTCCACATCCATTCTCGCTCTTACGCCTCCTAAAAATCTCTCAGCTCGACTTTTCTTTTCAATCCTGGTCAGACTTCGTTCCAACCACAATTGCCTTCCTAGCCATTTGTACTCTATCAATCTCACTCCATCTGTATACTGCCCTGTGCATGCGGGAAATATAGCCGACGTTAATCATGTGATTTATGCTTGTGATTTGTATACCAGGAATACCTTTATCAAAAAAATTTTACAATTGAATATTTACCCCCCCCCCTACTCGGTGGCTTACTTATTGACCCTGAATAACAACGATATCCTCACAGCTCTGGCCACCTACGTCTTTATTTCTAAAATTAGTCTTTAAGTCGTTTTTTCTTTTTTCTTTTCATTTTTTTTTTTTTTTGAATTTTTAACAGTGTACACAATGAGTAACTTTGGTTATTAGACTTAAGCCCAATTATTGTAAATAAATAATAATAATAATAATAAAATACAGCCTTTCCTAAAACTTATATAGGAACATAAACAATAAGTCTGTATATAATTGTATAAATTAATACATAAAGTCAGTGTCAGCTTATAATAGAAGTGTAAATGTATTAAATATGTCATGTGAAATTAAATATAATAATAATAATGGCAATCATAAGAATAATGGCAATAATAATAATAATAATAATAATACATATAGCTTGCTCGTATAATTAAACGTAGCGAACTTGTCAGCGTTGTTTTAAGTAAATATTGATGATCAAGCATTATGCTTTATTTAAGCTTTCGCTATGCGTGTTGTTCGTGGTTCAATTAAGTTTTTTCTTTTATTTTAGATCGTACACTTCGATATGGTGTGGTTCTCATTATATAGACGACGAATTTCCAGCTTAATATTTCACGAACGTTAGTTTTGTCAGTGATGGTGTATTAATATAGTAGTAGTTAGTATTATTACTAGTAGTGGTAGTAATTAGGTTATTTATTAACGCTAACTAAAGGATTAACGTAATTTTAACGATAACCGCGTTGTTTGAAGCTTTGATATGATGTAACTCGAACTGGACGAACGAATTATTATAACCGCGTTACGCGACTGTCTTATTTTTAGTTGGCTTTTCTTTATTATTTTCAAGAACTTAGGCCGTCTGTCCTTCGTAAAGTTGGCTTTTTCCGTTTTCATTTTAAATTTACATACTCCGATACGTTTTTCGTCTTTTCGGATCGGATATCGGGCTAACCGTGGAGGCGCCGTTTAAAAATACGTTTTAAATTAAAGTTATATTTTCAAGTTTAGTTAATTTTAATTTAAACGAGTCGGTATTTGGACGGGGTAAGTGTATTATATACATATACATAATTTTTTCCGGCTAAATCATTTCGATTATTATGATAAACGAAAGTTTTCTACAAAAGTTTATACGTTCGGTGTATTTCAATCTTCGCATTACCTTAACTATAATTACCATTTCTCGTATAAGATGTCGTGGGAAAATGTTAACCTTATTACAGCGAGCTATTCTTTTTGTATATATATATATATATATATATATATATATATATAAAAAGGTGGACGGCAGGAAACAACAAATCAAGAAGTTTTGAAACAGGTTAATGAAAGGCGACAAGTATTGATTAAAAAACGAAAACTGTGTTAGATGGGGCATTTCGACATGGAGGATTGCCGCCATATGCAATTGAAGCATACATCCCAGTAAAACGAGTAAGAAGTAGACCACCATTAAGCTGGATAGATAACTTGAAGAGAGATTCCGCCTTCTCCAGTTATTCGGAAATGAAAAAGAATGACCAATAGTCGATATGAATGGAAAAAGACGTTACACCGGATGTTGATGATGATGACGATGACGATATATATACTCGGCTATAGTTTTGGATGAAATTTTGCCTGTATGTATACAATTGAAAATGACCCGGTAAGATGGAATTTACGAATTTTAAAATTTCGGTCGCCAACCTCGAGTACGCTGCCCTTAAATTTTGAAAATTTATATTTTCTCGTCGTCTTTTTTCTTTTCACGCTTATCTAAATGTACGGTCGAATATTTCAACTCGATTCGAATATTAATTCGTTTTTTTCCGCGTACATGTCGATACATAATAATTAAAGTTTTTTCGTCTCGGGCACCGTTTCAAATTATATCGAAAATTTCGGAAATACCAAGTTAACCCTACGTTGCGTGAATTGTTTATTTATTTATTTTTTTAAAATTATTTTAATTAAATATTGTCATACAATAATTAAGAGCTAAAATTATGCAATCACATCGATCTAATACTTAGGTTGTCCAAAAGAAAACTCTGCTATAACAGATACGCAACATTATAAATGCACCATATGTATGTATTTAAGGGAATAATAATAAAAAAACGTGTACCTAAATGCTACATTTAAACTTACCAATAGCTAAAAACGCAAGAATGCCTTTAATAAAAATTTTCTCGCAAATTTATATCTAATACAACATTGTAATGCATAATGTTGCATATTAACTACATTTCCGTAGTTGATAATATGTCGTAGAATTTGTCGTTTACTAGATGCACTGTAGAAGGTTAGTCTACGAAAGAATTATTTCAAGGAAAATTTATTTCCATGATATGTGCCTCCTTGTGATATTTGCCAATACGAAAATGTTCGTTTGTAATTCCGGAAATTTATGGAAATAAAATAGTTATATACTGATTAATATCTAAATATATTTTCGAAAAAAAAAAAACATTATTAATTCTTTGATCTTATTTATTCATTCGAAAGTAACAGGAGAGGCGAAAAATGTAACATCGGACATTCATTTAATGGCTATTCTCTTACGCGAATGTGTGTATATATTGTCTACTTTTGGAATATATTCATCGAATTAGAGTGTATACGCGTACTACATTTGTTTTTAATTAAGTTAAATGCACCCTCTATTAACTAAACCTTCAATTTTACTTATATTCAATCGGTAGGAATTTTAGTACCGCGGAATATTGTAAAAAATTAAGACGAAATACAAAGGAAAAACAACAAAATAAAATAAATTTCGATTTTTAACTTAAATTACGAAACCCTCTGGGAATTGACGATATAACAAAATTGTTAAAATTATATTTATTATTTTTATGATTATTATTAATAATAATTACAAATATTCAAATAATAATGAAATCAAATTTAAAATATTTCCATAAATGTAAAAATATAAAGTTGTATCGCAAATTGAAAGAAATAAATAAATTAATAATTGGATAAAATATTTGTTGAGAAAATAAATAATTTAAATAATGATAATAATAACACCATAATAATAAAATGAAATCAAATTCATTTGTTCTTTAATTACGTATAATATAATAAATTAACATAAAAGTAATAAAACCGCCTATATAGCGGCGGCTGTATTATTATTATTCCTAAAACTTATAAAAACCTGATAATTCATCCGTACTTACTTCTAAGTACTAGAAACCCATAGTGTTTATAAAAACAAACACATAAATGGCCATCCTGAGCATTATGTACAAGTAATTTTCACAGTTAAATTTAATATAAATATGTTTACTAAGTACATTATACTAAGAAACATCCGCATACGCACAATGACCCTTAGCGTATCCTGAGAATGATGAGTACGAATTTTTCTCTACCACAAAATACGATAGATATTGACGAAGATAAAAAGTTTCATTTGAATTTTTCTGACAAGTTTGATAATTAATTCATTCAAAATGGCATTTAGTATTTCTTTCGTCTACCAACAGATATTAAGTTTTACCTTCGTAATTAATTAAGTCAGTTTAAGTTCTCTACTCAATGCATATAATAATAATAATAATTATTATTATTATTATTATAATATTAAGAATATTCATAATTTAATTCGATCAAATTTATTCGTTTTCCATACGCTATCGTCACGAATAAGAATTAAGGCTTTCCAATATCTCTCGCGTTATATCGCACAACGGTGAATATTGTATTATTTTTTGTATTATTACTGTTTGTTATTGTGATTATTATATCGTGAAAATGATGCATTATCTTTCCACGAATCGAAATAAATTATATTTTTAATTTTTGCGTTTTTGTTGTCTGTTACAGGTGAGTTAAAGTCACAATCATTACCGAGAACCGCGTTTCCTTGTACAGGTAACCTTAATTAAGAGTAATCCGATTTTTACTAAACACGCACGCACACATTGCACGTGCACAATAATACTAAAACTGACCTGGTGAAAAAATAAATAATCTAAATTTTTTATCAATATAACAATACTAAAATTTTTTCAACTGATTAGCGCTATCTTTCAACGCGTATGTAAACTAATATTTTTCATTAACTGTCGTAAGATAGCGCATACATAAACGATTTACACCGTATTTTTATAATTTCTTTTATCAAATAACTCTGTTTTGAATGTATTTTATATATATATATATATATATATATATATATATATATATATATATATATATGTATATATATATATGTATGTATGTATGTATATATTTATATTAAGTTGTGCACTAGTACTGTATAGATTATTTTAAAGAGATGATATGTCATCGTCTAAACTATTTATAGCAACTTTAAAGGAAATATTTTTAACTAGGATATGAGAAAATCACGGATAAATTTGGGACAAATATTGAAGAACAAAAAGACGGGTTTGGAGTTAAGAAAAAGAATTGCACGTTGTTACATATGGTCCGTGTTGAAATACGCAGCAGCATCTTGGACAACGAACGCTGAAATCGAGAAAAAATTAAACGACTTCGAAATGTGGACGTATAGAAGGCTGCTTAAGATTTCGTGGACCGATTTCGTTTCTAATAAAAATGTGCTGAATCGAGTAAAGTCGATAAACCGACTATCGTCCGAGACATTAAAGAAAAAAAGTGAAAATATATCGGACACAAAATACGAGAAGAAGGCATTTTTATGCTAGCGGCCCAAGGGAAAATAATTGTAAAAACAACAAGAGGAAGAAAGAGGATGGAGTACATAACAACCAATCTGGGTATTAATTAAACGTACGAAATAATGAACGCAGCTAGAAACAGGAACATATAAGACGGCTAATGGTTCTTCGCGCGCAACATCCTGAAAGGAGACGCAACAAATTAATGATGATGATGAGACGAGTGAAAATAACTGAAGAATATCTCAATCACTTAAGATTTACAAACAACATTGTGCTACTAAATACTATCCAGCCTGGCATATCGTCTATACATTAGCTCAATACTCCCATCCAAAGGAGTATGATAAGAAAGTTTATTGTAACAATATATACTGACCACGTCTCGATAGTAATATTCGTTATTTAAATATCTTCCTTCTCAATTTTGCACTAATCCATTCGATGTTGATATGGTAGCCGACTTCTGTAGTTTCCTATTCGAATGTTCCTACTACCGTCCTCAACATGCCAGAATCAGTTGATTTCCTTTTACATATGAATCAGTTGATTTCCTTTTACATATAAATCAGTTGATTTCCTTTTTACATATTTTTTCTCCTATTACTATATATCCTACTCAATTCCGAATTCTCCTTCTATCGTATCATTTTACTGTATGTGTCCTCTCGGCATTTACTCCTACTAATATCACTTTTTACTTTTATATATATATATATATATATATATATATATATATATATATATATATATATATATATATATATATATATATAATTTCTCTATAGAATAAATAACGTAAGTTAGCGTATTTAATAGAGATATGCTCGATAGGTAAACCACCGCGGAAGCCCAATAAAATTGTTTTTTTTTTAAAAAAAAAAATGATAAATTCTATGAAAGGTGTTTATTATACAATGCTGCTTTTGAAATCACTATAGATAATAGTCGACGTGTTATAAGAATAACATTTTTAAAACTTAGACATTTTACGTCAATTGAAAAATTGGCATTTTGATTAGCGTTAAAACTTCATGTACCGTGTGTGTATATATAGTGGACATCGTTAATAAAAAAGGTTAAATTTAACAGTGTTATACAAAAGTACATTACACTCACGCGACTTTATTATATATTATATAATATACGTTATATAAAACTTGATAATAAAGTATACTCCGAATTGAATTAATATTTTTCTGCGTGCGTTATTAACGAAGGGTGACTTTTTAATTTGAATGCAATATACGTTTGTGTGTACACACCTTTGCGTGATATTTCCGTTTCTATAAAAATAAACAAGTGTGAAAATAGAGCTCACGAAGTTTGGTACGTCGAAAGCGAGCGCCCTGTATATATGTTTATACACTAAAAACGAAAATGAAGGGGAGACTTTTAATGACCTTTACAAATTTTATAGACGACCTTAGAAAAAATATTAACTTGGCTAGTCTGTAAACGAAAAAATAATAACATGAACGTTAATACGGTGAAACGGGTTTAAATTAATTTTTTAATTTTCCTTCGTGTAATGGTGTATTTAAACGTAAATTAAGTCTACAACAATAATAATAATAAATTTCACCACTTGTTACTTGTCGAAAATTAAATGACTATTTATTAAGCGCACGAAATTAAATTATATTGAAAAGATCACAACTATAAGATTTTCAGAAAATACGGTAGTATTTACTAGCGCAGAGTAAGAAATGTTCAATTATCATCAACAATCGAAGTTATTGATGAAGAAACCGGTTTCGCACGCGACAATTAAAAATAATGTTTAATTATCGATAAACAAAATAAAATCCGTTAAAACCGTTAAAAGATAAACCAACCGAATTTATTTGGCTGTATATCGAGAACTGGCGAATGAGACGACGAATATCGTCACAAATTAATGATTACGGTATAGGAGATTGATGGGAGTCAGCCGATTGATTCGCTTGACTTCGCCACTATTATCTAGCAAATCAATAGCCAGCGGATTAGAGTGTCTATCTAGTCTTTTCAGGTACCGAGCGCCGTACATTCCTATTTCATCCCTCTGATACATGTGAAGATAATCATTTCGAATGTACAGGATGCGCTAAGGATCTCAATACCTTACATTGGAATCGCTGGATAATTTTAATTTTGGAATTGGAAGCTGTTCCTCATAATTGTAAGTTCATAAGTTTACACAGTTTAAATATGGTATTGTAAAGTGTCAACTTAGTACTCAGAGAAAGATTAAATTTCCTTCCTAGCAGTCAATACTTCTTATTGAGTCTTAGCTCCTTACTTTTCTTCTGAATATGCTCTTTCCAATAAAAGAAAAAGAATATATATATATGTGTGTGTGTGTGTGTAAACTCGTCTGCATAAAAGAAGTGAATAAAGTGTAAAAATAAATTCATCGTCAGTGCGGAGCTGTGAAGTCAATCTAATTAGGGCTTGATAAATCCACAAATAGCTACTAATTCTCTGTTCCGACTTATTTGTTGCCAATTGTTCCCAGTTGTCATTCAAATCTGTCGATTCAATTAGTTCCAATGTTTGACCTTTGTACCTCTTGCGCGATCTTGCTTGCATTCTTTTACCTTGAAGCACTTGTTCGTATAGTATTCGTTTTCTATAGTATTCGTTTTCTATAGTATTCGTTTTCTATAGTATTCGTTTTCTATAGTACCATCTACTCAAATGATGTCGGTATTATTATTATTATTATTATCATGTATATGTGCATTTTTAAACAATAGTTAGAACTATTTACATTAATTTTTACATATTCCTTGTATTACAAGTGTCCCAATTTAAAATTATATTTCTGCGCGAATTATAAGACAAAAACTGTAAAATAGTTTGTAAATAGTATTTTGTTGTTTATTTCATCTCGGTTAAGCTAAATTTTTTGTTACTATCTGAAAATATTTTGTACGTAAATAAATGAAATTCTAAGTTAATTGTGAAGCACGTATACACGACGTTAAAATTCGTAACAATTAATAGATGCCAATTTTATTTCCTAATTTATATAAATATTTGTTATGAATTTAGTTTTTTCAACGAGAATTTTTAACCCTTCTTTACCTACTTATTCTTTTAACAACTCGATCTGCCTTTTTAATGTCTCCACAGATTCTCGATAAATTGTCAGATCGTCTGCTAAATCTAAGCAGTCTATTGACATATCTTTTTTGTATCCTAGTGTAATTATTCCGGTGGTAATATGTTCGTCATTCACCGCTTTCTTCAATTCTCTTATAACTTTTTCCAGTACGCAATTAAAAAGCGATAGTCCATCACTTTGCCTGATTCATGTTTTAATTTCAAATTGCCTATATACTTCACCTCTAAATTTCACTTTTGCATATGTGTAATGTTATTAATAGAGTGTTAAATTTTCGGCTCGGCATGCGGTCATTCAATTTTAGTTATCGTTAAATTTATTTTACAGTAAATATGTAATAAAGACTTTCATTATTATTATTATTATTATTATTATTATTATTATTACATGTAAACTATGTGAACATCGCCGTGACTGGTAATGAGAAACTTGTCGCCGAAGAGTTTAATAAGTATTTTGTTTCTTGTGTAAAAGACATCTTGCATGAATTTAAGTGTGATCCGCAGACCACTACAGAATTAAATCTGTGTCAGTGTGCTGATTCCTTTGAATTTGCAGAGTTCACTTGTCAGAATGTTGAGAATGCAATCCTCTCGTTGGCGAACAAATACTCGTTCGGTTCGGACAAAGTGTCTATACATTTAATAAAAGAAAATCTCGGCTTTTTTGTGGCTCCTTTAACTTACCTATTTAATGCGTCCGTGCATGAAGGTTTGTTTCCGGATGTGCTAAAGTTGGGGATTATAACCCCAGTTCACAAGAACGGTGATAAATCTGTTATATCGAACTACAGACCTATATGCATTCTGTCGACGTATTCTAAAATATTTGAAAAATGTGTTAAAACAATGGCATTAAATTATTTATGTAATCGAAAATTTTTCAGCCCAAATCAGTTTGGTTTCTTGCCACATAAATGCACGGATGACGCTCTTTTTCAACATGTTTCGCATATTACACAGGCATTGGAAGATGGTCAGTCAGTCTTGGCAGTCTATTTCGACCTAAGAAAAGCTTTTGATGTAATTGATCACAATATCTTGTTAAAGAAATTGGATGCTCTCGGATTCAGAAATAACGTAAACAAATGGTTTAAATCTTACTTAACTAGTAGACATTATAAAGTAAAAGTAAACGAATGGTATAGTAACGAAGCTTAATTTCAGTCCGGAGTGCCTCAAGGTAGTGTACTAGGTCCTTTATTATTTCTTATATATATAAATGACTTATGCAGTGTAAAAATTTCTGGCCGTATTTTTAGTTATGCGGATGACACTGTGCTCTTGGTGAGTTCACGATTTCCTGATAAGCTTCAGCACTTGGCGCAGACAGATGTAGACATAATATCTCAGTGGCTCACCTTAAACAAGTTAGTATTAAATACAAAAAAAAAAAACGAAATATTTGATATACAGTTTTCAAGAGGATAATTTATGGAGTGATATTAATATTACTTTGAATGACGTTGTAATCGAAAGAGTAAGAGAAGTCAAGTATTTAGGTTTAATTTTGGATTGCAAATTAGTGTGGGATTCACATGCACGTTATGTGACTGCAAAATTAAGGAAAGTAAATTACCTTTTTCATTATTTAAAACAGTACTTTACTAGAAAACATCTCTGTCGATTGTACATAGTCCTGTATCAATCATGTTTAACTTACGGTATTATACACTGGGGTGGGGCTCCAAAGTATCATCTTGAGCCTATACAAGTACTTCAAAATTCTGTGGTTCGTGCTATTGTTGCAGATAGTGAGAACAAGAAAAATACGTTTTTAAATTTGAGCCAACTATATGAAGTAGCTATTTTGGATTTTGTTTTAAAACGTAATCAGTATTTTAATATATTTACACTTGATGGTATTACAAGAAGTGCCGGGTTAGATAAAGCGCGTCTTCCTCGTTTTAACAAGTCCCATACGCGAGCGCAGTGTATGTACGCTGGAGCCGTTGCTTACAATTCTCTCCCAGAAAGTGTGAAATTATTGCTTAAGAATTATAAAAGGCGACGAAAGCGTTTGGTTCTTTATGTATGTAATAAGTAGTATAATAAAGAACAGTGAAAAATATTGATGTTTTGGCTTTAAATGAGGACATTTTGTGTAACTTTTCAGATGGGTGCTCTTGCAGGTTTTGATTCTGGTACTGGATGGAATAGTATAATTGTATGATCATATGTATATAACTGTATATATGTATATATATGTATGTATGTGTATATGTGTGTGTATATTTCTTCTTTATAATTTGGTTCACCGAAATTTATTTTATTTTCCTTAGTTCAGTCATTCTATTGTAATTTGGTTTTCTTATGTAAATACTCGGTGTATTTGGTATTAATTTTCATGTGTAACTGATTAATAAAGGAGATTGTGCGTATTTTTTTATTTTTTATTTTTTATTTTTTATTTTTTATTTTATGTTTCTATGTCTGTTAGTATACATCAGTACTTAGTTAAAATGTAATGATAGTGGATTTTATATAAGATAATGAACTTATAATTGTTTAAAATGTGTGAGCAGATATAGACTGTTTATGGCTGGCAGCGTAGAATGGTATTTAACGATTAAGCTATTTTAATATATTCAAATTCTAAGTGTAACTCAGTGTTAGCGCATTCGTGCGTATAACTGAGACTATAAATATGATTAATATAATACTTTATTCCATTTAATTTACTATTACTAATTTGTTCATACATGATTTTGGAAATTTTGTAAAATATATTGATTGATTGATTGATTGATTATTATTATTATTATTATTATTATTATTATTATTATTATTATTATAAAAAAATAAAGTATTTATAAAGCAAAATTTTTATTTATATTAAAATAAACTATTATATATTTATTAATGAATTAGTTATAAAAATAATAATTTAATAAAAAAAATTTACTTGACCGGATTTGTAATTATCATTTTATTCTAACCGTCTTGATTAAGAAACTAACGACTGAACTTTGTAACTGAAAAACTAGAACTCTCTTGAAAATGAACAACCATCCCTTTTATACATTTTTCTTAAGCCTTGTTAAACAAAAATTACTGGATTTTCTTCATTATTTACTGGCTGTAATTTATTTTTACTGGCTGTATTAACTAAAATTATTTGGTCAAACTAATTTACTGTTTTTTTTTCCATTGACTAACTAAAATTAATTTTAACTATTGTATAATAATAGTTTATCTACTACAAATCCGGTTTGGTTATATTATAATAATTTTAATATATTTTACTTTAATTAAATAAATAATTATATATATATTTTGTTTTATTATATTAATTAAATTAAATATTAGTTTTCCACCTTCAATATAATAAATTTAGATTTATTATAACGTGAACATACGACGATCGTCGTAATATATAGCCGGACCATTTGGCAAAACAAGTAATCTCGCGTATTGTAGTTTTCTTGGTAAAACTAATTACCAAAGTTTTGCTGGTGGGAAAATATACGTTCTTAGCAGTGCCCCATTTTTCAATTGTCGTAATAATATTTTGCATTTTTTCTTCCATTTTAGTAATGTCATTTCCTCGTATGTATATATTGCTAAATCATCTGTAAATATTGAATAATTATTTGGTTATTTGGTTATTTGGTTAAATGTTGCGACTTGCTTAGAGCTAGTATAAATAGTAAGGGGCTCAATCGAGTGGTATAAAACTTGCGTTGCAGAATTCTACTGGGTAATTGTTTTCGTCGAAGAAATTAATTTTTACAACAATTATTATCATTATTAAATATAAATAAACGTATTTCGGGATTCTTATTTTGACAGCGCGATCCCCGTTAATTTTAAAATATGACGTTTTCACCCCTCCAATACTCTATATGGTTTAATGACGTATTATTTTTAAAAATGTATTGTTCGTAGTTGGTATAATGTAAAAAGGAAGGTGTCAACCGTAATTCCTTTCGATTCTTAAATTATACTCAGCTGTCACTAAACCCTAAAAAAAAACAACGTACCAGCGTACTATGTTACTCTTTGGTTACAAGAGTCTCAGAAGTTCTGAACTCAATATTTACTATTACTACGCTCGTCGATAAATAAATAACCCTCGAAAACGTACGCCAGCTGTACACATCAATTATGTTCTATTATTAAAGTATCGGTTATCAGTTGTATTATGTGACAAAATACACACACACATATATATATATATATTCAATATACGGTATATTTACGCATTAGTTATTATTACTAAAATGACTGACGAACCTGGTGTTTCGCTCCCTACTTTTGAATTAGGTTCCTAAGAAAAAAAAATGGTTTCTTATTTTTGTGGCCGTCCTTTACATAATTGCCCCGTTGTTGTTAAATTTATCGGTTTTGCTACTAAAGTACGTGCAAGTATCATAAATGCTTTGTCCAATTTTTATTATGTTGAAACGGAGTTTCAGAAATAAATGATCACGTGTTAATAATTTGTTTTATATATATATCACGTCATCATGTTATGCCTATATCAACCCAGAGCTGGGTGTATGCATGTCCTAGATATTTCCAATGATTCCCGTTTTATGCAACTGGGATCCAATTGATCACTACATTTTTCACAATGATACCTCTTTTTCTTTATGAATTCAATGGGCACCATTGCAGCATGTGTTTCAACCACCTACGCCATCATC
Organism: Coronaproctus castanopsis; assembly: GCA_032883995.1. Lineage (NCBI taxonomy): Eukaryota > Metazoa > Arthropoda > Insecta > Hemiptera > Monophlebidae > Coronaproctus > Coronaproctus castanopsis. The sequence goes on from CM065052.1 coordinate 59,444,513, forward strand.
TCTATGACGTGTCCACGTCCATTTCAATTTTGCTATTCGCTCCACTGCGTCACTCAATTTTGTCCGCTCCCTGATCCATTGCTCTGTTTTTTCACCTGACATCTTGTATTACCCTTTCGTGAGCTGTTTTGCGTTTTCTTGATGACTATTCCCTTTGTGAAGATATATATATATATATATATATATATATATATATATATATTGAAATGAAATATTTATATATAAATATTGTAATCGAAAAATACGTGTTAATGTTATATATATATATATATATATATATATATATATATATATATATATATATATATATATATATAATAAAATATCTTTTTATTTTGTTTCTTGTTTATAAATTTTTGAACCTATATTAATAACAACAAATATTTATTTATATATAAAACGACATATAACATTCATAGCTTAATTAAATTACAACGTTAATATAATTATAAAATAAATATAAAATTTTAAATTATTGAAAAACCCTGCACCGTGCAACAAAGTAAGTAATAAAATTCCTATGACGATATAACTAAATAATAATTCTAAATGCTAATATGACGTAAAATTACGAAATAACAAGAATACAATAACAAATTTGAAAGTAAACGATGTTTATGACGGCTATGTTTTTAACGCCGATAGCGCATAGCGAATGCGCAGGCTAACCATATCGTGTAGTCGTAGATTATGTTAATTAAATCATTATCGTGAAAAAAGTATAATAAAATTTTGCTACTAACGAATAATTGGAAGGTTTAATCGTCTACGCATCTGTTGACTTTTTTTTTTTTTTTTGTACCTACGAGCATTGGATTTAATTCTGCAATACAAGTTTTGAACCAATTGTGTAGCCTTCTGTAAGTACTGTCGGCCATCGGAACCCAAACCGCACACGCATATATTAATCTCGGTTGAATTATAATCAATCAACTTTTTTGTCGGCAGTATTACGATATGACACCCAATGAAATGTGGGAAAAAGTATATCTGGATGTTTTTATAAACACCATGTACAGCCCGGTTTATGCGGCTGGTGAAGGTTAGTCGAGAGTCACCCCTAAGAATTTTAATTCTCTGAACCGAGGTATTAATGTGTCTAAAAATTTATTCGTTGATTATTCTAATTTGTTTCGTGAATATATATTACAATTGTCGCGGTGGCGTAGTTGCTACAGTGCTCGACTGTTAATTCGACGTTCGGGGGTTCGAAACCAACACGTGACATAAAAAATTTTCATCATTATTTAATTCTTAATTATCACGGAGAAGGCAGTGGCACCCCACTCCGTATAACATCATATGCACGCGCATCTATAGTACCTTGAATGCTAGCTAATTTTGTACGTAAAAATAAACGTACAATAGCTAGTCAGGACGTTCGGCAACGAACAATGATATATAGTACATAGGCTATCGAATATATTCGTACTTCATGTTGTGTTTTTAAGAGACATCTCGTACGAATTAAATAATTTCTCTTATAATTATATAATATTCTTTATCATCATCATCATCATCATGGTGCCGTGTCCGTTAGCGAACGTTGGCTAACATGCTGGCAGTCCTACGTCTGTCTAAAACTGCTCGGAACAAACTTATTTCTGATAAGTTGTACCAATCCGACACATTCTGTAACCAGGTTATCTTTTTTCTTTTTCCTGTAAAATCTTTTCCTGCATTAACACGTGAGCAGGCTGTATCGTTCCGGATGTCGCATTACGTGACCGAAATATTTTAGTTTACGATACTCGACTTCTTTTACTACTTCCTTACATTTATTCATGCGCTATAGTACTTCCGTGTTGCGTACTTTGTCCCCTTGCATTTATTCATGCGCTGTAGTACTTCTGTATTGCGTACTTTATCTGTCCACTTTATGCGTCCACATTTCAAAGGCTTCGCTCCATTACTTTCGTGATTACCCAGCTTTCGGACCCGTACAATAATACCGAGAATATATAGCATTTTATTAATCTCATTTTCAGATCTAATTTTATATTTCTGCTAATTAATGTTTGTTTTAGTTTTAAAAATGCGCTTCTAGCTTTTCCAACTGGAATTTTTATCTCATTATGTACGTCCCATTGGTCATTTATTTTACATCCGAGGTAATCGATACTTTTAATTTTTTCCACTTTTTTGCCATGAGTGGCCCTATAGGTGTTTTCATGTTTGTCTGACCAATTACCGTTGTTTTCGAAACATTTAATTGTAATCCGTAATCATCGCACACGGAAGTAACTACATCTAGGAATTCTCTTTATACTAAATTGTTTAATTTTAATAACTTTCGAACGATGTGTCATTTTTAAAACTTATTTTATTTGACGCATTAAATCATTCGCTTAATAATGTAATTGAAAGTGCAATATACACAAATTATAATTAATAATTACTCGATTTGTCTTTCAGCGTCTTATTGAATTTTTCCTAATCATACATACATTTTAACGCATTACTATAATTATTAATTTTCCATCTTTTCTCCGAATTTAACCATCAGATTAAGATTTTTTTTTTTAATTACTAGGATCAGCACGAGAACTAAAAAATCTATATTCGCGATTAACTAACTGTAGCCTTTTCTCACAGATGGGTGCGCAATATCTGGCGCTAATCGTATGCGCACTTGAAGCGCTCTATATAACACTATTTTCGATTTTCGACATATTCACCCGCAAGCGCATTATATAATACACACCATTCATAATACATTCTAAAATGGTTTATAAACTAGTGTATATATATATATATAGGTGAAATGCATACGACCATCGTCGGATCCTATTGCTTATTAGCTCATTGCACGTTATTTTACGTGTAAATAGGCTTTAGACGACCTTGTTATACAAAGCGGGCTGACACTGCCTTTCCCGTGATAATTAAAAGTTTTTATGACGGAAGTTCAGATCGAACCCCGACTGCAAAATTGGCTAGTCACGACGTTCTGATGATGATACGTACGTAAGCGTGTAGGCATTTTTAATACTGACTTACGTGTGATGTCATGATAATAATAATAATAATAATAATAAATACGTATTTATAACTCCCCTTTTTTACGTATCTCGCTTATAACGTAATTTATGTTTCTCAAAATTAAAAATTATTTATATCCTCCTTACGTAATTCGAAAATACGTGTTTGCGCGAATATTCGTTTCGAGTAAGTTCATTTCTAGTATCGAAAGAAGCGTCCGTTCGAACAAAGCATCCAGACTTCCTACGCTACTGACTGCGTTGAATGCTTTATTTTGTTAAAAGGTCGATCATATTGTGGATACCCGCCCGCACATACATATATATATATATATATATATATATATATATATATATATAATAAAATAGGTATTATTGTATTATTAAATTTTTCGTTGGAAGATTTTGTAATTTCGACGAGTATTATTAAAATGCCACCGAAATAACGGGATAGCCCGGTGAGATTACTATAATAAAATGTTAACAAGGATGTACGATTTAGGGAAATGAATATACCTTTTGCTCCTTGTAATAAGTTGATACGTAAACATAACCTTTTTTTTCCTAATAATCCTTATCGTTATTTATTCCGTTATTATTTATTAAATCGCTTCTTGTTCGTATCTGTTTTTAGTCTTCTTGTTCACTGTTTTTGGTATTTCTATGGAAAAAACTTAGTCTACAATATTTTATTGTATTATACGTCTATGATAAATCTAATTTAGTTAGTAGTTTTGTATTACGTTTGTAAATATAATTTATCAATCTTTTTTTTTTCATGTATTTCTTGAAAAATGTCATTATTATTCACTTTTGAAAGCATTTTCGTCATTATGTACCGGATTTTCCGGACTCCTATTTTTATGACTTTATGACTTTGTCCTTTCCATGTTCGAAGTTGTTAATAAACAATTGAGAGCGCACGTTAAATGTCCGAAATCTTGTTTGTTCACGTATTAGCCGTCATGAGATTGAAATGAATAGAGTACGTAGTTATAATGTTGTTGTTATGCGTTCGATAATATAAATATTCCTCGCGCAGGTTTATGAATTGCTTTTTTTATATGTTAGTTATACCGTTTTAAATTTATTCAATTTTCAACGTGTATTAGCGTATTTTCGCGTTCTTTAATTTTAATTTAATATTATTTTTTTTCTCCTTTTTTTTATTTACAGACGCTCGATTACTAAGATCATTTGCGTCTAAAGGTTAGGTTATATGGAATTAATTATTCCGGTTTCTGCTAGAAATTTTACTAACATGTCTATTTTTTGAGGGTCATCCTGTAGTATTTCTCCTAGTGAACTGGTTGATATATTGTGAAGGTTTCGATGGTTTGCGTATTTTGCACATTCCAGTAGTATGTGGTGTATTGTTATTGGAGTATTACATGTTGGGCATTTTGGAACGGGGTATTGTTCAGTATGTATTGTGATGTAAGTAGGGTGTGGCCTATTCGTAATCTAGTTATAGCTACTTCGTTGCGCCTTTTATTTTGTTCTGTGGTTTTCCAGTGTCCTAAAATTGGTTTAATTTGAAATAGATGTGTGTGAGCGCACTGGGTCTCCCAGTGTTCCTGATATAAAGCGTTGACTTTTTGTGTTATGATTGAGTGGAGATCGTTTGTGAGTGCAGATGTTATAATTTTTGTTTTTTGATTTTGTTCTGGTGGCTTTATCAACTATTTCATTTCCTGTAATTCCCGAGTGCGCTGGAGTCCGAAGGAACACTATTTGATTTTTTTTTTCTGTATGAGTTTATGGATGATGAATTTTATATTTAAAATATCTAAGTTAGTATTTTTAATCAGTTTCTGAATCTGTTGTAGAGCGGATATTGAGTCTGAGCATATTATAAAGTTAGTTTTGTGTTTTTCTTTGACTATATTTTTTAACGCTTTATATATAGCTATTAATTCACCTGTGTACACAGATGTCCCAATAGGTAAGAGGTATGTTTGTGTTCTGCCCTTTATAAGGTAAGCAGAAGTGGTTTGGTTTAGCGTCTTAGAGGCGTCGGTGTATATTTGGGTGTAGTTTCCGTAGTTTCTGCAGACAAGTTCGTTAAATTTAGTTTTCAGGGTGTGCGGTGATGTTGAATTTTTACTATATTTGCTTAGGTCCATATTTATCGTTGCATTAACTTTGGTCCATGGGGGTAATTTAGGTAGGTTACTTTTTCTAATTTTGGGTAAGGTGTATTGAAGTCTATGTAAGAGGTTATGAATTCGGACGGTGTAAATTTAGAAGCATTAGGTTTATTTTGATACAGGTAGTGTAATTTATTTTCTGTTATGTTATTGTAGACTGGGTGGGATGGAGTGGACAGTAGTCTGCTATAATATTTTAGCATGAGTGTTTGTCTTGTTTTAATAACGGAATTAGATGAGCCTCTCTCCACGCCTCTGGGAAGGATTGGTATTGCCATAAAAGGTTGTAGAAATATAGGATAGCCATTTTAGAACTGGAGTTAGGATGTTTTATCAAACTTATGTGAATACCATCCGGACCAGCGACTGTTGGGCGCATTTCATCTAGGGCGGTGTCAAATTCTTCCCTCGTTATATCTGTATTGTAACTTTGATTTATGTGTGATTGAAAATCAATAACGTGGTTAGTTTCCATTTCATATTTTATTTTTTTAAAGGTTTCGGGATAATTTCTGTCCGACGACATTTCATAAAAATAGTCGGCCAAGATATTAACTATATCCAGTTTGTTATCGGTAAGCTGAGAGTTTATCTTTATTGCTGTTATTGATTGGGCTGTATGTTTATTTGAGATTTTCCTAATTTGTTGCCATAGTTTATCTGGTGCTGTTGAAGAGTTGATTGTTTTAACAAAATTTATCCAATCTGGGCAAAAATTAACTGTGTGTTCAATATACTTACATAAAAATGATAACATCTCATTGCATGTTTTATCAAATTTATTCAGCCAATTACCTTAATATTATTTGTTTTATATAAATTTTATTAATGTTGTTATTAAATTAAATCAAGATGCCTCATGGAGGAAGCTGCTAATGCTGGTGGTAGACAGTAGGAGAAGATAGATCGAGGAATAGAAACCGACGACCGGTGAAGGAAAGTAATTAAATTCGACCGCGAAGGACGAGGGTCGAGGAAGTGTAGTAGGAACCCTAAAGTGACGTTCGCACTGATGAATACGGGGGGGACAATAAATTAGGACATGGACGACAGAAAGACGATAATGCTTTATACAGAACACACTAGAATCGAAGTTCTGTTGATAAAATACGCACGAGTGACATCCTGATATTTACTCAGACAATTATTCATTTTTCTCATAATATTTGCTACAAGCTGACCCACAAGATCATTTAGCAATATTTAAAGGAAGAGCATAACAGGAAAGTGCCTACTAGTACACATCCGGTAAAGGCAAATAAATGATATTCCGCTTATAACGCTAATTTGTCAATTACGTGTATATATCTCTCTTCTTTTTTTTTCTTTAATATTATTGCGACGACTACTTTGTAGGCTTTAACGATAACGATAATGAAGTTGAAAGCACATGTGAAGAGTTACCAAGCAAGTGATTCCGAATTATTCGTTATACTTTACTAAGTTATACGGTTTTCGACCTTAAATCCTAACAGTCTGTATGACTTTAACGTTAGTGTGCTTTTCCAGTCTTTTTACATGTTTGCAAGCAAACTTGATAATTTCGTCGATGACCATTGGAATTTTTATGTATCGGCGTCTGTCGTTATCACGGATGATCGTACGAAGTGCGAACGTTTTGGCGTCTTCGTATGGAATCTGTGTTGGGAATACTAGTGCAACCCCGCAATTGCATTCCATAAATCCAAATAGGTTTAACAGTGGCCTTATGCAGATGTAGCTGCACGTATATATCTAAATATTAATCCAACGTCTGACGCTAACGAAAGGCGCAGATATCGAATAAAAAATTTAATAAAAATGCGATGAAAAAACGGTAAAATTTATTTATTACAATAAAAATAAAAAACCCAACGAATCGTTACGAACAAAATTTGTTTTTTATATATATATATATATATACATATTTGTGTTAATTATACCGTCAACTGATTATGCTTGACCCAAAATAATCCATCAAAAAATAAATAAAAACAATATTAACGTATATCTTCAGTATGTGTAATAATGTAATGTGTGTTGTGTGTGTATATCAACTTCTTCAAAATGTAAGTTACGGGCGAATAAATTATAATAATATTTCTAGGCGAGATAATAAATCGATTTTTCTAGTTGGTAAAAACTGTTCATCTTTAACGCAGATGACGAACGGATCAGCCCCCCTTCGTTTGTAGAATTTGTTCTATATTTCGAAGACCGTATCGACCTCGTTGATTATCAAGATAAAGCCCGTTATTGGATATAAGCATTTCCTCGTCAGAGATTCATCGGCTGTTCGCGCTTGTGTTTAATTGTCCGTGAAATAATAAATTTAAGTTTTCTACTATATCTTCTGTTTAATCCGTATCGGTTTACCTAGTTATTACCCGTTTGTTCTTCACCTTACATATATATATATATATATATATATATATATATATATATATATATATATATATATATATGATATGTGTGTGTTTATATATGTGCGTGTATGAGACACAATGTGTATTTGCAAAACTTTTGAACCTAATTCGTCAGCGATGTCGTCAACACTACAGTTATAACATTTGAAATACATTATAGTTCGGAATCATGTATGTATATTTCTTATTTTTTTTTTTACCTTTATAACAAACGTTAAACATATTTTACCATCTCTTAAAAGTAAATATGTAACTTCCGCCTTGAAATAAATATTTCCGTTCGAATTGTTTAGTTTCTCGTATATCTTACATTATCGTTCACGGTTGTAACCATGAACTTATTACGAATGTATATATATATATACGTTTACACGTGTATATAATAACACTTCTACATCATACGTGTATTCTCACGGATTAACATGTACAAAGTAAATGGGTTCTCATTCTTGTTTTGAGGTGTTATACGATGTTAAAATGCGCGAATTTATTGAATAGGAATATTCAATTACGTATATAATACACACAAGTTTAAGTACTACGTAAAGTATTTTATTTCATAAAGTAAATTTACACGGTTATATATATATATATATATATATATATATATATATATATATATATATATATATATATATATATATTAGTATATATATTTTAATTTCGGTGATTTTTTTATTATTCAAATGGGCAGTCGCCCGTTTCTTCCAAGTTGCCCCCGCATACGCGTCTGCATCTTCAAACTTGTTGCAAGCCTGAAATATATATGTTTCAGAAAAGTCGCTCGATACAAACATTACATAAGTAAATTAAAAATATACGATCGAAATAATATTTAATATTAATTTCGATACGATGACAAACAAAATATTTAATTAATTTATTTATTTAGTTAAAAGTTAATTTAAATAGAGTCAAGGTTTAATTCGACGCTCGTTATCGTAACGAACGCGAACGTAGTATTAGTAGAGATCTTTATTATAATTATTATTGTATATTGTTAAATCCTGGTTTGAGATGAGCGAGCTATGATCACACAGAACAATAATAATAATAATTCAAATTGAAGCGCTCCTATAATTATCAGGTGAGTCAAAATATAAAATTGTTCATGAGTCATGACCAAACCACTCTCTAAGTTTACGCACGCTCCGACGAACAAAAAAAAAACAAGATGAAATAGCCAATAAGGAAAAATATACGGGGAGCAAAAATCGATCACAGCGCTGCGCAGAAATAGGAAAATTTGGTTTGGCGTAATCAACAACGCAAACTGAGAATTGCAAAATCCAACATGTTATGAAATAAAAGTAATCGTGTTAGTATTTTATGAAAAAAGAAAAAAAACTATTGAGGGTGGATCGAGAAGTCTAGAGAATAGGGGTCAACCAAAAAGGTTGTCATTTGAAGGAAGAAATGCTTCACAAAAATATGGAGGTCAAAAGCATCTATTCAAATAATTTCGAACTTACACTCTGCCTTGAACACCCACGAGGAAGACGCGTAAAGTGACTCGAATAATCAGAACAAAGAAGTTCGAACTTGCGCTTCACCTTGAATATATACGAGGGAAGACGTGAAGATACTCAAAAAATCAGAATTTAACAAATAATCAACTTTCTGAGCTGAGCATTACAGACATAGATTCAAAGAAAAAAAAACAGTTAGTATCGCGATTGTGTTGATGAATAAAGAATGACGGAAAATTGCTGAAACCGTCGTCAAGTAATTCAAAACAGCAAACCAGGTTCGTTTTTATTTTAATATTCCTTAACGTAACGTAAAAAGAATCATTCGTAAGCATAAAATTATATTATTTAAATTAATCGAGATAAATTCGTTCGCTTATAAAATTAACGTGATTAACGCGTGTAACAATTTTTTTTTATTTTAAATTGATATTTTTGTACGTAATTATTCGCGTTAAATTATTCGAATTTAAATTGATATTCGCGCATGTAATTATTATCATTAAATTATTCACAATTTTACAATTGGTCAACTTTTATGGTAAAAGTGCCATCGTTTATTTTCGCGATCAAAAATATATAATATTGCGAAATATTTAAAAGAGAAAAAAGGAGAACCTAGAAAAACTTAAGTAGAGAGTATTTAAAAGAGAAAGAGAAAAGAAAATTGAGTAAAATTATGTTATACTAAAAAACTCAAGTAAAGTAGATCGAAGTCCATGGGAGACCATGTGCTCTTAACACACATAGAGCGGCTACTGGTGGAAAGCCTCATGCACGTGATTCCAGTAGCTACAGGGCAATGAGAACGAAGATGTAGACAGGTTGGAGAACTGTCTATCAAAACTCTACATGAGTCCAATGACTTCTCACCCTTGGCGAGTTGAGTCCGCCATAAATGTTTCACCAGGCTATTCCCCAATAGCAAACCGCTGTCTTGCGATAATGGTTTGGTTATTCAAAGACTAAGGGAGTAATCTCTGGCAGAAAATTATGGAGAAGAAAACCACTTCATTACTATTTTTCTAACGAATCATTGATTCCATTTTATCTAGCTATTGTATTCAGCATTGCCCTATATGGATGCGAAACTTGGATAATGACGAAAGATGAGAAGCGAAGACTGATGGCAACTCTGGTGTTACAGAAGATTATTAAAAATAAAATGGACAGATAAGGGGTAACCAACGAGGAAGTTTCGAGAAGAATTAATGAAAAATCGACGTTGTTAAAAATTAAAAAGAAGAACCCAAATGATATGCGACACGAAGGGCTAATAATTCGTCTCGTAGAAAGGATTAAATTTTACACATTTCATAACTACTGGATTATGATCACTTTCTACGTCAGCACCAGGATAACTTTTGCAGTCTTTAACTTGGTTCCTAAATCCTGTTTCGCCAGTACATAATCTATTTGATTTGTTGTTAGCTCCTGGGCTTTTCCATGTGTAAATTCATCTCTTGTGATTTTTATACATAGTATTCGAAATTATTAAATTATGTTTCATACAGAATTCTATTACTACTTCCTATATGCTCCTATAATTTTTCCTTCCTTTTCTTAACCTACTGTGGTATTCCAATCGCCCCCATTATTATTAGATTTTCTTCCGATTTCACATGCTTAATTACTTCTTCAATGTTTCCATATATTTCTTCTACATCATTATCATTACATTCGTCGTCGGCATATAAACGAGTAGAATAACAGTATTTGTTAACCGCGTTGCCAGTCTAACCATAATTATTCTTTAATTACATTGCAGATGACTTATAACTTTGCATCCAAACCGTTTTCCAAGACCTATTCCTCTACCCTGCCGTTCCATTTACTGATTCCGTATGTACGATTCTATATTCATGATTCCAGAAATCCCTTTGTTTAGGTCATCGCATTTCGCTTATGCCTAGTATATATCTATTTTAATTTTGTCCATCTCCTTTTTCAGATTTTCTAACTTTCCACATCGGTTCAAAGTTCTAACGCTCCATGTTCCTATTTTAATAATACTCGTCTGAGTTTTGACGAATTTTCCTGTAGTACTCTCCACCCGGACATATGAATAGGACAACAGAAGACATCATCATAGCTAGATAAAATGAAATCAGTGATTCCTCAGAAATAGTAACGGAGTGGTTTTCCTTCTCCATGATTTTCAGGGTTTACTCTCTTAGCCTTTGAATAACCAAACCCCTACCGCAAGGCAGCGGTTTGCTATTGGGGAATAGCATGGTGAGACACTTATGGCGGCCTCAACTCGCCAAGGGTGAGTAGAACTCGTGTAGAGTTTTGGTAGACAGTTTCTCAATCTGTCTCCTTACATCCTCGTTCTCATTGCCCTGTCACTACTGGAATCACCTGCATGAGGCTTTTCATCAGTAGCCGCTTTGACTAATGTCTTATTCGCAGCTACCTACATATCTGTAGGCAGCTCCACTATCCGCCACCCGTGGACGCGCCCCATACTTGTTAGAGCTCCGATTCTCTGAAGGTACAAAGTACCCCCAGAGAGGGGAACCTTACTTAGGTGGTGTAAATTATAATAGTAGAATAATAATGTATAACAGTGTTTTTCGAGCAATTTTTAATTACCGTTCGAGTATTTATATTACAAATATGCAATGAATAAAAATTCTAAAAATAATTTGGAAACTAATTGTTGAATGTTAGGTCTCTTCTTCGTATAGTGTGCCAGTGGGTGCTGAGTTCTTGTAACCTCGCTAAGAGGAAACGCATTTCAAAATTATTCTTCTTCTTCCTTTGGACCCTCGGAAGGGTGTAGTGAAATTATGAGATCGCTGCATATGCTATTCTTCTCCAATCCGATCTGTCTTGAGCAGCCGACGATGCTTCATGTGGATTTAATCCAGTTAGTGATTTGATCTGGTCAACCCAGCGCATCCGCGGTCTTTCACTTTTCCTCTTCCCGTATACTTTCCCGGTAATTATCAGATTTTGCAGTGAGTCCGTATCTCTCCCTATGTGTCCGAAAAACTTCAAGAATCTCGTCTTTATTCTACATGACAACCGCATATGTATAGTTTTTGGAAGACATATTCGTTAGCTTCGAAATATAATTTAGATGGTTATTGTATCGATAATGCAATTATAATGAACGATGTAAACCGTTCAAACGTGTGATGTCGAACCATAGGACATTTGTAAATTATTGTAACCTCGCTTCGAGGAAACGCATTTAAAAATTTACGTAACCTACCCTTGAAGCAACTTGTACAGTACGAATGCCGTGACTAAGCTAATTTACATCGCGGTGTCGCGAATAAATAAATAACAATAATACTGAGATTCCGCATCATGAATTTCTGAGTACACATAACTTTGTGTGAATTCGAAAATTTGAAATTTCGAAACGCTACTAACGAACAAATTATAATGCAACGTCCACAGACGTAGCGTAAGGATATTACAGCTAAAAGAACAAAACTTAATATAAGAGTAAGGTGTGAAACTTTACTGTATATGTAAGTTTATCGCGTTCATTGCTGCCTTCGTAATTGCTTTATTCTCGATATCGGTATTATTCTCGATATCGGTATTATTCTCGATATCGGTATTATTCTCGATATCAGTATTATTCTCGATATCATCGCATTATCTTCTATCAACGTTTGGCGGTGGTGAGATGATTCTAACTTATTAATTTATTAACAATCATAATTTTTATTATCATTTTTCATATTATACTATCGTCGTTGAATGGTGCGTTCTTATCAGCGACACGTGTCTCGTCGTTTATCTCGTTTACGATTAGGCGCACGTAAAATAATAACTATAGGAATATGATTTTTCGTTTCCCCCTCCCCCCCGGTAAGTCGACCATTGTCGCCAAACTGCTTTTTCATAAAACGTTGTCCTGATCAAATCGACTTTACTGATGATACTGTAAATAATCCTAGTGTAATTCTACACACGAACAACATGCTAAAATCGCATTACTTTAACACGCGAAAAAAGTACCGCGTGGCAAGTTGTTAAACATACAAAACGTGGTAGACCTAGGAAAAATTCTAATACATCAGACTCATCGTCTACTTTACCGAGAAATCGTCACAACATTTTCACATTCCCGACTACAGATGAGGATGAAAATGATAACAACGCGAAAGATGCGCAAATACGAGAAAAATATATGAGAGGCTATGCACAGATCTGAATCTTTCCCGCGTTGGTGGTCAAATATGCCAAATACAAAGAAAATCGTTCCACCTATTCTCGTAAAAAAAAACTGTTAAAAACATGACACAAATAAGAAATGATTTGTTAATAAAACCGCTGCATTCTCGGTGAAATCGACGATAACGCAGTTATACCTAATAATGCCGATAGTTATCATAGTATAGTTAGATTACTGCAGTCTAAAAATTATTATTATTTTTTTACATATCAGCTATTAGAAGAGAAACCATTTAGGGTAGTTCTACATAATTTGCATTATTGTACAGATGTCAACGAAATTAAAACAGAATTAGAAAACAAAGGTTTTTATCGTTAATGTTGTACATCCCAAAACGAAGCAAAACCTACCAATGCACTTCGCCGATCTTAATCCTTCTACTAAAAATGATGAGATGTTTCTCCTTTATACTAGGGTAGTCGTAGAAGAGGTCCGAAAAAATCATCTAATGGCACAATGTAAAAGATGCCAACTATATGGACACACGCAAAATTATTACAATCTGCCGTGTAGATGTGTGAAATGCGGGATAAACATGATTCTCAAAAATACGATAAAAAAGAAAATACAAAACCACCATGCGCACATTGTCAAGTAGAGCACAAATTACGGGTCCTACATATAAACGTTTACTACAAGAACGCAAAAATAGCCTATGTTGATCTTATATCGAACGCAGATGTCCTAAAACGAATAGATCAAAACCAAGAGCTGCTGGCAATTATAAAAAAGAGAAAACAGCATACTCAGGGCATATTATGCGTAATCAGAAATACAAGATATTACAAGCAATATTGGAAGGGAAGATAGCAGGTCAGCGATCCAGAGGTAGAAGACGGATGTCATGGATCAAAAAATTAGAGCAATGAACAGGGTAATCGGCAGCTGAACTAACACATTTAGCCAGGGACAGAAGGAAATATTCAAAAGTTGTAGAGATGGCACTCAAAGAAGAATAATTCTTTGTTTTCAAAGTATGTTATTTTTAAAAATTAGTCAATCGTGTGTTTTGATTATAATCCATTAATAATAATAATATTACCGAGAATAATTAATAATAATAATAATGATGAATTTGATTATTCTTGTTGTTTTTCCTTGTCTGCTTATTGCGACCAATGGTGTTCAATAATCTTCTGTTGCGTGATGCGTCCGCTAGTTCATTTATATTTTTAATTCCTATCCAGGTTTTTATATTGTCTAACCATAATAATATAAATAACGATAAACCTAAAATGATAATATATATTTTATCAAAAAATCGTTTATAATGTTACGTAAACAGTCATGAATAATTACATGCTTCTTCAATTTATTGGTTAACGAGAGGGTAATATTCTGAAATAACCTATACATTCTTAACTATACGGATGTGTATGTACAGATGTTTTTATTTATATTTTGAACGCATGTATCTATACTTGTGCATATATATATATATATATATATATATATATATATATATATATATATATATATATATGTATATATGTATATAAAATTTTGGATGTGTTTGTTTATATTTAAAGCTAACGTATAACCTGTAGCATTGTAAAGTGTTGAAATGAAAGAAATATCCGAAAATTACTGGCGTTTTAAATATAGTGTTAGAGAAAATTACAAAAGGATTGGCTGCACCAGAAAAATTACAAAAAAGAAATTCACATAGGTGAAAAATCATTGTTGACTTCAATAAAGAAACGATAATTAAACATGATTAAACATGTACTCGGATATGGTGGCCTGTTACGCGATGTAATAGAGATACTAATTTTTGAAAGGAAAGGAAAGTTACTAAACAACTTCCTAATAGTAATTGTAAATAATATTGTGACCAGTCCTGATCTACAATGAATCGATTGAAATCGAAATTACTTTACGTGGGATCCAAACAGTCCTAGGAATGCTGAACTTGTAATGATGATGATATATATATACTTACATTACCTAAAAATTGAAAATAAGCAAGACTAAACTATTTCTGTACGATAGTATTCACTTTTGTACTTTGATTCTATCGTGAACTTGTAAGGTGATGGTTTAGCGCTATTTATATATAACCGAGTTTATTTGTATTTTATCAGGCTTATTTTAATACTTAAAAGAAATTATAACAAACCTCGAATTATATCTTACTATTTCATAGTCTAGAGTAATTCAGTTGTGTTCGCTCTTTTCTAAAATAATCATTAACGGAATTTTCTTAAGATGAATACATTTATTATTATTATAATCATTATTATATTATTATTACTGTTGTTGTTCACGTTATTTGTTGAATTATTATATGAGAATTGAAATCTTTTAAATCTAAATGATTAGCATAAATTATGCTTTAACGTGATTGACGAAATTAACTGAGAATAAACTTTCTTTTTCCATATATATATATAATTATTTCACAAGATTGAACGGAGCGTAAATAATCGTAATGCATAGAAAGAATCTATGCAAAATCGAAGCAAACTATAAGTGGCAAATAACCTCCTTTCTCATCCGTAAAAATTATTTGCCTGAATAATATCAGGCAGGTTGTCACAGTGGATTAATTGTAATGAGCTAAGAAAACGAACTGCTTTTAGGTCTGATTTTAATACAAATGAACCTACTAACATAAACAGAGCCACGAGATAAAAAAGTGATAGGAATATAATATAAAACTATATATATATATATATATATATATATATATATATATATATATATATATATATATATATATATAGTATTTGTAGATTTGGAAAAAACATTCGATTTAGAGGTGATAAATTTATAGTATTAATGTCGAGTATGTACAGTTGATCAGGAGTATCTATCAGTATGCAACGACGCGCATAAACTAATAGAATAATACTAAAATAATATCAACGAAAAGATGTGTAAGGCAAGCATTATTACCTAAATTGTTCATTCCGAGAAAGTACACACATGGAATTAGACTGATTTTAGCGGATATAGGAATTGATAGGTATTATTTAAATCATCTAAGATTCGTTGATGATAAAACACTAATAAGCACCAACGCGAAATAACTTTAAACGATGTTAACCGAATTAATCGAATGAGATAAGACTTAAACTTACATAAGACAAAAGTAATGACAAATACTGAAGAATGTATCGCCGACTGGAAATAAAAAATGTAGTAGTAGAAACAGTCAACAAGCAGGTATATTTGGAACAAAAAATTACCGCTGGCAAGAAATAATAATGCAGGCAGAAATAAATCGCAGAATATGACCTAGTATTTCAGTACTAATATAATTCGACGGTGTTTTAATGACAATGTGTTTGTTTCTGCATGCAGGCTTATAACCGGACTTGTGCAAAACGCTCCACTGCATATTCTGAGCGCGTTGTTTTGGATTACATTCAGTTTTCTTAGCGTACTTTCTGCAGCTGAGTCGTATGCGATCGCACCGTAGTCTATTATTGATCTGACATAAATTCCATATCGTCGTAATAGCATGCTTCTATCAGATCCCCATGACTTGCCATGCAACATTTTTAATAAATTAAGAACTTTCGTAGATTTCAGTTTTATGTTTTCAATATGTGGCTTCCAATTTAATTTGTTATCCAATATAACCCCTAAAAATTTTGTTCTGTTTCTGTTAGCTATAAATGTATTATTTAGTTTTAACTTGATCTCACGTTCAGGTGTTTTCTTTGTAAAATTAATTACACATGTTTTTTCGGTAGAAAAGTGTATATTCTTAGTGATGCCCCACTTTTCTATTTCTGTTATAATCTTTTGTAATTTTTCTTCTATTTGTAAAATATTATTTCCTCGTAAATAAATTGCTAGATCATCCGCAAATATTGAGTAGTTAACAGGGTATTTGATTAAGTGTTGTAGATCATTTAGTGCTAGTATAAATAGTAGGGGACTTAAAACGGATCCTTGTGGCACACCTGACATTTGGTTTCTTTCAGTCGAAAGCGAGTTACCTACTCGAACTTTAAATTTTCTGTTTTGAAGGAATGCTGTGACAAATTTTGGTAGATTGCCTCTAAAACCCATTTCATATAGTGTATTTATAATCGATTCTTTGGATATATAGTCGAATGCTTTTTCTATATCGAAAAACACGCATACAGTATATTGTCGCATTGTAAAACCATCTAGAATTTCTTGTTGTAGTCTTAATATATTGTCAATAGTCGACCGTCCTTTTCTGAAGCCACTTTGATGTTTGTCCAGCCAGTACTTATTTTCTATAGTCCACATCATCCTTCTTGCAATTATCTTTTCTAAAAGTTTGCACGATACGCATGTCAATGAAATAGGACGATAACTAATTGCTTCATATTTATCTTTGCCGGACTTTAATATCGACACAATAGTTGCCTCGTTCCATTTTTTAGGAATTTTGTGTAGTTTATAATTATTTCAACGCGCGAATGACATTACGCATAATATATTCAATATAAATACAATTATAAGTTTTTCTTTTAAACATCATATCGACATTACGGAATAAAAAATTTATGTTAATTTCATGACCACAATGAGGCATATTAAACTGAACGAAAAGTAAGCAATAATAGTGTGTGAAAAAAATTAGTTACGTCGATGTTAACTATAAATTTTGGTGCAATTCAGCTTATGTATGATTCCAATATTTTGATAAATAAAAACTTTCAATATATATATATATATTTTTAGTATTTAATACATTGAGGCTATTACTCGATGTAGACAAAATCATTAGTTGTAATACTTATAACTAGATGCTATTGATAATATTAGTCTTGATGAGAAGGTCTGTAAGAATTTCCAGGTTGTAGACGTCCGGAATAGCTGAGGTTATCTCCTTAGTACGATATTGAGTGTGTTTTTGGCCAGTCTCGTGGTTACCAAACAGGTACGAGTGGGTGATTAGTCCAAGATACACTATATTTACCGCTGTTTTAAATCTAGTAGACAGACTTTACCAATGAGTTTTGGCCATGCTGTCGGGTCCTTTTTGATACATCCAAAAATACTACGTTGACTACGAAAGGATCGCTCTGGACTGAATCTAGCATATGTATTGGTAAGCGAATGGGCCGCTCGGTGTACGGTATCGTGTGGTGAAATATTCCGACAACTAGGAATCCAAACAAAGGTGACTTTTGTGTTTAATTTATATAGCTACAGTGTCGAGAAACGAATATGATCAGCAGCTGCTACTTCGGAGTTTATGGCCTCTATGTGTTTTTTAATGCAGACACGGAATCTGAACAAATTATATAATTATTCCGTGGGAGATCATCGACTTGGACTATACGTTGAGACTGACAGCATTATCGGAAGATTTTTTCTCGACTTCTGCTTGTATAGTTCTTTTTAAAATCAATATTAAATCTTTAAAATTTAGCTTTTAGTGTGTGAAATATTAATTTTTTATAGTATAATTTTTTTGCGCGTTTTCATATTCTTATTGTTTACATACACGTATACATATAAATATTAATATTTAAGTTGTAATGTTTTTTATATTAATTTTTTCTGCAGTCGTATTTTTATTTTATTTTACTATTAACTTTTAGTTAGAAAGAGTAAAATTTTGTTTATTGTGATAAGTATGTATCCGATACACAATTATCTACTTGTTAGCAACGTATGCCTGTGTGTGTGTATAACTTTTTCTAATAAATATATTTATAAATATCTTTTTATATTAATGTTTATATGTATATTAATATTAATATTTATATATGTATATTTTATATATTAATATTAATATTAATATTTATATATATATTTTTTATATTAATGTTAATATTAATATTCACATTTCGTAAATGTAATAATGTATACATCACGTACGCGCGTTAATTTAAAAAGGAAATCGTTCGTTAACGCAAAACCAAGCTTAGGAAATGTACCTAGCCGATGATTGTCGATAATTACCGAACATGGCCGAATGTTTGTGTGGTGAATAGTGACTAGTAGTAGTTCCCGCCATTGTTCGCTCCGAGTCTGTTTAAGTGTTTACTGTTTAGTTTAGTGTATAATAATGAAATGTTTCGTTCGTCAGGTTCGAGTTAGTGTAATTTATTTCGTTAAATTTTCATTCAATTGTTTACTTTTTCAATTTGTGCGTGAAATAACGTTTATTAGTTGAATAATTATTTGTTATAATCTGTTTTTGGTTATATTAACGTACTTTTTCTAATTGATACGTTACTTAAAGTGTTCGAATTTTATTGTTTATATTTTTGTATTGTCATTTACTTCGTTCAGCTTTGGTTAGAGGTAATTTAGAACGTCTGTAAATTTGTCGATCGTACTTTGTGCATTTTTTGATAGATGAAATGTAAAGATTAACGATCCAGCGTTTATGTCGTCCAATAGCACCCCTACTAGAGATACTACCCTCGAAGAAACCTTCAGCGGTGGTAGTGTCAGAAGAAGAAGATCGACTTTCTATGTGACGTTGGGTTCGGATTCCGTTAAATCTCAGACCAAACTGGAGTCCAGAAGATTAGGAAGACAATCCTCTATTCCAGTGACGTATCAAGATGGTTCTAAGAAAGACAATAAAACGACGGAGCAATCAAAAACTCCGCTACTTCAAACTAAAAGTTTACCACAGCCACGATCTTTTCGACTGAAAACAAACGTCTCCGTTATAGGAAATAAATCATCTTGCAATCGATCGGAGAATGAGCAACCTGTTACGAAAACTATAGTAAAAGCTAAGACCGTCGAAATTCCTAAGCCCCAAACTACTCAGATAAAAACCGTTAAATCTAGTCTCCCGTCTGACCCTCCGCCTAAAAATAGATCGCCGTTATTACGGGTTTCTTCAAAGTTACTTTCTTCATCCGTGCAAGCGTTAGAGGCACTGAGTAAAAACAGCGGTGGTTCTTCGGAAAGTGTCGCGAAATCATCCTCCGGTCTAGGTTCGCCTTTATCCTTAATTCGTAAATCCTCCAGTCGGAAATTATCTCGAAGTTCTTCGAATATTGTCAGCAAAAGTTCGAACAATAAACTGAATAAGTCAGAAACTTCGCAATTGGAAAATGGAAATGGTGGTTCTGATTTATCAACCTGTAGTATCATACAAATCGACGAGCCTCCTAACGAACGTTTGTTGGCTAGATGTATGTCATCCGAAGTTAATTTCAAATCACCCGAAAAATTCGAGGAAGATGCCGTACATTCAGGTAATAATTTTGCTTAAAAAAATATAATTATAGATGAGTTAACAGTCGTTTGGTCGCATGGATTTGTTATTTGTTATTTTAAACTTAGAACATTAACAAATTTCGTGGGATGGATGTGTTTCCAGAATTAAAAATAGTTCTCATTGACGATTTTTGGACATTTTTAAAATTAAGTGAATGATATTTAGTTAGGAATTATTACGGTGTTGAGAAATCCACGTTACATATCATGGACGTTAAAGAAATTATTTCATTTCATTTAATATTATATTTAAAGTTATTGTGAACTGATGTAGAAATTAATTTTTTTGCAATTTGAATTCTATTAAATATTTTTTAATGTTTAAATAGTTAACTACTTCGTTTATGTAGATACTTTCAATTTTCCTTATGTGTAACAATGAATTATTAAAAATTTCGGCGAATATGATAATCCTTATTGAAATTTATATAAAGTGACGATAAATTGAAAATATTATTTTTTTGTGGACACTTCCATATATATACATAACGTATGTTTTAATTTAAAAACAAAAAGAATAAAAAGTTATAAATATTTCAAAAACTTATGCTCAAATGTAGCGTTATTTAGAGGCGCTCTTTATCGATGATCGAAAATATACAATAGAAATAAGAACAAGAAATGCCATTAACAAACAATCGTTTGGGAATCTCGCTTCTGTATTGAGATTAGTTCATTATTATTCCGCGTCTATGTTAAAATATACGTGCAGGGTATGAGGGTTGAGCTTGAAAACCGCGAAACAGTTAGAGAAGCCTTTCAAATGAATGTTATGAGAAAATTATGACGAATAATGTACTAGAAAAATGCGGTCTCGAGATACTGGCAATAGTGCAGAACATCTGAATATAAAGGACATAAGATTAAAGAAAGTACCAATTAAGTACTCGCTTTACAAAGAAAAATCGAAAGCAGAACTGTAATAGGTAGGAACCGTGTTGAAATGATGACCACTAGTTCGGAACTCGTTGTTCAGTTCAAATATGTTCTAATATTTTAGTCGTGTTAATATATGCGGCATGTTCGTTTGACAGTACATCCTCCAGCGTGTTGCCCAAACTGCGTTGCTTCCTAACTGAAGCGAAACTTGGGTACTTTAGCATGAAGTGTGGTATATATTGTTGCATCAGTTACCCATAGTATTAGCACTCTATATACTTGTGGGTTAGCGGAGTGTGTTCTAAAGTCTTGTTCGGGTCTGAAATTTATGAAAAAAGGCTCAGTGTGTATCTTTATTTTATTTAAAAATGTAATTTTAGAATTCCAGTGACGGTCCATATTGAACCACAGATATTTTTAAGATATGACAAACAAAAAGGAATAGTTTTATGACACAGGACAGTGTGTTGCCGAACGGGGTCGACATTAATTCTTTCGTTGCCTGATATGCCTACATGTGTAGAAATCCGCATTAAAGATTTTCTGCAATTTGAATCATTCAAGATATTTCAACGGATGACAGATTTTTAGTATCAATGGGTGTGTTTGCTGTATCTGTTGGTTAATGCACAGTTTGTTCAAGTTCATGGCGTGTAAATAAGCGGAAGAATATATTTTCTTATTTGATGCTTTGAGAAAGATATGCTCTTCTCAGCGTTGTTTCTAAAATCGAATTTTGACGTTATTATAATATGTATTTCTTATTGCGTGATTAACCACGCAACTTTTGTAGTACTTTATAAAATATAATGTAATGAAATAATTCAATTTAATAATAAAGTTTTGAAAATAGTTAAACTGCCCGACATAAATGAAAAACGTTTTCCACGCGAGGGATCCTGATGTGTAAAAAAGTATTGATAAAAATATTAGAAGACTTGTGTGTGTGATAATATATTTTACGAAAGCCATATCGATGTTAGTTTTTACGAATTTTATACGTAATATCCTTTCGCCTTGATAATTTTTTGTTCTAACAATGTCTCGTAAAAAAATGTTTGTCACTTTTTGTGTGTGTGTGTCTGCTATGGAAAAAAAAACAAATTAGACAGTGTCCTTCTGAAAATTGTTTGATAATATTTTTCTTATCAACTTGTAACTTCCCGTGTAATAATATTGAACTCTATAATGTACACGATACGTGTGTTGCATATGACCACTAAGTCGCGTATTAAAATGAAATAAGTTAAATACACGCTGGTTTTATTTTTGAACGTTGAATATTCTGTTTGAAAATTATCGCTCCTACGGTTTCTTACAAGTACATTACGTGTGTTAGTAAAATGAAAATCGTTTTTCCAAAATAATATTCAAATGCAAAAGTAATTTTAAATTCGGTAAATTTTTTCCAATTTCGAAATTTTGAAAATACGATTTTGAAAACGAATCTTCCTAGTCTAAATGTTTTTATTATTATTATTATTATTATTTAAAAGAAACATCACGAAAGTGATATTAAAATGCGATCTGTTCAGGAATATTTTGCTTATAATGAAATCAACTTCCCAACAGAAGTTAATTTGTCGGTATCTAGATACCTAGACTAATTCATGCGGTTTTGTTCGTTTTAATCGCCGAATATCCAGTTTACACGATTCCAACTTGTTTGTTTCCATATTTACTCGTCTTTGTGATGTTTCGTTATTTCGATCACTTTCGATATCGCTAGAACTTCGAGATCGCGATGGATAACTACGAGAATGGCACATTACCCGGGGGACTGATAAATCGAAATTTACAGCAAGTTTTAGTTATTTAAAATTTTGATTTTCTCGAAAAATATTGCTTTCCGCAAAAAATATTTTTACTTTTATTCATTTTTATCGAAATGTGAATTTTGAAAAAAAAAAACATATTTTTTTAAAATCTTGCAGAATGTAGAACTTAGTTTAATGCGATTAAAAATAAGGACTTTATTTTTAAAAAAGCGATTTAGTAATCGATAATATTCGACTTTCAATTCAACGCGAATGAACACTTAGTATATTAATTTGATACAAAATTCGTGGAAAACCGTTTACTCCAAATTCATATTGTGTTGTTCGTAAAAAAAAAAAAAAAAAAAAAAAAAAAATGGGGAAGGGCTTTAAATGGAGTATATAAATATTAGGAAGAATGTTTTAATCGTTTATATAATAAGTATGTAGAACGCGTAAAATGATAACTTGCTAAATATATTAACATTATCCAGTTTGTGATTTGAATTTTACGAGTTGTTTCAATTAAATTAATCGTGAGAAAGCTAAGCTTTTTATCCTTAATTTGCTATTAATTTCGAATTCGCGTTTTAACTGCTCAACTTTAATAAAGCGAACTCGTATTAACCTTATCAGTCGCACTGTTCATAAAACGGTAACTAAATATTTGGGCTTGATTCACACTATCGGTAACGGTCAAGTTTCGTTTCAGGTCACGATTAATCCAAAAGAACTTTTGGGCTGGTCGAGAAGATTTTTGACGGAAAATAACGTTTAATTAAATAATTAATTTTATATACGAACGAATAAAAACATTTTTTATTAAAAGCATGACCGTGAATGTGAACGTCATGTGAGCTCGTCCCCACATCTATAGTGTGAATCGAGCCTTAATGCTAAAGAAATGACGTGTATTTTCAATAATGAAGAAAATGCGTTTAAATTATATTCGTATAACTCGTTAAAATTAATCTAAAAAATCTGTATTATACGCAAAAGGTATTTTACTTTATATATTGTCGCCTCTTCGAGTCGTATCGAATGTGTGCAAAACGTTGGTAATTTATGACTGAAAAGGTTAACATCCGATATTACATTTATATAGTACAGTCTGGTGATTGTTTCGTAAATTTTCCATGTGTAACGTCTAAGAAATATAGAATTACAGATAAAGTTGTCACTGACTTTTAAGCGCAAACACACACATATAAATATATATGTCTTATATTATTTAAATGAACGATTATTATGTTACACGGGCGTTTTAGAAACGGCTCTAACAATTTCGATGAAATTTCATACATACATGTAATGTATGAAGTAATTGAAAATTACCTGTATATGGAATTTACAAATTTTAAAACTTCGGAATTATACCTATTAAATTTTGGAAAGTTCGAATTTTTTCTCATCCTCTTTTTTCCTATACTTATTCGGATGACATATTTTCTTCAGTGCGTTAAATCGAAATATCTAGCCTATTCCTCAAGTGATTGAAAGCGCGTCACGGCACCATTAACTTCTTTTTAGTTCCCTATTGGATTTAGTTAGATCCACCGTAGACATTTTTCAGGTCCATCGCGTTAGCTGTTCGAACGTTAATTAGTTGAGAAATTTGCTTTTTACAGGGTACTGGATATCGGTATCGTTTCGATTTAAGGTATATCGGATTTTCCGGAAAAATTTTTTAACCTTCGGAAAAATTATTTGAATGTAAAACAAATCGATCGAAGAATTTTACAGTGTTCATTTTTTAAAGTTTTTGTTTGACGCGTTTTAAATTATTTTTTGTATCCAGTTTTACGTGTAAAATTATTCTTATATTGCTACTGTATAATTATTTAATATACCCTAATTAATAAGTGTTGCGTGCCGGGTTGTAAAGGCAATTATGATGGCGAAAATCGTATTCGCGTTTTCAGATTTACAAAAGACGACGATATGCGTTCGAAATTGCTACAAATAATACCGAGACAAAATTTTAAACCATCGAAACATAGTAAGGTATGTGAAGTACATTTTTCAAAAGAGAAGATATTGTTACGTTGATGTCATATTTTGCATAAAAATTTAACTCGAGGACGTCTCAATTTTCCAAAGGATGAAATAGTTAATATTGTTTTGTACGAATCTATAATTTATAATGAACTGTTACAAAATTATGACGAGAAGTTTTTAATTATTCGCGATAAAACGGAGCATTAAATATATTAATTTGATAAGACAGTTTTACAGAATGTAATGATCATATGGCTGAAAGTATTTTTAAAATAATTATGCAAAACAAATATAACAAATATATTGTTAAACAATTATTGCCGCAAACAAAACGATCGCCTTGGAAAAAGATGGAATAGACAATTGACACCGTTACATCGTGATTATTAAAATGATGGTATATATAAAAAATATAATACGTAACGTATACTTAAGAATAAATAATTTTCTATACTTTATATGTTTTAATTGCTATTTTTTTTGTATTTAGTCTATTTTAGCTGATCGCGTTCTAATCTACATGTTTGCCTTTATATGTGTATTTGCAAAATATAGAGGTAGTTTAAAACGATACGTTTAAATTGTAAAAGATAATTGAACATAATTAAACACACCGATTTCTAATTTTTTATAATGTGGAATGTAGTGATTTTTTTATAAAAAATCAATAGAAAAATTAGTTAAATCACTAATGTTAGTGATTTAACTAATTTTTCGATTGAATCTTTATTTCGGTTTGTTTAATAAATTTGTAGACTTATATGCTTGTTCTAATAACGATCCAGCTCGGTGTGTGACCGTCACATTTAAGTCACGAGGCCTTCCATATCTCGGTGGTAACGGTAAAACTCTGTCGCCCGGAAGCTAATATATAAAGAAAAAAAAAGTTAGTAAAAATAGTTCCATTCTTCTAAAAATGAATATTAACTTCCAACTTACTTTTAGAATTATAATAAATCCGTTTCCTGCTGATGCGTTGTTTTTCAATTATTTTTTGGCGTTTCCCTTTTAGTCCTGCGTACAAATAAAAACTTTGATCGTTGTATACGGGTGGCTGAATTATTTTCGTACCTGGGTAAAACCGGATATTAATACGTACCGGCGAATTGCTCTAAATATTGTTTTCAAAGGTGGATACGGTTTTTGCTTATTATGCAACGCACGACGGTTCTTTGTTTGATTGTTGTTACATCGATATATATATATATATATATGAGATCTGACGACTACTAAAAAGAACGGACCTGGGTTAGGAAGGATTTTTTCGCCGGCTGAAATGTCTTGACATTTGACACGCCGTTTATTTATCCCACCTACCGTTAGTTCACTTCCGGTGTTATGCAATTGACTTTGTCACGAAATCTAAACAAAAAAATATAAAAAAGAAACAGTTGACTTTTTTAATGGAGTGTAAACAGAAATTTTCGAATTCTTTTGTTACTAAAAATAAATAAACCTAGAAATGTGATATATAAATTTAATGCTTTCAATTTTACTGTACTAAATCCCTTCATTCGCAATATTCCCTATACCGTACATAAACTTTTAACGCTAAAATATAATAAGGCAAATTTAGTTGACATAGTTTCATTAAATGGGAATTCCAAAGTATCTCGTATATTTAATAAATCAGTTATATGAAAATAATATAAACATCGTGTGTATTGAAAACAAAACGGGGTCTAAGGAATTCAAGACGGAAAATGGTGTAAGGCAGGAATGTGTCTTATCACCGCTCCTCTTTCAATCTATGTGGAGAACACATTACGCGACAAGTTCTGAACGGTTCAATGTTTGCGTAATCGTTGGTGGAAGAATAATCAATAACCTAAGCTTTGCTGATGATACAACGCTTATAATCAGCTCACTTGATCATATGAACATGTTACTTGAAATAATGAGATAAGCGCAAAATATGGATTAAAATTAAATAGGAATAAAACAAAACTGACAAAGCTGATCGAAGAAAGGTAATATCTGATACTGTTAAGCAAATCGAATGGTATGAAACAGTATAAATTTATCTATATTTGGGATCTGTTATCGAGGATAAAGGCGCTTCAACTAGTGAAATAAAAAGACGAATCCATTTGCTTCGAAATATCATGAGTGGATTAAACAATTGCCGTGTTTGGTGTTTTCTGTGTTCACACAGCGGAAACTCGAACACCGGAAGCTAAAGATATACAACGTATCGATAGTTTCAAAATGCGGGCTTGAGACGTATGCTACATATACCCTGAACAGCGAAGAAAACAATCCTTTTCATATTACGGAAGCTCGATATTAACAGTAGACTCTCCAAAGATATTCTATTAACTTTTTTAATCAAAGATCAATAGGTAAACTACGGTATATAACGTTATATTCGTAACATATTCGTAACAGTAATATATGATGAAGTTAAATCAATTAGAAATTTACGACAGTTACAGATTACATTTATACGTTTGTTATTTAGTTTAAATGCTTATAATAGACAATAGTTCGATATGTGTATATTGACTGTACTAAAGCTTTATTCGTTAGACTTATAGTTTATTATCCATAATTTACATCAAATATGATAATATTTGTTCACTTTATTATTAATATATTGTATATGTTTGATATATTTTAATGTATTATCTATAATGGAGCTTAAAGATTTTATGTAATCAGTACAACTGAACGCCTGATTATTAATTTGAATGTTACCATATATTACTTGTCGATGTTTTTATCTCGACGGGATACTACCATAATTTCATATTTTAGTAATTTTTCAAATTTCAGATTTCAAACATTTACATTTTTACTATTTTAGGATATATATATATATATATATATATATATAGCTGGACGGAGTCATTTGACAAAAGGAAAAAGGAGATAAATGGACCAAAATAATATAGCATTGGATACGTATAGAAGGCTGGGCTGTAGGCTTCGTGAAGGGTTGTACATTCTGTAGCCCCGGAGTAAAATGGTTGCATAAAGTTGTACAAGTCGGAAAAAAAGATCGGAGATTGCTTACATCCAGCAATGGATAGATATAAGCGCATTCTTATCGTTATATATATATATATATATATATATATATATATATATATATATATAAATATAAACACGCGACGAAGAATACTAAACAATAAAAAAAAACACCACGTCTTTATTTTCGTATTTTCCGCAATAATGTTTTTTCTTTTTTACGTAGTAATTACTTTAAGGTCGCATTACATCTTTACTGGATATGTTATAAATCGTCGCGATTAACGGGACACAAATGATGACAGTATTTAAATTCTTCGCTGAGCTGAAAATCAGCGCCCGTCTCAAATTTATATAATTAAGACAATATTATAAAAAAGTGGCCAGGCGATTCGTTGTTAGTAAATAATTCGTTATGTGGTTTCATTATGTTTATTAATGAGGGTAATGAATGCGCCATTCCGATATTTCCCAGTTAATTTAAACAAAAAAAGGAAAAACGCTGTTAATAAAATAACCATTAAACGAAGATATTTATGTGTATATATATATATATATATATATATATATATATATATATATATATATGTATGTATATATATATATAGATACATGAATGTGTATGTGTGCACTTTGGTGACTTTTTCTTCTTTGGAAACAGAATCTGATCATAATAAACTGGATAATAGCAGAGTTCCCAACAAAAAGATTAAATCAATACATTGCATACACCTACTGCTATGTGCAAGCTCCTATTAGAATGTGTATATATTTATGTATGTGTGTTGTGCGTGAGAGAGTGAAAGAGAGTACGCGCGGTAAATAATTATGAGATGTATGCGTAATTTGTTGAATATCGTGAAAACCAATCGTTCTTAGTGAGCCCCATAATGACGACTATAATTGACAAGTATGCTCAGCTTTAATAATTTCCATGATATATATATATATATATATATATATATATATAATGTGTGTGTGTGTGTATGTGTCGGTGAGGGTTAATGAATTTCAATTGAAGTTAATTCGGCGCAGATTGGTTGACGGGCGTTTGTTATTACTTATATTTATGTTTTATCCGGCCATCGTTTATTAACTTCGTTAACGCTGATTAACACCGTTTAATGAATTTTCCGCTTCTTCTAACGAATGACTTTAATTCATTCCGGTTCTGAAGAAATATTTTTCATTTTCAAGTTTGGTTATTATCGTGAAAAATTATAATATTAATAATTCTAATAATAATATTTACGTAGGAAAGAAACAATTAGAAAAATCAATTACGAAAAAAAATTCTTTATGGAGGGAGATAAATTCTACCCAAACGAAGAAATTTATTTTTTAAACGGACGAGATTTATCATTAAATTGAATATCGAAAGTAAATTTTAAAAATCGAAATTTTTAATCGCGTAATAAAGTAAACAACAAAAAAGTTAAAGGTTCATAAATTTTGTTATTATGAAAGATATTTAGCCTTGTTTTCAAGTAAACAAATAAAAATTAAAATAATTGTAACAGTAAAGAATAAAAAAATTAAAAAAAAGTTTTTTATCAACTGGACAAAATTGAAACAAGAATTTCTTTAAAAAATAATAATAATAATAATAATGGTAAGTTAAAAATCAATTATGCAAGCCAAATTGAATTCATATAAACGTTTCATCACAGAATCCAGTGCTTGGGGTAAACCTTATAAATTTTTATCTGGGAAAAACAAACAGTTTACCATTCCTGAAATCACG
The DNA here is from genome assembly GCA_032883995.1 of Coronaproctus castanopsis. Classification (NCBI taxonomy): domain Eukaryota; kingdom Metazoa; phylum Arthropoda; class Insecta; order Hemiptera; family Monophlebidae; genus Coronaproctus; species Coronaproctus castanopsis. The sequence goes on from CM065052.1 coordinate 59,474,243, forward strand.
CTGCAACATAATAAAATCACAGGCGATTTGGAAAAGTGTGTTGCTTTCTTGGATCATTTTTTCCCATTAAAGATAGACTGTAAAATTAACTCAGCTTATTCCACTGCTCTTGATAGACTTCATGTGTGCCGAGATACCCTAAATCAAGTTTTTAAATCACTTTGTAACAAGAAAGCTACTGGGAGCGACAGGATCACAAACAAAATACTTAAACAAATTAATATTCATTTTCCTAATTTATTTTTTACCATTATTAATAAATGTCTCGAGTTAGAATTTTTCCCCACTGTCTGGAAGATTGCTGATCTTGTTTTAATACAAAAACCTGGCAGAACACCAACAGATATTACAGCCTACCGCCCAATATCTTTACTTAACTCATGTGGGAAAGTCTATGAAAAAGTTATAAACCTATTTCTAACCACAGAAATTATGAAAAAACAAATTTTACATCGAAATCAATTCGGATTTAGACATTCTCATTCTGCAGAAGGTGCAGTCTATAAGCTTGTTTCCTCTATTAGAGACTGTTTAACTGCTGGATGTACACCTTTTGTTATTTCTTTTGATATAAAAGGTGCTTTTGATAATTGTAAATGGTCATCTATTGTTCAAATTCTACAAGATAATGAAGTTAATCCATCCATAATAAACATAATAATAAGTTATTTTCAAGATCGCTTGGCTTGCCTTAAAATTAACTCAGCTTCATCTACTACAACGGTGTCCTGTGGTGTTCCTCAAGGCTCTGTCCTTGGACCAACACTTTGGAATATTCTGAATTCTAAAGTACATAAAGATATTGAACTTTTTTGTAATATACTTAACATTGACTGCACTTTAATATCTTATACAGATGATCTATGCATTTTGTTTAGCATCAAGCATTACACAAATGTTAAAAAGATATCTACAGTATGTAAAAAACTCGAAGACATTATAGCTGAATTAGGTCTTACTTTTTCTGTGGATAAGTGTGAAGCTATCATATTTTGTAGCCAAAAGAAGGTAAGCGATTTTAAAGAAATTACACCAGTTTCTGGCCAACCTATTGCCAGCAAAATAAAATACCTTGGTATAAATTTAGATCATAAATTAAAATTTCTTTCACATTTGGATTATTTAAATCGTAAATGCATAAAAATTTATGATAAACCCCGTAGTTTAATTCCCAATAACTATGGACTTCGACACAAAGAGCGTATTGTTTTATATAAAAGACTGATCCAGTCTATATTTGGATATGGTGCACATATTTATATTAATCATAGGAATCTTACAACTGTCGTCAAAAATCAAAGGAAATATTTATTGAATATATCATCATTGTACAAAACTGCCCCCTCTTCAGCGGCATGTGTTATTGCAAATATCTTATACCTCTGGATTTATTTCTTATTGGAAGAGCCATTCTAAGTGAATACAGAATTACGCTTAATCTTAATCTAGTTAGATCTTTAAAATTTTTTCAAAACAATACCTTAATCTCTGATGTTGGCCCAACACCACCACTTAAACATAAATTAATCCACATTTGGCAACTGCGTTGGGAACTGGAAACTACTGGTAGGAAAACATTTTCATTCATTCCAAACATTAATTATAGGTCTAAATTACACAACCTTGAAATTACTTTTTTTTTTAAATTTTATTTTACTGTACCGACAGTTTCCTGTCATAAACAATAATGATCGTAAGTAAAGAAGTAAGGAGAAGGAAGAAATTGGAGTATGGAATGTGAACAAGAGGAGGAAAGTGAAAGAATATTATTAAGCTGGCAATTCCAACGAACAGCCAGATTTGGATCTACAAAGAGGAAAAATATATTAATTTTTTTATTATTATTATTATTATATAATTTATTTCTCGCAGAGTTTAACCATTACACGTAGCGTCCCTGAAGAACAATGTAGCCATTTAGGTAATTGGAAGTGCATCGCGACACCACTTTCTTCGTTTTAGCCGACTGTTGGATCTGACTGGAAAATCTCTAGTAAACATTCGGTGTACCAGTGGATTCGAGTGAAACTGGAGCTTTCCGAAGAATCTTCTATATTGTTCCGTATAAACATCTTTCACGTATGAAACGTTCAAATTGTCATGTAATATGTCGTTCGATACAAAGTACGGTGCAGATGCTATTGTACGTAAGATTTTGGACTGCTGTTGCTGTACTCTGTGGAGATTACTTCGACTTGCTGTTCCATACAGTTCTAATCCATATCTCCAAATTGGAGCGATGACCGATAAGTAAACATTCCGCTTTACGGCTAGGTTGAGAATTGATTTACGTCCTAGCAACGGCCGGAGCTGTTTAGCCCTTATTATCACAGATCTTCTTGTGTATTCCACATGATCACGCCACGTTAATCGCTTATCCATATGCATGCCGAGATAACGCACGGACTCGACTTGTGGAATTAATGACCTATCAAATGTCAAGGTTGGACATCTAACACGTCTGTTGGTGAACAGGAGGTGTCGACATTTAGTTGAATTGAATGATATGTGCCAAAGACTTGTCCATTTTTCTAGTCGATTCAGATGATTCTGAACCGCAGCGTTTGCATGCATAACATTCATATTAGACGCCAGTATCGCTATATCGTCGGCGAACGTAGCCAGCAACGTTAAATTCGAAGTTGGTACATCCGCAGTATAGATGGAATACAAAACAGGACCTAGCAAGCTGCCTTGCGGTACCGATGATCTGATTGAATGTTCTTCTGAAAACGAGCCATTTATTCTAACAACAAACGAACGTTCAGTCAAGTACGATTTTAGGAGCTGATAAATATCCTCATCGAGAATTTGCCGCATCTTATATAGTAATCCCGGATGCCAGACCTTATCAAATGCCTGCGTGACATCAAGAAATACCGCGGAACAAAGTTCGCGATTCTCCAGAGTTAGCGAAATTGCATCAACTAATCGGTGACACTGCTGGATCGTAGAGTGCTCCGCACGAAAGCCAAATTGGTGATTCGGTAATACGTCTCGGCTCTCTATAATCGTAGCGATTCGATTTAAGATTAACTTCTCCAAAACCTTCGATAACGAGGAGAGTAAGCTAATGGGCCGGTATGATGAAGTCTCAGTCCGCGGTTTTCCAGTTTTATGCACCATGACTATCACCGACTTCTTCCACATCTTAGGAAAATATCGCATCCTTAGAATTGCATTAAAGATATAGCAAAGAAGGATAGCCGCTCTCTTCGGCAACCGTGATTCCAAGCCAGGAGCCTTACGCGACGGCATATTACGAAGACATACAAAGACTTCGTTCGGAGAGAAAACCTTAGGAACGTTTTCGCACTGGGGCGGCACACTCAACAAACTTTGTATTCGATCAGAGTGAACCTTGTCACAATCAGGAAACAGGGTAAAAACTGTACCAAGGTGCTCCGCAAAAGTATTCGCCTTTTCCTTGTCAGTTTTAACCCAGTTGTTATTTGATCTAATATTATACGGTTCTTCTGGTTGACTTAACAGTTTTTTGACTGAGGACCATACCGGCTTCCCGCCATCATTAATAGATTGCGTGTAATCCATAAAGATTTTGTTCTTATACTCCCTGATTTTATTTTTTAATTTGTTGTGCATCTCTTTATACTGTTGTATAATGATGGGTAACGATTACGCTGCCATCTTCTTCTTGCTAACCTGCTTTCTTTTATTAATTTTCTTATTTCCACCGGTATATACAGATTTTGATGGGATTTCTCTGCAACGTGATTAGTTGAGTTGATACACGCATATTGTATGAGGCTAGTAAGATTTTTAACGGCTGCGTCAATGTCACCTTTGTCCTTTAGCTTAAGCTTTAAGTCAATGTTATTCTCAATAATACCCGTAAAAATATTCCAGTTGGTAGTCCAGTTTGTAAGTCTCTGTTGTTTGGGAACGATTTTAGGATGTACATCTATAATGGCAACCACTGGAGTATGATCAGAAGATAGATCAACGACTGTTCTGCATTCCCTGCTATATCTTTGCAGGCCACGAATGATGAAGAAATCTAGGACCTCTGGAAGCTTGTTGAGATGACGCGGCCAATACGTAGGCGTCATTGGAGATAAGATAACAAGTGCGTTGTCTCTTATAGATTTGTACAGCTTTCTTCCAGATGGATTTACTGTTCTTGATCCCCATATGCTGTTTTTGGAATTATAATCGCCACCGCATATGAACACGTTTCCTAATTTGTTGAAGATTGAGTTGTATTCCATTTACGGTATGCAAAATCCTGGATGACAATAGATTGCAGCTACTGTTATATCCTTTGCTAGTTTTTCAACGTTAATTGCTACAATCTGGTATGCGAATGTGCTGTAAACGAAATTTTTGTATTGTTTGTACTTATCCTTGACCAATACCATTACACCCCCATGACCCGTTCCATCCGGATGGTGAGTCGAATATGCTACATAACCCCGAACTTTGAAGCTCTTCTCGCACATGAGATGGGTTTCTGTGATTAGTGCAATATCAATATCGTTTTGCTGGAGAAAAAGTTCAAATTCGTTTCTTTTTTGAGTAATGCCATTCGCATTCCACAGTACTAACACGAGTGAGTGTTGTGTAATTATATTAGTGTCGAGTATCATTTTGGAAGTAATTTTTCAATAACTTTTTTCAAGAGCGATATTAATAGATTAATTGTAGATTTGAATTCGTTTAGGAACGTTGTTAACATTATTGAGACTTCGTTACCAGTATAGCTGTAGTTTCATGCGCAGATTTTGTCTGGGCATGGTAATTTCGGAGAGTATTTACATCGGTTTAAATTGACCTCTTCACCTTATTGCCAGTACTGTGATCTCAGAGAAATTGATAATATACATCATACTATATTCAAATGCTGTGCCTTTAACGAAATAAGGAATAAATACGAAATTAATGAAAACTTACCTTTAGTTCTAAATGTAAAAAATGCTGATCATTTGTTAGAATATTTTCATATTATTATGAAAAGGAAATTAAATTTGAGCCTACCAGCGCCTGATCAATCCTCTTAATACATGTGTGTTTATATGTGTATGTGTATGTATGGGCATGTATGTATATATGGTAAATTTTATTAACTAGTCCTTACACTAATGTTTAATAATAGTAATAATACAATGACGATAATACCTTTTTATACAGTGTTCTTAATATTTAAATCTTGTATCTTAATTTATACCTACTTACGCTATATGTAAGCAGCTACTTTTGCGATATAATTTAACTAAAGTGAACCTAATATATAATGTGGCAATTAAGTTTAATTTTGATATTTTTTTCTTATTGTACATATGACATATTTCATGGTAATAGCTGGGACTATGTTTTGTCATCCTGGGTGGGCATAAATAAAAATAAATAATATAATTTTACCAATATGAAATAATAATAAAAAAATAAAAGTAAAGTTATTATCTAGACAAAGTTGAAACAAAGGGAATTTCTTTAAAAAAAAAAACTAATTATAATAATAATAATAATAGTAATAATAATGCTAAGTTAAAATCACCTTAAATTTTATATTAAAAGTCGCAAAGCTTTTCGGATATTTAAGCGAACATAAATAAAAATAAATAATATAATTTTAACAATAAAAAATAATAATAAAAAATAAAATAAAGTTTATTTTATCTAAACAGAGTTGAAGCAAGGAGAAATAATGGTAAACAACAGAAAAGTAGTTAAAAAATCACTTTAAATTTTCTATTAAAAGACGCAAAGCTTTTCTGCTAGTAAGCCATTATCAAGTGGACATAAATAAAAATAACGAAATAAACGTAATAATAATAATAAAACAACCGAAAATAAACATTAAGCCTATTCCGCATCGCTTTAATATAATAGTGATGACGACTTCTTAAAACTATATGAAAATTATGAAAATAAAAATATGAATATGGTTATAAAACGGGAATTTAAACGTTTTCTCACGCGAAATACTAGCGGACAGTATGTGGCTATAAAAAACAACCCGTCATATTTTTCAGCTGTCTTTCTTTCCGTACATTACGATTACAATAATCATGATTACTTATTAATACCGTCCGGAATCGCCAGTCTTAAAAAAAAAACAGCTGCTGCAAGTAGAGGTCATTGACATTCTGTAGTGTATATTTCTCATACGCGATAAAGAACATATTTTAGTTATACGACGAAGTACGTATTTAGGTATAGAATTTTGTAAATTAAAAGATTTGATTATTCGATGTTACAGCTAAGGGGTGCTTTTTCTTATATTCATTAACGAGGAATTGAAAATAAATGCTGGTCTTTTGACGAGATTTAGTAGAAGCTATGGTAAGATATTTCCGGCATATAGCGAGAAACATGGATTCGCTACAACGAAAAATAATAAGTTTAAAAAGTGAGATGGTAAACGGCTACGACGAAGATATTCAACACGTTGGATTGAGTAAGTTAAGGTGCTAATAGGATATATGTGGGAGGTTTTTCAGATGACCGATAATAGACATTTTGTTGTATAATGGACAGAGAAGAAAATATATAATATACAAAATAAATATAGATACATATTTATATATATTATCATCATCATCATCATCATCGTTTATCATCAATCTGAAGATTGGTTTGTAGCATCATGCCATTTTTTCCTCATTTCAGTTCCCAGTAGCTGCAGCATCATCCCATGTCTTCTACAATAATTTTCGACATGTATCTCCTGGGAGGTCTTCCTATTGGGTTCATTTCGTTTCTTCTCTACCATTATTGTTTTTGTGAAAGAGTCGTGCCTTAATACAGGTCTGATCAAGCTCTCTGTAGCACGTTTTCATTAGACAACAGTAAATCAAATGGACTGAAGTGTGCATATATATATATAATATATATACACATTAATTTTGCAATTTTATTTGCGCTGTATTATAAATTTTTATTTTCGAGAGTAGTTACGCGGATAACATAATTTCACTAATGGGAAAATATGAAAGTCGACAAAAAATTTGCACTCTGCGAAGCGTTCGCGCTTTGGTTAGTTATTCGACCGGTTTAACTTGAAATACTGATACTTTTGACGTCATAAAGTTTCTATGTGCGAGATGAATGGAGGCGATTAGAGTATTTTTGAAGATTGATGGATGGTCGAAAACAATCGGATTTATTTTTAAAACTGAATATACTTATTAAATAATATTAATGATAATAACAATAATAATCATTATATATTATAATACGTTTTCAGGAGTGTATATATATATATATATATATATATATATATATATATATATATATATATATATATATATATGGATAAATGTTTGAAAATGAATGACACAGGAGAGGTAAAGATATAAAAGAAAAAATAGATAAGAAATATTCTTAGTTCCAATAAAGCAGATTCAGAAGTTGACCAAAATTCTAGAACTGTATAATGCGATGCATATAATATTACGAAGAAAATAAGATTGGCGTGTTCTAGGCACATATCCTGAGAATAAATAATACCGCATATTAACTAAAACAATCGTTCAACACATAGATTGAAAAACAGCTTGCAGGTGGTCTATTTAAAAGCAATGCACACACACACACACACGTGCCTAATGTGGCAATAAATAAATATATATTATATATATATATATATATATATATATATATATATATATATATATATATATGTATGGTGAGAGAATTACGCAAAGAAGCCAAAGGGTAATTCGTTTTTCAGCTGTTATTACCTACTGTCCGTCTGTTACGTAATTGTTCCCTACGTAATAATATTATTTGTTATATCTTGGAAATATTTGTCTATGATAAAGAGATTCTTCTACATGATAGTAAAAAAAATAAAAAAAAAATAAAAAAAAAACTATTTAGATAACGAAGTTTTGACGACGTGAATTCCAAACATAGTTAAAGGAAAACAGATAAAATAATATTTCCGAAAAGTGACGCCGGTGAGATTCTTATTGTATATTTCGGTCGCCCAACGTTTGATCGGCAGGAGGTCTATCGTTAATAATGGGATGCGATATGACGCAATTTGCTACAAGTGTAACTAACGATAAAATTGATACCAGTATGAGACACTATTGAAAATTATTAATAACCTAAAAGTGACAGGCTGCTTGCTATATGTACACACAATATTATTATACGTTTATCGAGTTGAAGGCTCCGACTGTTTTTTTTTTATTGTTGTATTGCATCGTCGGTGTAGTGTTTTATTATTATATTTAACGTTATTACATATATATATATATATATATATATATATATATATATATATATATATATGTACTTTGTATGCGGGAGAATGTGTGAGTATCTGAGTGTCAAAAATAATATATATGGTATGAAACTATATATATGAATGAGGAATTTGAATATTACTTTGTCGTATTCTTGACGTTGTGGTTGTTGCAAAATTAATATTTTTCAAGGATTTCATACATATATCGTTTCTTATTCGTGAGAAAGTGAAATAAACGTTATATATCTCGTTTTATGATGATGATGATTATTATTATATATATATTAATAAAAATTACAAAACTCGTTGCATCACAGATGAGAGTAAATTACTTCTTTAACTGGTTTCAAAGTAATATACGTATATATTACATATAGATTATACGTTTCTTATTAAAAATTATGTCTTAATTATTTTTATTATTATTATTTCTACTTTTTTTTTGTCTTATTTTTGAGAAATTTTTCAGCGAAAAGTATAACCGCCTATAGTGTAAAAGCGGATTTTTTCGATCGATTACAGTCGAAAAATAGTGCGACCATGTAATTACGCGTAAATAATTATTTGTTTTAAGATTCATCCTAAACCATACTATATATATATATATATATATATATATATATATATATATATATATATATATAATTTTTATTTTTTTAACCGATTTTTACCTTTTGATCAATCTAATCAAGTTTTAAATATTTGACATCTATATTAGTATTAATGTTGATGTATTGGTGAGTAGTGATTTTATGAATTAACGAAACAAAATATAAACAATGTTAATCACTATAAAATTTATTTTATTTTCGCAAAGCTTTTCGATTTTCACGTCATTTTCAGATTTATAATATTTTAGTTAATAAGTATAATGTTACAAATTATGAGATGGCTTGAAAATTACGTGAAAGTCGAAAAGCTTTGCTAAAATAAAATAAATTTTATAGCGTTTAACATTGATTTTATTTCGTTTTGTTAATTATATTAGTATTATTTACAAAATGACACGTACATTGCAGAGATAATGGATTCTATTTTGAGAATAACACTGAAGGGCAGATATGTTAATGTGAGCAATACTTTTTTCAAAAATCATCTTCTTTCTGGTTCGAATTTGTCACACTGTCATGTAGTGTGATCTATTGACTCTTCTAAATCGCAATAATCGTAATTGGAGCTATCGATAATTCTTAACCGCCATAGATAAAATCATCATTTTATCTATGATGATGTCTAAATCGTAATCTGCGGATCGTTTTGTATGTAGTCCTTCTCTACATTCTTGTCCACATAACGTGGACTTCTATCGACAGTATGTTTTACTAATATATATGCGGTTTTCCTTTCTGTTGTGTTTCTGCTATATATATTTATTCCGATTGTTTATATAACCGATTCTTGACAATTGTGTAATATAATCGTCCCAGTTTTGCTTTATCCGCCTGTTGTTATTTCGTTCACTTGTAGTAAGGGTATCAACTGTCTTGTTTCCATAAAGTCCAACGTGTCCAAGAATCAACTTAAATCCACTCTGTGATTGAGCTTTTTAAGTTTATTTACTAATTTTCATTTCTATGCTACTTACATTAATTAGATTATTGGTTTGTAGTTTAATTACTGCTGAAAGAGAGTTTGTCGTTATTAAAATATTTTGGCTCTAATTTTTTTTTTTTTTTAATGCATTTAAACGCCGTCATTATTGCGTATAGTTCTTATTCGAAGATGCGACGTATTCCAATTTGTTAACTTTCCATACCTTTTTATTTATGTAATAAAAATCTGAAGTAATCCGTCCTACTGACCTAATAGAATCGTCTGTATACATTATTACGAAATTTGTGCATTTTTCGTTAATTATTTCATTGAATTGTATGTTATTTAAATTTTTATTATTCGATGCGTGAATATTATTTTCCACAATTTCAACGTATAGCGAGGTCCAAAGTTCTTCTGGTTCCACTTGGAATATCGCCGGTTTTGCATTGGATATTCAGCGGTGAGTTAATTACGGAAGATAATCAATAAAGGAGGAATGTTTTTATGTATCCGGTATTTATTGTTTTCTTCGATTATTCAATGTTTTAATTTGTTTTATAATTATATATCTTTGTTCTTTAATTTAAAAAAAAAAATGTTTGCTATGTGTTGTACTCTTAATGGTATAAGTGGATCAGATTTTTCTACAAGCGTAAACTGACAATGGATATCGCAACTTTAATGCATATGCCCACGGCCTTATTTTGTATTGTTTGTAACTTTTGAATACTCCTTTTATTAAAGTTGATAAATGAGGGCTACATAATCTATTTGGTATCTTATTGAAGCTGTATATATTATCATCTCTGAAAATGGATGTGCACCGCACTTAGATCCTGAGACGGAAGTACTCTCTCACATTTTTTAGATAGATAGATAGATGTCTCATTTCATCCGACCACGTCATTTTGGAATCAAACACAAAAGTATTTACATAATGGTTTAAAAAATTGTATCGATTTACGATTTATTCTAATTAATGGTGAAATATTATTTCTTTTCCTAGTAAATAGTACATCTTAGTTTGTTTTTCGTTTTTTTTAACATTTATCTCTAATAATGATTCACTGAATATATTTTGTAATTTCCGTGTAGCTTCTTATGCTCTCTTGATAACGGTACTCCGTAAAGGCATACAGCGCTAAATCATCCTCATATTGTACTAATTTGATGTATTTGCTTTGTATTTTCTCTAACCCTCGAGTGTATGTTATAAATCATAAAGGACTCTTGGTACCTGTATTGTAGTTGGCTTGGATTAGTATGAAGATTGTGGTATAATCTACACGATTGTAACGAACTGTTAGATGTCTATAAAAATACTGAATTATTCATCGAGTTATTTTTCTTGTAACACTTAAAATACGTAAATTAATATTATCGTACGCAAATTGATAATCTGCTTCAAATTCAGTTTGTATAACATGGAAAATACTTTCCACGAATACTTCTTATATACTTTAAAATGGGGCAGCAACCTGTGCAGATCTAATATCTTTTAGGCTTTAGTACTGTCGCGCTTTTTTTCCCCTTCTTATTTTACGTGCTAGTTCAACACTATACCCTCGGCCAGTTTGCAGTTATGCTCGTCGACGCACGCACGAACATACACACGCACAGAGGTCGTTTTCTTATTATGTGTTATTAAAGCCTTCCATACGGTAGAAATATTATTCCGTTTAATAATCCGTTTTGCGGTCATCTTCTTCCACTATCTCCTTCGTTAACTGCCTACCCGGTTCTGTCGCACTGTCACACTCGTCTCTGATTACACGCGTGAATACCGGCATAAACTGTAATATGCAGTGCTGTAATACCACAGCTTCCCGATTGTTCGCCGTTGATCGATATAATTTATGTCCTTTATAAAAATAAACAAATTAAATTTATTCTCCTTAATAAATGTAAATTTTTGTAATAGTTTCTTATAGTCGTGTCTTTTTAGATACCTCATCGTCATCTTAGAACCGTGTATTCAAAATTTGTTTGATTTTAAACGTGCACGCGCTTTGTATTATAGATGTGGATGTGTGTGTATATATGTACATATATATATATATATATAGAGCACCATGGACCTAGAAGTTAATACTGGACTTCACCTAAACTATTCTCGTCAATTCGGCCGGACAGTCGACACATAATCCTTCCCGGCCAATACGAAATGGTTTTCCATTGCTTTCCCTCTGGTTTCTTTACTCGGCTAGTAAACTGAGTCAGACTTAGGAAAATATAAAAAAAAACAACTAGATGCGCAACCTTCTTTGTAAGAAATGCAATTTAATGGTGATGATTAAGATGACCTAGACACGTATTCAATTGAAACAGGATTAAAAAGGTAACCTAAATACAATTAAAATAAAGATAAATATCGATCGGCATAGACAAATTACAAAGAAGTACAGCTTGATATAGTAATGAATACGTTTATTTGGCATAAAGAATTACAACAAATAGTGAAGAGGGGAAAATTCATATTTTTGTCCATCAGCGTTCATGATGATAAGTAAAGCGTTACGGAGTAAAGAAATATCCATCTGTTTTAGAGCGAGTTATGCAATCAAGGCGTACTACTCCTGTTATACAGTGAACCGGAAACACCGAACAAGAGTCTAAAGCTGAACATTAGACAGACGGACTGTAACAATAGAATTTCGTATGCACTTGCAGAATTGCGTTACGTTATGCAAGCGGAAAGCTGCTACGTTGAAATTGAACTGGGCGACATCTACAGCGCAGAACTGTCAATATAACTAGAAGCAATTGATAGAATGGTACCTGGTTAGATTAGAAACCACTGAGAGTGGACCGTTAACTCATTCGGAAGATATTATATAAGAGTAGCAATAGAACCAGAGAAAGCTTACGCGAGCAGCAGTGACCTGATATAAGCTGATCGTATTGGTATCTATGTTCTGTGTATATCTGCATACATATATATATATATATATATATATATATATATATATATATATATATATATATATATATATACAGATATACAGATAAGTATAATAATGTATGTATGTATGAAGTTTTCGACGTATATTATGGGAAGTAATTAATAAATGAATTAATGAAATGCAGAATGCACGTAAAGTTTGTATTCGTTTGTGGTATGCATTTATGTATACATACATATATATATATGTGTGTGTGAAAGTTTTTGTGCATTATGCATATTCGTGTATATATTTATATGTGTACATGCCTATATGACGTCTGTACACAATACTCAGTACAAATTATGTATAAATATATTAACAAATTAATATATGTACACACACACATTATATATACTCGTGTTTGTTTTCGAGTGAGTAAGTTGCGAATTCAAATTTTTCTTCGTGTCCTGTTTGGTTTGTAGAAATACTTAAATTATTAAACAACCAGATCAGATTTATTACTGGAAAAACTGCTGCGAACCGTGAAAATCTGGGTTAATGTTTTTACGGTTCGTTGCCATCGTTGTATAAATCTTATTGCCTGTAATTTTGTCTTTTAATTGTTTTTTTTCATTATTATTATTATTTTTATTATTATCGTTCTTTTTATTCACTTCGTTATTTTATAACGGGCTTAAATATTATATATATATATATATATATATAAACGCGGTTTGCTTCTTTGAACTGTTTTATTTCTCCGGAGAACAGGAAATCGTGTGGACTGGTTGCTCAGTTCGTATTACATTCGATGTTTCTTGTTTTCGCATATCGTCATATCGCGCAAAAAATTGTGTCGTGATTTTAATTTTCCCCATTTTTGTCTGGAATTTCGGTGGTTGGAGTTAAGATTAAAATAGTTTTCGGGTAGGTGGAAATTATATTTGAAAGTAATTTTTTCTTTTACACCGTGACATAATGTTTATATTTGGCGATATCGATCCTGAATAAAGTTTACTGTTTTTATTATTTTATTGGACAGACTGTTGTTTCATTAGTAATACATACATATATATATATATTTCTCTAATGATTTCACGCGTGAAATGAGTCCTATGAACGCCTGCACTGAGCACTTATTCTAAATATATTTTTTTATAACATGCACACAAGTTTCTGCATTATTTTCTCTCGGAAGCTTTCGATTCCTATTTCAGAGTTTCTCATACATCAATATGGCTTCATTTCTGTCATTTCATCTTCATTTACGTTTTCGATGTGCAGCTTGTTTCCTTTTATCATTTATAAGCTACGGGTGTAAGAATTGTTTTTTTAGCATTCCTAGATCATCCTTACGCACAGTATATAGTTGAAAAAATCGATATCAGCGCGCAATTTGTATATATCTTAAAACTTCGTTCATCCGAACACGTCACTCGATTCCGTCGGTTAATTTTACTCGTGGCCGCTTTGTCGTCAGGTTGTGTTTTGTATAATAATTTCTGTAAAATTTATATTAGATCGTCGAAACGAATATTTAGTAATTACAACGGGATTTTTGTTTTTAATTTTTGGGCCTCAAAATGGAAGATGCGGTTTATCCAATATTTAATAGGCTAATATGTAATTGTGTATATGATTACGTGTATATTAAGATGTTTTCTCTACTGGGCAAGCATCCGATATTTTATTGGCGGTGGAAAATTTCGATTGATACATTTTGTAATAAGAAGTGCAACAACTGAAAAACTGGTGGTTTTCATCGACAATCTGTTCTTCGTCGAAAGGTGAGTACAGAATGACGAAAGTGTTAATTTTGCGAGTAAATAAAACGTACGAGATATTATTGACGTTAAGCTTTAAGTGACATAAAATACGAGTAAATTTGATCTATATTGTTGGAAAGATTGAAGAAGCGAGAAAATTGCTGAAATCGAAGGTTTTGAATACTTCTAAATAGTCTGGCTGAATACAAATTCTTTGTGCGAGAACTTACTCTCTGATAAAGTGCCTCTAAGGGATGTATTGAAATAAAATGTGCTATTCTCGAGGGCGCTTAGGTTATCTACAGTTTTATTCCAGTGTATATCAGCATGGCTGGGAATCGAGACAAATTTAAACTCAACATTTATAAGAAATAAATGATAAATATTTCTTAACCATAGATTGGTATCTGAAACTATTTCTTTGGGTTATTCTGTTTTTTTGACTTTTTTTTCAAACCGTGTTCCAAATGTGAACCGGACACATGTTAAATCACTATAGAACACGGTTCGTTTTTATTCGTTCCGAATATATATAGTGTACGTAATGTTTGTGTGTGTGTGTATATATGTATAAGCGTTTATAATTATGTATAAGTCATTTCTTATCTTTTCGTTCCAAAAGAAATGAGTCTTATTTACTTATTACTAAATTAATCTGATTACACGTTCCATGTTAAAACAATGTTAATATAAATTAATTATTCGTTCTAACTAAACTTTGAGCTCGACATCTTTTATCTGTATTTAATAAAAATAACAGATTTAATACTTATTTTTCGACAACCTTTTACGGATCTCTTGATCGATTAGAAATTTTTCATTTTTTCCAAAGTGGTGCATACGTGTATCCGTAGCATGTTTGTTTAATTTCTACTTTTGAATTTCAATTTTCGTTAATGTAATCTATATGTGAATAGGAACAAGTCGCAGAATTCAATTATGTTGGGAATCCTATACAATGATAATTTCATCTTTACAAACATTTTTCCTCAAATATGCTCCTCGTTGTATGTATAATTATAATTTGAGTTGATTTTTCTTTTAAGTGTTTCGGACGTTATATAATTACATTTAATTACTAAATAATGTGGGTAAAAAATAAAGTAGCTTTCTGTATATATATATCACACCTTGTTGTTGACGAATTAAAATATAATTTTAATACTCTATGTGTACACTTTACTCCCTGTCAATTGATCATTTATACATCTATAATCCCAATAAATATATTCGCTTCAATTCTATACTGACTAGTATTTATTTTATATATATATATATTAGTATTTATTATATATATATTCAGTTTATTATCATTATTTTAGAGTGATTTTTATTATGCAAGATGCACCAGTTTACGACTTTCGACTAAAACCTTTAAGCCATCTAATCGAGCGAGATTTCTCTATCATAACATGTAACCTTACTATGCCTTATCTATGTGTTTAATTATATGTATATAAGCAACAATTTTCATAGCAGTCAATAACAGATACAAGATGTTTCTTATTTCGGTTCAGCGGCAAATATAGATTATATCTTGGAGGGGGCATACTTGAGGCCCATTCTTAAACACTTATCCGAACTAAAAGAGTCAAATACGCAACAATTTTTGAATGTTTTACATTGTAAAAAATCATTTTATTATAACGTATCAAACGAATTAAATTAATTATATAGGATGACCCGGACAAGACGGATGGTTTTGTTGTTTTTTGAATAAACTACTCGACCAAAGTTTTGAGTGAAATTTTATTTAAAAATGGGAAAACCAAAGATTAGCTTACAATGAAGCACAATATTATTCAGATGACCGCCATTTGCAACAATGCATTCATTTAGTTTTTACAAAAATTGGTCGCTGAATTTGGGAACCTACTGTAATTCAGATTATGGTACTTTATTATTTAATTATTTCTTCATTTTGGGGGGTGCCCAGGGCCCGTGGGCCCCTGCCTTATGTTCATCTTTGTTCTGATACCGACATTACGGTATACTATGTATATACATATATTATTATTATTTTTATTCTGTCGCAAATATTGTAATTCCAACTTTTATAGCCATTGTCGATTAACTGTTGTTGAAAAATACGGCAAATAATATCAACGCATCAAACGAACTTATATATTTCCAGTTTATGAATTTATTATTATTATTATTATTATTATCTTATTTTAATTAATTTATTTTAAATTTCTAACGTGCCTATATATATGCTGTATTGTTTTTAGGGGTTTTCCTTTTATACTTTCGACTAACCATTCGTTACAGTACCATTTATTACAAAGAAGCGTCGTTGCAGATATTTAACGCCAAAACTTTTGTTATAAGGCCTTTGCAAATTCGACGCATTATTCTGTCCCGTCCTCGTGCTTGCGGTAACCGTAACGAAAACTTATTTCATTAATGTATTTGTAGCGATTTAGATTAAAATTTAAGTTTGATCTTGTTCTCATCCGGCATATCTCGCTATGTCGAGATTTTTCCTTAGCACCATTATCAGTTCGTTACTGAACGAAAGTCTATCAGCCCCAATTTCTAGTAGCTAATTTGCTGCAAATCCCTGAATTTCTTACAACCGATGTTCCTGCCGTCCTCCTACGAGTTTCCACTATGTTGACAGATTTATTACCCGTGCGCATCAATTTACTATTTTAAATACCGCATCCACGTTACTTCGTTGTTTCGCGGTTAACTTTTTTCCGCCCACTTGTCCTTCAGACTGATATCCAACGTCGATAATGATATCCGCGTTTCGTCGGCAAGTGTTATTAGTCGAATATATTCTCTTTTTCAGATTTGCCGGTATTTTAATCGAATTCTAGTCGTCGTGAAATGTATCGAGAATTAAATTCGCTCCACGAGCGAAGCGTTTTAATTTAGTATATCCAACTATTAGCTGCCCGGAATCCTAATTTCCGGTAGTTTAAACTAGATTATTATTACAGTGTGCGCTACAATCTATTAAAGGATAGTTTGAATATATACAGTCCTTTGACATCTGTAGTGTACTGCGCAAATCCGAAATTTGACGAGGACGTTTAGAATGCATCTAGGATATCAATTTTGGATTAATTCCGATTCTTCTTCAGCTATTTTCAATCCAACGCTGAATGTAGATATCTCGAAGTTCGTTGGATTGTTCTGTTTTGCTTTTTTTATCTGCCTTAGTCCTTTTAAAATTTAATTTACATCGTCATCCAAAGTATTAGTAGCGCATCCCTTTTTTCCAACTAATTGCGCTATTTTAAAACTGACGTTCGGGATTCTATATTGACCGTAAAAATTTAAAATTATATGTAAATAATTCCCGATATATTCGTGGAAATTTTTTGTGTATTTTTTTAACGATTTTTTTTTTTTTATATATATATATAAACGGAATGGAATTACATTTTAACGATGTATACAGTTATACGAACGAATTCAATTCATATAGTGAATTCCTTGTGTGTCCATATCTTAAGTTAATCGTTTAATCGAAATGTTGTTAAATTAATAAAATTAATTTTGTTTGTCTTCCACTTTCTTACTTGCTGAATTTCATAAGGGACATACGTGACAATGTTAGTAATGAAGCGTGTGTCATTGACAACTTAACCGACTGCCAGAATGATGTCTTAGTTGATAACATGAAAGACTAATACCTTATTTATTTTATTTATATATGAAGATGACGGAAATATTTTTTTCATGTTCAACGATATTAAAAAAGAAGTACACATACTCAACAAAATTACATTTATTATGGTACATTTTATATACAATAGATACGTGTCTACGCGTGTATTTAATAAAAATCAATAAAACAACAAATTAGTAACAAGAACTTTGTTAAATTTAATATATAAATAATTTTCATTTTTTTTTAACAAATATAAAACATTTATGAATTTTCTGGAAAATAATCTGATATTTTTTTGCATTGTATTTTTTAACATAAAATTTTCAACAAATTGTTCGATATCATCTATTTTATTATTCATTTCACTATTGGAATGTGCGTCTAAATAACTGCGCACACTTTTCATGATGTTGGACATTTCGTATGTTGTGGAAACAGGAACTGCATTGTTCATCTAATTGTCTAATTCGTCTTCGGAATCTGTATCAACGATATTTTTTTAGCTTTGAACAACCTCCAAAACCTCTTTGTTTAGCTATAATTAGGGCTGTACACACATTATCATCGTCTATTGCAAAAAATTATTCCGAGTACAGTTCAATAATATAGAAACTTTCCCAAACATTTCATTAAATGTCGTCTCAGTTTCAACATATTTCTTCCACATCCTCTTTGGCGCCGAAAAATTTGCTACCTTTGAGAATTCTGCGGGACGAAAGCAATCTTCAATCGTCTTTGGTGTCACTGAATTCCATACGGAGTATAACATATAAACTGCATGTAATAAATTGATAGAGAAATCTTCGATTGCGAGTAAATATTTTAGAAGCAATTGCATTCTATTGTAAAATTTTAAGTTTTGTATAACATCATCGTTCACGTGGTTGTAAAACCGATTCTGATAAACGAAATCTTTTCGTGTGAAGTGATTTTTACTTCGTGTTAGGAGAAAAAAATTACCCGATAAACTTGTGCCTAAATACGGGTAATTTACTCGGTTTTCTGTATTATTTTTTTTTTGTATTGATCCGTTTGTAACAAAATGAATAAATTATTTTTTGAAATCTAGGGATGTACAAGAAACAATCAATCTCGAAAACTATTTGAAAAATAAACTACACTTTACTTCTTGCAGATTATCTCCTACATTAATGTAGAGACTTGCAACTAATTACCGAAATATTACCGATGGAGCGGAAAATGTTGCTTTTTGATTAATCATCACTCAAATGTATATGACGCAATAAAATTAAATTAAGAAAATTGACGAGGGCGCAATATATACAGATAAAGTATTATATTTGAAGGGCATTACGGAAATTTCGCGATATTTTACTATCGATACGTTTACATTTCGACGTGTATTCGATGATGATAATAATAATCGATATATCGAATAAACAGAATGAAACCCCTCTTTTCACATTCGAGTATCGTCTGTAGCTGTTTTATCAGTATTATTTATTTTCGTTTATCTTTAATGACATCATTAACAATACATTAAAATTTGATGACTTTCCGAAAATTAGTCCAAATTCTCAACGATTTATTTGTTTACGTGTCTATTATATATATATATATATTAATATAGAATTACAGTACATAAATAATTTCTATTTTATTGTATAGGTACATATTAGTTATATATTTTTTATACTTTGAACTAAAATGTTTTCCTAAGCGAATGGAAAACAATTTTCTTTGTACAGTACTTAAATCGCATTTTATAAATAATTCAAGTAGAACTGTAATTAGTATAGCGGTATTAAAAATGGATTTAATACGAACGGATGAACGTTAATATACAAAAATATATTTTTATTTTTTATTATTAATAAATAGTTTATAATTATTATTTTGTTCAAACGGAAAAATAGTATGCGAAAATGGAGTAGGACGTAAAAAAAAATTATGTTGTGCAAATTAATTTATAATTTTCCTTGTTCGATTGTTGTAGATGGAGTTAGGGATTTACAGTTTTTTATATATATTGTCTGTGTATGTATATATATATATATATATATATATATATATATATATATATATATATATATATATATATATAAAATGTATTAAGAACGACCGTGTGTACGTCTATAATTCACCGATTTATTATATAAATTTAATTTAACAATTACGATAAGATTACTGGCGATTAAAAAAAGACAATATTACTTTTTTATGGCTACACTATATATATATATATATTTTAATATTTCGAGGGTGCGTTGCGAGGAACATTGAAATTCGTAGAAACAGAATAGTACGAAAAAAATCGATAAATATGACAATTTATTTATTATCGGTGATTTATCTCCGTAATAATGACGTAATTAAAGTGTTGCGCATTTTTTATAAATAATTTTATTTGTTCTGTTGTGTCCTCGATTTGATATAATTGATGGAACTCCGATGAATCATTGACGAGAAAAGTTAATTAGTACATATATAAAGCGTTCAAAATATTACATATGGAAACGTTTTGAATGTGAACACTGTTTAGACATTTAGAAACTACAGGAATTTCTAAGAAAATTATTAAAGATTTCTCGGACCGAAACAGTTTAAAATAACGTATCGAAGGAACTAAACATTAAAGAAAAAGAAAAATTGCATATCTGGAGTAATAGTCTAAGAGGAGAAAAGTAGGACATTTTGTGCCTCGCACTAGATAAATTAAAAGCTTATTTAATTAAATTAATATCGTATCTTTGCGATGTATAAATGTATACATAGAGTCAATTATCGGACGGAATTGGACTGACTGTTTAAATTACGTTCGTATTTTGGATTCTATCGTCTAATGGTAGAAACGAATGCCGCAGATGTGCCATCGGAATTTCCATTGTAATACAAAATATACGTCCTTTCAAGGTCTCGAAACATTTTACATCGTTCTCTGGAAATATCTACCGCCAGAATTATTTGTAACCCCCCCTAGGTCTACACTTTAGGATAGTCTGTGAATTCCTTATTTTGGCGGTTGACACCTCGTGATGCTGACAATGACGTCGTACGTTATATTATTATCCGAATAATGTTTACCTTACCAGGTATTTCCTGAATTTCGGTCGAAAACGGGAAACGAACGTTCGTTCAAGTTTTAGAAGATCCAACAATTTCGAATATTAGGGTTTAGTATTTAGGTATTAGTTTTCTGTTGTTTGCACCGGTCTAGTTCGAATGCCTGTTTAGAACTTCTCTTAGCAGGTGTTCTTCCACCATTTCAAACCACTTTTTTTTTTTTACTTTTTTTAATTCCTATTCGAATTCTCTATCCTCGTCTTTTTCGATCTAATCATATCGTTAACGTCAATGCGATTTCTTTCCACCGTTGTTCGATATTAGACATGATAATAATCATAATACTGATAATACTAATAATAAATAAATAATGGTCTGACACGTAGTCTCTATCCCAGTATTTTATTATATTACGGCTCGTTCCCGCTGGCCGAAGATTATTCTCGTTCGTCCATGCACCTTCTTTATTAATATTCATCCGTTGATATCATTCGTTTCCTATCGTAGGTCCCTCTCTACTCTAAGAAGAGTACCTAAGAAAGCAGCACGTTGCTTTATTCTAAGCGACATCGTGCCGTCAGGTAGTTTTCTTAGGGAATGGACGTATACACGTGGTGTTTTTATTTCCTTTCCCAGACGTGAACGCAATGTTTAAACTTATTATTATTCTTTTTACGCGGGTTTTTTGTTAAAAGCTAAACTTCCGTCTATTTACTAAGACTTCGTGACAAACTGATGCCGGTGATGACAATAAAAAAAATCGTAATTTTAAAACTTGAACGATTTTGTTAGTTTAATGTGGCCGTAATAAAAGTGTATTAACCGGGCAAAACTATTGTTCTCAAAAAAAAACAACAAAACCTAAGTGGTTTTTTTATTACAACCTGTTCAATATTTAAACATTCAGTAATACTGTAAAAGTAATTATATTAATTATATATATTTCAGGCTTTCCCTATAGAATATTCCTATATTGTTCTATATGTGGTTATTATTTACTCGATTCATAAGGTTTGGTTCTTTGAAACCGTCTTAATTCGTCCTGCTGTATTGAAAACTGCTTCTCCTCTGAATTTGTACGATTCTGCAGTCTTAATTCGTGATTTCTTGCTAGCTCCTTTATCACTAATGAGACTTCTGGTACATGAAGATCTAAACGGATATCACTGTTTCTTCCGTATTGTCTGGCAATAGTGAAAATTATATTTGGAACGTCTGAACTTTTTTTATGTTAGTTAATTTAGCATAATAGCTGACAACGATAACTCCATGTTGGTTTCAGTATTTGATTATATTACTAATAGCTTACTGCTCAGAGAAAAAATATTTTGTCTTCCGAGAAGCCAATTCATCTTTTAAACTTTAGTTGTTCTATTTTTTTTTTTTTTTTTTTTTTTTTTTATTAATTTTGTGTCCAGATGCAAACAATTATAAACTTTTGTGATCGTGTTATAACTGCGAGTAGAAGGTACGTCTGAATCTATATGACAGCCAAATGGTATCAGCAAAGGGAATATTTCATACTAAACTTACACGGAAATCAATTCATTAATCCTCCGTTAGAAGACACGTTAATTTTTATAACGCGGTTTGCGCCTATTATAAGTCACACATCATCGAATTTTCATGTGTTTTTTTTTATTTAAAGTATATGGCAATTGTATTTAAAACCCGGATAAATTTTTTCTATCTGGACAACGGAATAATTCTTTACAAAATAATGTTCTGTAGGTGAGCATCTTTGGCCGTAAAAAAGGAAAATTAATAATAACGTATATTATTATTTGAGAAGATGATGAAATACGTTGAAGAGAGAGAGATAAAATATATTGCTCGTGAGATTAGAGAAGGCGGATTATTCGTGGTTGTCCTACAAGGAAAAATACCATCGAAACCAATACGAGGAAGGCAAAGGCTGAAATTGATAAACATGCCACCTCATGACTTGGCTGAAATGATAAGAAAAGCCAGAGATCCGGGACGTATGAAATATAGTATGATGTATGCGAACTCCTGAACAGGAAATGCGACTAATATGATGATTATATTGTTATTATTATTTTACGTATATTCTTAATTTTAAAGAAAATAAACTTGAATTTTTTTTGCTCGGTTTATTGACCGGTTTAATATTTCTTAAAACTTTCGCGGTTGTTTCCCATAATTATGAAATTACTGAAGTTAACAACAATTCGTGTATGCGGTTTTTACCGAAGATAAATTTTATACCTACAGTTTAATCGCGTTTTTCAACATCTCATGTACATTTCCAGACAATGAATTTCTTATTATTTTAAGGGCGGGCATTTAAATGATGGTAACAGTGTTTTATTTCTATTTTTTGATTGAATTTGTCGCATTATTCGTTATACGGGATGTTATTATATTTATGTCGTAGGCATCGGATGGACATACACGTGGCGAAAACGTTACAATATTTTTAAGTCGTGTAAAATGCGTGACTGCATAATTTATAGGTGGAACGTGATAATATCGTGAACACGACAGATGACGAACTAGTTGGTGCTGAAGAAAATCAATAGGAAAAGGGAAATTTCAGATATAATTTAAAAAAAAGTGAAATCGAGCTGATATTTCTTATTAGAGAATGTACATAATGATAAGGAGTTAATTATTCGGAGGAAAAAATGTGGAAAATATAATAAACAAGAGGAACACGTCGGTGTACTAACGACAGGCGAATTCGTTATGGATACGTCGATGAAGCGCTAGATTTTAGCCAGAGTGACCGATTACGCGCAACAAATTTGATTAGCTCAACAATGATGTTGACGATAATATGATGTTCGTTCGGAAATATAACAATAATAAATACTATATTACCTTTTTTAATTTTTTTATCCTAAAACCAGCCGAAATGACCATAAATTTTGACGTTAATTAAACATTTAAAAAAAAATAAACAGGATCCCGATCGTTACTTCAGTCACGGGTACTTTGGGGACGATTATCTCTTGATGATAGACTGTTAGCGGTATTTGAATCTATCGAATAATGGTTTACGCTGGTCGATGTGCAAAATCCTTACACGGTCCTTATACTTAATTTAACACAACAATTTTTTCAATTAATTTTTTTAGACAAATTTTTCTTAAAATAAAGAATTCGGTCCTACGCAATCGCTGCGGCAGTGTTGACACGGCTAACAACGTTTTATTAATATAGGACGTAATTAATGCATCGATCGATTTTTAACAGATGTTTAAAATTTCAATTTCATTTGGTTTAGTTGTTATCGACAGTCCTTGTATACCTCTGGTCTGGAGATTCTTATAATTTATAAGTTTGTGTTGTTCAATACATCATATTATTCGCTATAATTAATATTTTAAACTAATTTATATATATATATATATATATATATATATATATATACATAAAAAGTTGGAGCAGATATATAATAGTATCTTCGATTGTGGAATGTTTCATTTCGGTGTTTACATTATAATTCTATTTTGGTAACATCGAATGAGAAAAATTGCCGAAAGATGTTACATTGTGGATTCTTAAATTCGAATCCCGACCTAATAAAATGTTAAATTTCAGTCTGTATCTCGTTAAGTAAATCTCTTGCTTCCGTACGTAAACGGGCGATATTTAAAATACAAATTTTGTGAATTACTAAATTTTCATTAAGTATTGCAATGATTTAAATAAAATAAAAATCCCTAGTATATATATATATACATAACATGATTACGGTGCTCGTATGCCTATCCACTGTTGGAAATAAGTGTTCTCTTTCACATGATTACGGTGCTTGTATGCCTATCCACTGTTGGATATAAGTGTTTCCTTTTAGTTTTATCGATCGGAAATCTTGTTCGTTCAGTTCCACCTGTTGTCTTTTGTGTTTGTGTATATTATATATATATATATATATAAAACTTACTTGACGTGGTTTCCGATTAATCACTATGATGTAGATTCGTTACGTAGCCACGGGATTAACGAGAACTATGTGCAAGTGATCAAGAAAATCTACCAGTCTGCACTAAAAAAACACCAATGAAAAGAGGTGTAAAACAAGGTGATACATTATTACCGCATTGGAAACTATATTCGGAAAATCAGACTGGGGCTCTGTAATTATAGCTTTCGGAAAACTAAGCTACGTATTTAAAAACGAATACGTTCAAAACGGAAACTGTATAATAATCAGTGTGTTCTGTCGATTTTTGCATACAGTTCACAAAAACATGGACATTCAGAAAAATAAAAATTAAAAGAATAATAACGGCACAAAGAAAGATTGATATTAAATATACGGCGATTCGACCGGAAGCGAAATACTTGTATACGAAAGAAGATCGGGCTTTGTGATATGATGGAGCAGATGGTCAAACTGAAGTAGGCCTCGGCAAGGCACGTAGCCAAAGGGAAGACAATAGATGGACAAAACGAGTATTGAAATGGTGGCCGCTTAAGCTGACTCGTTGGCATGCGGTATAACTCAGGTAGCGGGGAAGCAGTGGTTCAGAAAACTTAAACTTTGGACGATTTGGAAGAGATTGGGAAAACCTACGTCCAGCAGTGGACCGATATAGGATATATATATATATATATATATATATATATATAAAAAGGGAGAAAACATATTTTTAAAATTTGTCAGTTTAATCTGTTAATTGATATTTGTGGTATTTTTTAAAATTCCGTCATTTAATTTTATCTGACTATTCGTCATATTTATCTTCGTTATAGATATAGTTCTATTAACGTGTATTACAGTTTTCATATTATTTTTATTCTGTCATATTGGATGATGCCAAAGATAATAAAAAGACCGTTTTTCGCGTTCGATTATATATATGAAATGTAAACTGATATCAGATATGAGATAGATAACTTGTTTTAAAATAACACAATTAAAACTATCGATAAAAAAGTTACGAAACCAATACATCAAATAAAATAAATGCTTAAATGTGATTAATATAGATATGTAATTTCACTCCAATGCATCCACACATACACGCATAATATAATATATGCATATATATATGTATATGTGTGTGTAGATATGTGTACAAGAATATTATATATATATATATATACGTAGATATATGTACAACGATGTTTGCTTTCTTCTATTTGTTATAATAATAGAGTTGTTTACTGTTTGAATCACCTTAAAAGTTAGAAAGTTACAAAACTTGTTTAATTAAAAAAGTAAGTATTCATCATTGAATATATTTATGTATGCGTATATACGTGTCTGTATGATCGAAGAATCGGAAGAATTTAAATCGCGCTGTATTCCTATAGTTTAAATTTAAAAAATCGGATTGTTTATTTTATACCTACGGTACAGTTAGACCGAATATTTACTACCGATAAACAAGAACGCGTGTAAAAATCTGTATAATATTTTATTAACTTACAATTTTTAAAATACTTTAAACAAAAATAAAAAAGTTGTTAAAATCACTAAACTTTATATGAAAAAAAAAACAACAAAACAAAGCTTTTCGGCTAAGCTATTATCGAGAGAACATAAACAAATCAAATATAAAAATATATACTATTTATAAATGTGAAATATAAATATATATACTATTTATAAAAATATAAAAGGAAAAAAATTAAATAAAATGTAAGAAAATACTTAATTTAAATGTGCAATAACGCAAAAAATATATCAAAATAAAAAAACAGTCATTTATATAATAATCTGGAGGTGTTACTTTTTTGTTGTTCATTTCTTCAAAATTACTACATTCCACTCTGTTCAAAAGACTTTAAACGAACAATTAACTTCTTGGTATTAAATAAGTAAATTAATATAAAAACTTCTTCGTTACGTTCGACTAGATGGTGCACGATGTATCGTTATAATCGTGAACATCAATCCTACACTTTTTTTTTTTTTTTCATAGGACTTCCAAACAGATTTACTCGAATCTATATATTATTGGATATTATAAAATGGATAAGAAGGAACTATTTATCATATATGCAGACTAAAATGAAATGCGGGTATGAGTAAAATTAAATAAAGATATCAACTTTAAAATATAGGAATATAGGACAATATATACGTAGGTATTTCGAAGAGTTAGGAGAATGAAATATTTATAAGAAAGGGAAAGTCCACGAAGAGCGTGATAAAAAACAAACACGAAAATTAGTAAACATTCGAGGATAACATGATCCGCATTGGCCGTTAAGTGAGTATCCATAGGATGTGATTAGGAGAACTAACAAGTTTTAACTTATGCGACGAAATACGAATGCCTGCCGAGTTTCAGTCGACAAATGTTAGTAATAAAACACCGAAATTAGCACTTTAATATTGTCGAATCGTGTATTAGCAGGTATGTCCGGTTGGATGGATTTATAATGCCTCGCTGTAACAAGTGGATCAGACCGTAGATTTTTTCAGTTTATGCTCAAATTTAATATACGCTAGGAGATTTATAGGAGAAGTATAAAACTGTCGATGTTACCAAATAATCGGCTAGATTATCGCTATATGCGCGGGGATCTAAACAAATTTAACCGTCACTCCGAGCGAACATAATTACCACAAAATTTCATAAATAATTGAAGGTAAGAATTGAGATGAGAGTGCTGTAATGCTAGCAAGCGACTCTTAGAATCAGAGAGGAGTAGAATATTCGTAGAAGGTCGATGGATAGAAATGTATCGAAGAGACTGCAAAATAGCGGTAATAGAAAAATGTAATATATTCTATCGAGTGTAAATTTTTTTGGCGATATTGAGGGTGGATATGACGAATGCGCAGCTCCCGACTGAAAAATTATATCACCCTTATTTATATACAAAACAAGTATGAAGTGAAACATATTACCTGTATAATCTCACTTTCCGCTAGTTACCGGTAATCGCGAATGATGGAATGTGTATACTAAACTTACTCTGGCAGCTGATTTTTATCGTCGTCAACCATACAGTTTGCCTGTTCATTGTATTTTTATGATTAGTTTTTGTCGTTCTGATTTCTCCACGCTTAGTCGTGCCGAATTATAATACGTGTAGGTTTAACGAAGGAGTGTAATTCGAATTCTTTAAGCGCTATTTCGTTCGGTCCTTCATCGTCGTCGTCGTCGTCGTCGTCCTATTATTTAAATTCAGGGCAGAAACGATTACAGCGTCTGTTCGATATGAGGAATTTCTTCTTGAACTCTCTAATAGCGGCGGTTTCGTTGGCGAAATTAATTTTACAATCGCTTTATCATCCGCCTTTCTTCTACGTATATACTTTACCTCCTACTTGTTCTATTGTATTCGCGTCACAATGTTGCCTACTCTTATTTGACACTAGGTAAAGATAAAAGATTTAGATATTAAGTAATAGAATAAATTTATTTTAATATATCCCGAAATGCGGTTCTTAATTTCTGTTAAATATTAATTATGGACCACTTCGTAATGGTCGTTTCTTCTTGTTCTTTTCACTTCGGTATTTCCTCATATCTTTTTCTTTCTTTCGTCTGTGTGTCCATTTGGTGCGCGTAAAATCCCGGTTGTATTAATTTTACTCCTCTAAATCGGTTTCTGTTCGTAATATCGTGCTCTAATTTTTTATCGAAGTCTTCCTGTTCTAGTATTTAGATCGAAGGCTTACATGGCGCTTTCACGTGGCGCAAATTAGGAAGACCATTATTGCACGTGTTGGACTATTATATCCACTGCTGGGCCGTCAGTCAACCTTAAATTTAAAAACTAAAAGACGCATTTATCTCACAATTATGGCGCCGATTTGGCGTTATGGTATTGAATTTTATGGATCAACTAGCGCAAGTAATTTGAACATAGTGCAGCAGCAGCAGTCAAAGATACTTCGTATAATCACATCCGCGCCATCCTACGTTTCTAATCTAACCCTGCATAATGATTTGAATATTTCATTTGTCCAGGATGTTTACATTAGCCAGTACGAGAAATTATTTAACAAACTCAAACATAGCAGTAATCCCAATATTTTCAGAATGCACTCATTAGAACTTCCAGGCAATCCAACTAGGAGACTGAGAAGGAAGTGGTGCCGGGATGCTCTCCCGATTACCTAGTAACCGGAATTATCCTGATCGTTATTTCTTTACTATATTACTTACATTAATTCAATACTTCTAAAAGGCGTTCTTTTCTTTAATCAATATTTATCTCACATATTACTCTCGCGTTATATCTTAATTATTATCTCCATAGTTATTAATTATTTTATTGTATTGCAATGTAATGTCTCATTGGAGATGTTAGTTTAATACCCCAAATTTATCGCGATCACCGTTGTTTATGGTTCTTGTTACCGGTACAATGTATATTAAAAAAAAAAAAAAAATTTCTATCGAAATACTGAAAAATTAATTTTTGTCTTTTTCATTCTTTCGTGGGAATTTTGCATACTATTTTCCTTTCGTTTTGATTTATTCTATCTCTTTAACTTTTCATCGTTAAACACTACAGTCATTCCGGTTTATTCACTAAGCTATAATGTCTTATTTTAGATGTTGATTTTTTATTATATACATCTTTAATCAGCTGAATCGGCTAACTCCATTTTGCTTATTATTTCTCGATAACCCGTTCGTTTGCATAAGTTCCCCTAGCTATCTGAATATGTTGAGACTTTTTAATAAATCGGGGCGTTTTTTTTTTTTTTTTTACATCGGTCATATATTTCTTTTTTTCAAATGTTACGATTTTTCTATTTCTACCTCTTTAAGGATATATTTTATACCTATGTTCTCCGATGATATGTAATCGCCAGTCATCTGCGAATGTTATGCAGTCAATTTCTATGTTATCCTTCTTTCTATCGTTTTTGTTTTATATCTTTTGACGATTCCTTTAAACCTTTTCTAATCCACAGTTAAAATGGAGACAATCCGTCCCTTTGTCGTCTGTGGAGTACGTTAATTATGATAATTATTATTATTATTATATATATATATGTATTATCGGTATTCACAGAGTTTAAAAGTTACAAAATTCTCTTCTTCTTTCGTCTCATAAGCAGATATAAACATTGACGATCTTTTAGTGGTTAAATTATCGTTGACCCGGCATTTATCCAGCATGATCGCGTGTTGTCAATTCACTCCGGGCAAATAGTTTGGCTTTTTCTCGTTTAATTATATTAACGATTTTTGTCTTTCGCTGTTTGCTCATTTCAATACTTTTTCGTTCTTGATTTAATTCTTCTACCCGTGTCCACATTTTACACCCTTCGATCCCTGGATTCGTTTTGTACATGTTGCCGCTGCATCGTAAAATAATTCTTATCTAACGTGACGAATTCGCGAATAATTTTCGCATTATTTCAAAGACTATTTTAGCTTAACTACACTTTTTTTTTTTAATATATTTGCGAATTCTATTATGCAACTTCTTCTAGTTGATTATTATATTTGCGTCTATCTCCTTTTTTTCCCCTTCGTTGACTGCAACAACTATATACTTCTGCTCCACCGAATTTACCGTATTTATTAGCTAATTCTTCGGCTGAATTTAGCAATACGAATCGGTGTGTCATTAACGTAACGGGTGTTATTAATATTGTTACCGTTTACTTTAATTCGTAAATTTTTATCGCGTGACGCATCTTTAAAAACAACGATGGTCGGTCACGCGTATAGATCAAAGATGATTAAAACCCATCCTTGTCTAACTCTGTACGAATTTTTACACATTTTGTTCCCGGTATAATATATATCTATATATTAATTAATATATTTTAGTAATATTTATTTATCCATTTCCGACTTATTATTTTTTGTGTTAATCTATCATTTTGATTCCGTCGAAAGTGCCTTTCCTTAGTCTAAGAAACAACATGTGTCATCACCATGCACTTCCTTCGGAAGTACATAGATATTGACTTCGGTCATTCGTGATACATTTTACCCATACTATAAATATTAGAGGTTTCGTGTTAATTTTAACGTACCCCTTTTATTAATCGCTTAAGACAAAAATTATACACGAATATACATATATATATATATATATATATATATACATATATATACACGGTATAACCATAACGAAACTTTCTATACATGTATCTCATATTCAAAATGATCATAAACCGTAACCCGAGTTTTCATAAAAGTTTATATAGAAATAAAATTGCTTTAATTGTATAAAGTATCCCCCTAATGTATTGTAGGATATGTGACTATATTATAATTTTATTCCAATATTTTAAGTTTATAATTGCAAGATTGTACTCTAAAAGTATTGATGATGATAACATTAATAGTAGTATTTAATATTATTACGATTATAAATAATTATAAAATAGGGTACATAAATATACTTTATTGTACTGCGTGCGTATAATTGATTATTTTATTACTGTTAAAAATATTCGAAATTCGATAATTTGCGTGATAAAATGCGAAAATTGCATAACTCGGCAGGTAAAAATAATTAGGTCAAAACTCGAAAACTTACGGAATTTGTACGTCGGTCAAAAACAAAAGGAGAAATCAGTTTTCTTGAAGTATGTATGGATATGTGTGTGTGTGTTTGTATCCTAACTGGTAGATTACATTAAATTTTGTTGACAATTCTCTATATTTTTTATAATTATGCGAACGTATAAGAATGTGAAACACATTGATAATTTTCGAATACAGAAGAATTTTTTATTTTTATATATATATATATATATATATATATATATATATATATATATAAGAAAATGATTTGATTTAAATATGAACAATGTAATAAAATCATTCATTTTATTTAAAAGAAACAAAGACATTTACGAAACAAAAATTTAATTGTAAGGATAATTTAATTATTAGACTGTATTGTCACATTCACTATAGACCGTCGCCATGTAAAGAATTTCAGACTGTTTCTGAAAATGCTATAGTTCACTTTAGCTATTCATGCATAATTACAGCTATGTGTTGGAGACGTACTTTTTTATTATTATATTTATTTTATTCCTATTATTTTGTAGATATAAAAATATTTTTTGAACAATTGGTGAAAGGACTCTATTCAAGTAAAATGCGCAGTTTTTTTGTTGATAACGGTAATACATAGCCATATATATTTATTTGTGACTAATTTTTGAAGCTTAATAATAAGTATATTCAGTTATAAACATATATATATATATATATATATATATATGCGTGTGTGTGTGTGCATTTGTCTACTCGTTATCCGAGTATATAGTACCATTTATTATTGATGCGTCCTGATGGGACTAAATAACCCGATTCATATGCCACATTTAATCCATTTTTACAATTTCAATATTTGCCCTGAAAATCCTTGTACCCCCATCGCAAGCGTCCAATACGACGCTTTCTATCCAGCAATTGGTGGTAGAAAACTTTCTTTGGTAATCCTATATTCGCCTATTCTAATAACGTGCCGGACCATCTTAGACAATAACTGTAAAGCAGCGACTTTGCCTGCCGTAACGCGTCACGATTTATCACGTGTTCTTGGCGACGGGCATGTAGAATTCTAGGCAATTTATATATTTCTTAACTGTATATGTGTTTTTAGCGATAACTAAAAAACGTTTCCTTGAGCTACCTACGGCTTATCATATTTGCCTTATTATTAGTGTAACACCATTATTGAAATTCGATGACTTAAAAAAAAAAAAAATACCTCGGATATTAGTAAACTAACGACAAAAATGCAAGTTAAAATCACTAAATTTTATGTATAAAAAGACCACAATTTTTCTGATTATTTATTTACGTGTAAATTTTATATTGCTGATTCGTTGATTGCGTTGTTTACCACATTCACTATTAAATTCGTTTATAATCTAATATCTGTTTTTTCAATTTGCTATTTTCTGTATATTGTACATGTAAATTATAAGTACTTTCTTGCATTTTATTTTTCGATTTTTCTCTTATACTTTTATAAATTGTTTTTTTTTCATATTTTATTTTTCTGCGTCCACTGGATATAATGGCTTAGTAGCTGAAAAGCTCTGTGGTGTTTTTGGATATAAAAAATTTAACGATTTTAACTAGTTATTTGTGGTATAAAAATTACTACATTCCACACAGTTCAAATACTATAGCAAATGTATACTACCCGTTTGGATTTCATTTCGGTATTTCATCGCTCGTGTTGATCAGTAGCATGTAGCATGTTCTGTACAAAATAAAAAATATGAAAGAAAAATGATTATATTCGAAGTTGGTCCAAAGTTCGCGGCTTGTATTGGAGAAAATGAGTTCCCGGCATCGCTAGAGATCGTCTAACAACTGAAAATTATATTTAATGTTATCATTCAACTACTATAAAAATAATTCACGTTCTGCAATTAAAATCTATTTGTATGAAGGAAAAGTACTAGGAATTGATTATTGTAACACAGTATACGACAGAATATGTGTTATATCATCTAATTGTGAAAAAAATTGTAGTCTCTACTTTTCAATGTTATAATTATTTTATATATATATATATACGTATATATGTTTTTTTGTGTGTGTGTGTAGCTACGGTAGGAATAAACCGCTTATTCCTTTTTACTGATTCACTAAATTATCTTAGAAAAAAATCACAACTCTGATACATTGGAGTCTGCTTACTCTATAAGAAGGAATTCTTTAATCGATTTTTTAAATCTTCCAGGTAAATTTGGTTTAGGTCAAAAGAAAATGAAATCATTTCCGTTAGTAGTAAAAAATCTGTTCAGTATGTATATAGAGCGTTGGATGACGTCATGCTCCACTCTCCAGTTTTTATTTTTCTTATTGGGGTATGAGCGATTGCCGACATTTAAACTAGCCAGTATTGTTTCTTTTAAATAGGAAGGAATCTGTTGGATGATTATTGTGTTATTCGCGTCGAAACCGGTTTTATAACCGCCAGATGGCCACCGCTATTCTATTACGATTAATCAAACTACACGTTTGCAAATTTGCTTTGTGGAAGATAATAATGTCATATACTAATACATACATATATATATATATATATATATATATATATAATATGTATAATTATTTTTACTTTCTTGGGTGTAGAATATTTAGTACTTCATTTAATATTCTGGTGATACAAAAAAATTATATTTATATCTATCTATCTGTATTATATATATGTGTGTGTGTGTGTGTATGTATATCATTATTTTTACTTTCTGGGTGTAGAATACTACATTTTATACTCCAGTGATACAAAATAATATATACATATACATAGTAAACTCACGATTATCCCCCTTCTTTCTGGGATGGACTTTTTTATTTAGCTAAGTTAGCGAAATCCGATATAGGAGGAAGTTTCATATCGGCGAAGTCAATATTGTTGAGTGAATTAATTGCGACTCCAGTGATCTAAGCTTTGAATATCCTAATGAAAAACAAATTGCCGATTTAGTAATTTTATGTTATTATTTTTTTTAACGATTTTAATCAGTTACTAAAAAATTTAGTTCTTCGTAAGATATTTCTTCATAATGTGATTGTTATACATATTAACTAAAAAACCAAATATCGTCAAAATTTCGTTTATAGAGTCGTCAGCATAATTTGCTGTTAATTACGCTTGCGTTAATAAACCGCTAAAAGTTGTATTTTTATTTTGGAGTTGAATTGGATCATTTCTGATGATTATAAAAATTAAAATTAAAACGTAAAAATAAAACGTGGCTGTTCATTCGCGGAAAAATCAATTTTAATTCAAAATAAACGAAAAAAAGTATTTTTTATTTGAAAATGACTTATCAACAAGTGTAGCTAATATTACGGAAGAGATAATGCTGTTCAATTTGGGAATAAATATATATATATATATATATGTAGTGTCCCCGGGGGAGTAGTAGTCATGCTATAAATTTGAAACACACGAGGGACGAGTATTATTAAAAAGACCTATAATTGAGTACCGACTTGCTAGTAAATTACTGAAGCCGGGGAAAACAACGGAAATCAACTCCATAATGGTTTGCTCAGAATGAATCGTTCGGTCGATTCTGAATTTCCAGGTTAACAAAGATCGGTTAGGCAGTATATCCCTACTAACTGTCCGAGTTGATAGAGCTTTACTTTACTAATTATATATGTAGTTTCTCTTCATGATATAAATTCAAATTAGAGTTATATAAAACAAATTTAAACAACAATATCTGAAGCGTAAATCGTAAATACGACCTTTTCTTACGTGTTAAATTTGCAAGGCAAATAAGTTTTAACACTCTCGTAAGAATATAAAGAATAAATCTATATTTAGTATACACGAGCGTACAAATTAATATCGTAAAAAAGCCAGTGTGCCACCAACTTATAATACAAGCGTGAATGTACTAATTTTCATCTTACATATGTCGGAGGAATTTAAAAATATCTATACATATACGCGTATACAACATATAAATTCGTAAATAAAAGGATAAATTTAATGTTCCCTATTATTGCAATCAAATGTAAACTAAAACAATTTTTTGAACTTACAGTGAAAATAAACGTATTAAATAATAATTTTTTTACAATTTAACTTTATTTCAAGTTCATGTTTGATTGGAAGATTTCATGTCTCTAAATTACTTTGAATCAAACAGAAATTTGAAATAAATTTGAATTTAAAAAAAAAAAATATTTAATACGTTTATTTTCATGCAAGTTTGGAAATTGAGTTTAGTTTGTAATAATAGGAAATATTTGTATTTAATTAATTTCTTAAATTTTTGATATACTTTCATAATGACCAGTACAATTTTTTAAATATTCCATCGTAATAAGTATATTATCTTTTTCGTCTCTATTTTTTCTTTGTTTCGAAATTATTTTACAAATAAAAAATACGTCATATTTAAAGTATGCATAAGTTTAGGAAGTGTCGTTAATGTTTCCTGGAATCTGACTTATAATTTTCAGAATAACAGTAACATTTTTCGTTTTGAACATACTACGAAGTCTGTTCTAGTCCCTTTATCTGACCTTAGTATTTCCATACTGCAGACATAACTTACGTGTATATATATATATTTACGAACGCGCATATATATATATATATATATGAAACGTATTTATTTCTTCAGGCGCCCTAAGCGAAATTCGTGACTATACGCGTATCACGAAAGGTATCTTAAACCGGTTACTATAGCAACATTTGTAAATACATACATATATATATACAATATATATTTAGTAATAAATTGAGTGGAATGATTCATAGTTACTGGAGATATATTGTATCGTGATCATTCTTAACTCGGTGTCTGTGCGGTGAAAAGTGATTTCGCACCTAAAAAATTGGTTTATTTTTATATAAGCAACAATTATTGTTCGAAGTCAACCTTGTAGGACATAGCGCCTGATAGAAAGGAGTTTTGAATTTTACGAAACACCCAGCTACTACTCTGCTATCGTTTAAACATATGAGATAACGTTCTTAAATTATATCTAAATAATTTCGATTTAATCTAAGGAGGGCCTTTTCCCAGCAGAAATAATTTTATTTCCGTCTTTCTAATCCGATATTTTACATTATACTGATGTATATATATGTGGTGTAGACATTTCCTATCAGGCATACGACGGTATTTAATACACAACGTCGACTTGTAAACAAAATAACACTTCTATAGCAGGTTTTATTCACAGTTTCATTGGCGTAGCCAGGGCGTGGTTTTGGGGGTCTGCCCCCCCCCCCAATTGATAATAAGAAAA
This sequence comes from Coronaproctus castanopsis, assembly GCA_032883995.1. Classification (NCBI taxonomy): domain Eukaryota; kingdom Metazoa; phylum Arthropoda; class Insecta; order Hemiptera; family Monophlebidae; genus Coronaproctus; species Coronaproctus castanopsis. The sequence continues at coordinate 59,510,959 of CM065052.1, forward strand.
TATATACTCGTTGTTAAATGCAGTTTTGCATTTGTTAAAACTATTTTTTTTTTCATTTATTTAATTTAAATTTCGTTGTTTTTGAAATAAATAAATATTTTTGTAATATAAGAGGTACTAGAAGAATTTTGTAGAAAAACGCGAAGAATAGATTTTAAATTTTAAATTTAGGTATTACTATGTATTATTCCTTCAAAAAATATAAAATCGTTATTTATCGTTTCTTTTTTCGCGGAATTTATTGTATAACCATCTCTCTCTGTCCGCAATAACATACTATTAGTGTGTTCCAGTGACGTTAAATATTTCTGCCGTCTATTACTTCTAATAGAATTACATCATATTCGATGTCTGATAAGTAGAAAAAATTGCTTGGGGTTTAACCTACTTGAGTTTTGGTTATTTACTTAAAGTTCAATTTAACTTTAGTTTTGTTTAAACCCCCTCTTCAACCAAGTCTTGCTACGGCCACTGCGCAGTTTAGTAATTATATCTAAAGTGTGTGTCGATATTAATTCTTTGCATTTACGATCTTTAAATAATTTAAAATTTCGATAGAATATACAAATATTATTGTCGTGTTTTTACTTCTCTTTTGGTCCATTTTTTTTGCGTGCAACATTAATCGCTGTAATACATACATATATTTCATTATAGTGCCGTGTCATCGAACGTTGGCTAACATGTTAACAGTCGATGATCTAATACTATTCCGAAGTCGGAACAAACTTATCACCAGTAGTAAATTGTACCGAGCCGACAGATTCTGTAACCGGGTTATCTTTTTTCTTCCCCGTGTAATTTTTCGCTGCATTAACACATGGAGCAGCATCATGACCAAAATACTTCAGTTTACCATACTTGGCTTGTTTTACTTCTTTGCATTTATTCTTACGTTGCAGTACTTCCGTGTTGCGTACTTTAACTGTCCATTTTATACGAAGAATTCGATGGAACATGATGTTGATGATACAGTACTCCCAGGAAAAGACGGTCTGGAAGTAATAGAAATGATGAATCAACTACTAGTAGTTGTTAAAAATAAATGCGGATAGAACGAAAGTTATGTATAATAAATATGCTGAGAATAATGGTGAAATAAAAATAAATAATGGAACAGTTGAAACAGTGGACGCTTTTATATACCCTGGTCGTAACATAATCGCGAATAATTATATGAAAGATGGAATAAAAAGACGCATAGAGATGACTGCTTTTGGTAAATTAAAGAAAATATTAGAAGAAAAGAAAATACCTCTGTGTTTAAAAAGAAATGTGTTTAATATCAATGCGTCCGTGTATACGCCATAGAAACGTGGAGCGTAACTAAAGGCAATTTAGAACAAATTAATAGAACACAAAAAGAAAAATCAAGATGAAAATGTTGAGGATAACTTTAGAAGATAAGGTAAAAGTATCTGAAATAAGGAGAGAACCAAAAGACGCTGGCCGAAAAATTTTAAAAAACAAACGGTGATTGGCAGGACACGTAGTCAGATTTAACGACAACCAATGGACGGATCAACTGAATTCTAATGAATAAAAGAGAAAGAGGTCGACCACGTATGCGATGGGAAGACGATATTAAAAACATAGAAAATGACTGGTGGGTTAATGCATCAAATAGAAACACATGGAATCATAAGCAAGAGATCTACATTCTGCAGTGGATTCACAACGGCTAATAAAGAAGAATAATATATATATATATATATGTATATGTATACATTTCTAAACTGGATTATAACGTTGCAACGCCACTAACACACCGTCTAATAATACATATCCGGATTAATGTGACGTCACATACAATTGTTATCATTATGGGTTATTATTAAATTGTTGAAATTAAAACTTTATATATATTACCGACATTTACGAACTGTCCAGATTGGATGCCACGTGTATTGGGCCACGACCGATAATTAAAAAATGAACGAAACAAAATAAAACGCAGTTTCTATTTTTATTAGAATTTTAAAATAAGAAAAAAAAAACTAATAGATTACGGATTTTCGAACGCGCACCATTTTCAAATACGTTTATTAAAACTAAAACTGAAACTAACTTAAACTGAATTAATAAAACTATCCTAACTTTAAACTAGAATGAAATGAATTAATTTAAAAACTAACATGAATTAATTTCTACTCATCGTGTACGACGAGAAAGCAACAGAAAGGTTAATAAACCTTAATATAAGCACCCGTTTACTACATGAGCACAAAACGAATAATAACGTTTGGAGAGAGACGGCGATGGGTATGGTATATTGACAAGGCAGAACATCACCAGATTTATAAAAGTCTGTCCTGCAGATTTATATACATACGGCTTATGATTGAAATTACTGGCGATGAAACAGTATATTCCAACAGTAAATCAGTGTGAGCATATTGCGATATACGAAGAAGGATATATCTGAAATAGTGAGAACACATTGGGAATTTTGTACATTCGAGTTTTCCAAATTTTGTTGTTAGGACCACGGCTGTTTCTTAACCTATGAAAAAATGATTCATCGAAAAAAATAAAAAACTATTATTCGCTACACATTTACATAACTCTTTATTATTATGTTTTTAATTATTAGCGTCTACTTATTAGAATGAACCTGTCAGCGAAGGGCTGAATGCTGCTAAATAAAATTCATAGATGACATAACTGGGATGACTAAATGGTTACGATTGAGAAATAAAGTACCAGTCAAACATATATTTTTTGGAATATCCGACATAATTTTTCGATTCGAAGAATGTTTATAGGTTAAATAATGCGACTGGGAATTCGTTAATAACAGATTCCTTACTAAAATTGCGATATAATAATTATTTTCGCGTACCCTACATTTTGGTATTTGAATTTTTAACAAAATAATTAATATGAATTGGTCATTTATTGTGTATTTAAAAGTGAGTACTATAAACAAATTTAAAAATAATTCGACAACTATCTGAAGATGTTAAGGAAATTTTTAACGTTGTACGTAAAACTCAGAATCATATAAAATACCATTTTTTATAACAATACATAAAGTATATAATTAATTATAAGTTTAATATTATTTTTAACCGTGAAGAAACGCATGATCTGTATATCTCTGAAGTATATATATATATATATATGCATGTGTGTGTGTGCGTGTGTATCATGATATAGCTAATGAACCCACTACTGGTGGAAGCATTCCACAAAATTTTCTGACTCATCTTGTACGGCTTGCATGTAAATTGATTCCTGCCCATTTAACATCCTCATCTCGCCACTTAGCCATAGGCCTCCTTCATGGACGCCGACTGCCAATTGGTCGCCACTATAACATTCGCTCAGATCATCTTTCATCCTCTTACCAAATGTCCGGCCATTTGCATTTTAGCTTGGCGAACCGCTCCATTGCGTCTACCAATTTTGTCTTATTTGAGCCTGATTCCAAGGATAATTCTCTCGTGAGCCACGTGGGTTTTCCTAATCCTTCTAGTTGTCCCTTTAGTGTGTGTGTATATATATATATATATGATACATGTATATAATGTTTGAGTCGTTTTAGAGTAAAGTATTTACGTTAATAATTATAAGATGAAAGTCGTAACGAAGTTGCGTAAATTTGTCATTTGTAAACCAATGAATACACAACTTACTGTATTTTACTTTGAAATTCATTGCATACATTTGTATAATACAAATTAGCATTTAATTCAATTTACGTAGTTATTTTATGAGATGTTTATTTTAAAAGTATTAATTCTGGTCATCTAATTACAACAATATATTGTATAAAGTTCGAAATCTACAAATTAAGGTTTGGTGATTTTTTTAAAATAATAATATGAATTTTATTTTTCGTATTATTTATGATAAAATTATAAATTACGAAAGTGTTAATAATGAATAGCTACGAAATTAATGTTTGAAATAAAATACACTCGAAGACAGTTTTTTGAACGGGGTATTTTGTTTAATTTATACTGAATTGTGTATATTCTATAAATTCTTTTAAACGAAATGAATACCTGTAATAGTCACAATTTCATTAATATATATCTAGCACTTGTAGATATATTTTATGTTTTTCTACTATTTCGTCGTCATTTTAGTTATTATAATTTTTTATTTTTCGCGATATATTTAACTCTTTGAAATTTTATAAAATTTTGACACTAAATTATAAATTTATATGTAAATAATTTTCAACGCGTTTCTATAAATATTTTTAAAATTGACACATTTCACGTCAACTAGGAAATAAAAAATTTTGTTTGTATTAACATTTCATGTACCATATGGTGGACGTTGTGACTGAAAGGGTTAGTTTAATTAACCGTTTTTGATCCGTTTTCATGGAATGCAATACGTTATCGAACTTATTGCAATAATGATAGTTTCGAATTTATATTATTTTATCATTATTTATGGTTATTATTATTGTTAGTATTATTACAAAATAGGTAGCACACGTAGTTGTCACTATGAATATTCCAAATTACCACATTTTAATAAATTCCATACTCGCACTCGAGCTATTTATTGAGCTCTTTAATTCACTACCGTCAGTTTTAAAAATTTATTTAATTAATTACATATATGTGTGTATGTTTGAATGTGTATATGTAATTACGCGTTTGTATTTGCTAATTTGTTCTTAAATTTTTTATGTTCACCTGTTGTAGTATTTAAATAAGTTTGGATGTTAATTTTATTTAATCGCTGTATCGTTATTTGATAATTTGTTTTTTATTTATAGTATATTTATATTTTGCGTTTTTCTATCCGGTACTCGCGCATTCGTGCGCATATAGTCGGTTTTCTTAAAAATTAATTTTACTGTACTTATTTGAAATTATAAAATTTGATTTGATTTGATTATCGGGAGTTTCGAATCTGGTTAAACCGTAATAGGTTAGTCGTAATCTCGGCACCGTTTAAAACTAATCAGTTTGTTGTGCGGTTACCTAATTCCGAAGAGAATTAAATCAGTTGGAAATCAATAACCGGTTGGGATAATAGACGAGTGAAATAATGAACAATAATACTATTAGTGAAAATGACAATCGTGCGATCGCGTCTCGCGATACTAGATAATGTAAACATGTGTCGTAACAGTGTGATTATGTATGGGGTTACAGAGTGTAAGTAAATAATGGAATTGTAAATGTTCTCAAATTAAATGGTAACGCGCGAAAGATGATGTTTAGTAATTTACAGAGTATTAGATATATTTCTTGATGAATAAATATTTTTCGACTTCCGTTAATTTCAAATATACAAAGTGGATAGTTTAGCGTCACCGTGTGATTATTCAATTATATGACGTCATTGTGTTGGCGAAATTTTTCCAATGCGGAAATCAGTCTGTCACTAAGGGAATGAATTTAATTATTATTTCATTTCCGCGAAATTTCGTTTTATTTTTAGAAAATGTTTCAAATTCTGTTTATTTCTCGGGTATTTATTAATTTTCTACGGAATAAAAATAAAAATAAATTTTTAAGATATACTATACTTGTTGTTTTTTTTTAATCTATAGCCAATGGGTTATTAGTAGAATGTATTATAAAATTGAGGTTTTTCTATTTATCGATGATACGGACATGTTTATTACAAATTTTTAATTTTTTTAATGTAGTTTTTGTTTTTTTTTTAAATAGGGATGCCTTTTTACCAACATGATATATTTTTTATATTTTAATCAATGATGGTAACTTCTCTAGAAATGTTGCTGTGTGAGGGAATAATTGTAGATTACGTTCACTCTTTCTCGATGTGTTTCATAACCACTCTCCGATTACGTTCAGTATATTTGGCGGTAGTCGAGATGCGAATTATGGGCCGTCGGATATTAAGCTTTGATGGGAACGTTACTGTTTTTAAAGAAAACATTGCTTGCTTAGCTCGGCTATTTTCGAACAGACCTTATTGTCGAGGAGTTCCAACGGTCAGTCTTTCGGGCGGACAAGGGTGTACATCTTTAAAGAAACCGGTTTCATTACTCCGCAGACTGCCCAGATGGGCATAGGCTATTGCACAATCTCCGAACGAACTCAACAAACTCGGCAGGCAGTAGACTTTCAGACCTAGAAGATAGCCAAAAGGGCATGGTGTCTCTTCGAAGTCTGCGATTATGTCATTGTTGAGTTGGGCATAGTCATGCCTACAGCAGTACGTAGTGGGGATTTTTCTTGATATCATGAGTGCTGACTACATGAGCTGGAAAAAAAAGTCCTCGGTCGAGATGATGTTATATACCTGACAAGTCGCAGTCGTGCTTCTTGTTGGTGGCCTAAGTACGGGTTTCACTGAATGATAGTTGCCATTAATTATCAGCTCGGCTTTCGGACCGGAGACAATGGTGGGTGATTAGTTTGGATAACGGACAACTACTTGTTTGCGCTATACCAGATTACTGACTGAAAAGCTGTCTAGGTCTTTAAGAGGAACGAGTCGGCGGTATAAACATAAAGGGACAATTAGTCCAAGTCGAGGAACATCGGCTCGGGGAATTTTCAAATAGTGAATAATTCACTATAGCATTCTCCAAACTAAGAATTTGGTATCGATCAATTTTTCCCCGTTTAACGTTACGTCCTATAAAAACACAAAATGCAGTTAATGTAACCGAAAGACCTAATTACGTTACATCGACATCGTCGACCGTTATTTATGACGACGGTTTATAAACGTTATTATTATTATTATTATCATTCATTTCGTGTAAGTTACACGCTTTCTTATATAGGTAAACGAAGAAGGTCCCATGCAAATGTTTTTTGTTGGACGCGTGTGTATGTGACGTTGATTCCGGATTATTTCAATCGTGTGACGTGCTAGCTCGTTTATTGCATAACGAACTTTAAATGACAAATTGTACGTCAGGTCACGTACAGGATATATATATATATATATAACCTGTTTATTATGTCGCCTTCGATTTATAATAAATCCTCTTTTATTTATTTTTTACTTTAATACGGGACTTTTTTTTTTATTATTCAAAATTAACCATAATAATATTAACGTTTCTTTTGTATATTTTAGTGTAAATAGTTCCAGTTTTCACACCACTGTGATAAGCGAAATTTAGTGTTAAAAATTTAATGAGTCGACGAAGCCCTTGCTATGTAAGAATCCGTTCTGTCTGACGATGCCATCTGAAAGATAATGGTACGATAGTATTTACGTACTATCACCGAGTTGTAGTCTAATTTGAAATAGTTGTTCAGGTCATCTTTTCGACGAAATTTCTTTATGATAGGACTAATTTTTGCGTCTCTTTATATTAACGGTCTTTTGCGTCAGTCTTGTTTCCGATATGAGTTCGGTACTTCCATCTCGTATTTCTTTTTTATATCTATTATTTTATCGGAGGATCGCCAGTTGAAGAGGAATGTATTTTATATCCATAATTAATATCGCAATTTACGTTCCTGTATAGTACACAAAAAGTTGTTGTTTGGATAATTTTTACACGAAGAAAACTAAAACTTTCATTCTATCGTGTTTTAATGCTAAGAAGATAAACGTACATCTTTCCAGCTTTCTTGTAAAAGTTCAAACTCCGTACAGTAGTACCGAACATAAATCTAAACTAATTACACGTGTCATAGTGTATAAGAGATTATTCGTCAACCCGAACGTTCGTAGAATGCATACGGACAGTCTCTTCCAGATAATGGTTTAATTACTGCGTAGGAAGCGGTGTCGGAATGCAATTTCGATCACTTAACGAATTCAGATCCTCTTTGCTTATTCAAACGATAGCACGTCATATTTTTAACTATTCCTACATACGTTCCATTCCCATCAAGCTATTCCTCATAATCTAGTGTGTAAAGCCGTTGGATTAAAAATTTTCTTATATTAATATCGCAATTTTTGCAGCAATAAAAACGTTGGTACGACGTTAAAATTAAGTATCTGATTTTTCCAAAATTCGTTTGTTACTCTGCTTCTTAATTTTCTTGATATATTCATAAATTCTCTTCGCGTTACAAATATAAATCAGTCTATTTATGATCGCGATGAGATTATACACGTTCACAATCCATATAGATATAATCCACAATATCCAGTGAAACAGTCGTATTACTCGAAGTTACCCACAACTTCGCCGATGTAATTGTTTTTTTGAATACAATAGGGTAGATCTGGAGGAAAAGACTCAAATTACGTAAAATTCAAGAAGACGCGAAAAACATAACGCGCTAACAAAAATTATATAATTTGCGCATATTGCGCTTACAACGTGATCTATAAGCTAATAATTTTTATTCTAACTTTCTTATTAATATGATCATATTTCATTATGCGGATGTATATTTCAACACGTACTCAAATGTCGCAATGTATGAAATAAAATAAATTTTAAATAATATACTATTTGAAGTTTATTTAAATTAAATAATTTAGTACAGACTATATTATATAATACACATTAATTTAATTGATATGGGTTTCTTCCAAAAAACATAGTACACAAACCTTATCTGTAGTTATATACATATAGGAAGCCATACATACATACATACATATATATATATATATATATATATATATATATATATATATATATATATAAATAATTCTCGTGTGGGTTACGATCAATAATGTAAAATGTAAAGTTATGTTCATTACTGACAAAAACAAATCCAAATTGATAATTAATAATCTAATCTTACCAGATAGTTAAGTTAATAAATACCGTCTGCATATCATCATAACAACAACAAAAAACCCTGTTTAATGTATAGTTGAAACTACTTTCGTGGTTGATATCATCCATTCGTCGAATTTTTCGGTGAAGATCACGTCAGAATTTGTCACTGGTGATGCTTCGGAGATACTTGCAATCTAAACTAAAAACTAAACTCATTCGGTTTGAAAATGGATATTGTATCTTCGAAATGTCACCAGCGACAAATTCTGTGACGTGGTTTTCACCGAAAACATCTGACGAGCGGCTGTTTGTTAATGTACTCTAACATTTCTTTTATTTTTATATTATTTCAAGTAAAATCGTTTCCATATACTTCGAAAGTATTTTTTTTTTATTAATAATAATATTCTAATCGACGTATTTAACATTCATTTGTAAATATTACTATTTTCTAATTACTCTTCTACTGATTTGTTCGATTTCTATTATCGACCTAAAATTCGCAGTTTTATCGAATTATTGTTTATTAATCTAAATTAACGCTTTGCAAGAAACACGAGGGTGTGGAAGTTAAATCAATGAGTAGAGACGAGACATGCGTAAGAACATGATAAGGTTGGTAGGAGTATTCATCTTTGAAGAGAACATGTATTGAGGAGATAAGGTTGAGAGGCAATTTGAGTGAGTACAAACGACAGTCAATGAGGGTATGGGAGAAGGAAAGCGATTCAATTGTTCGTATACAGTTTATCGACATTATTGTACCGTTTAATTATTCCTTTTCATCTTCGTGAGATTTCAACTTTATAGCCTTTCTGCGACCGATATACCACGAAGAAACTTTAAAATTTTCATTATAGGGTTTTTCGATCGAGAGTGGTATGATTGGTCAATATCATAAATAACATTGTTTCCAGGAGCCCACTTTTTTTTAGATGAAACGTCTATTAGAATAACGTACATATCGTATTTCCTTATGCAAAATCCGATTTTTAGTGTTTCCTCGCTGATAAAATCTGCAATTTTCATTTTAGATTACCATGAATTCCTGGACATTCCAGCATATTCGCCGTTACTATTTCAGATTAAGCTGATTACGTGTACACTTCTAACGGACGTGTTATTATGTCTTATTAAATTTTCTCGTAAAGAATTTAGCGGTAATAACTGGTATAATCTTTATGTGTTCCATATTACGCACGAACCTCTAATACTCGTAAAATCGCGGTTTAACGAAATAAAACTCTGCAATACGTGCTTTTTACTTATTGAAAAAAAAAACAAACACGAAAAATGTCTACCAGCGTGTCCCCCATATCGACAAAATCTTATAAATTCTACTTTTTGTCAACATCTAGCAGATGCGGATGGTGTATTTTTGGAATGATTTTATAACAGCTCTCAACAATCTTTATTATATAGAATCGAATCATATCTCTCCGTGCACCGTTGTTTATAAATATGCCTTACCCATTTATCCTATATATATATATATATATATATATATATATATATATATATATATATATATTTAGAATTATATTACATTAAGTAATATTAACGTTTAACATTTCCGTTTCATTTAGTAATAATTGGACACCAAGCTGAGTGAAAAATTCTGTACCCAATAGATATAAATATATGTAATAATATATTATATAAATAATAATGATAATCATATTAATCGTGGTTATTATAATACCCGTACGATAAAAAGTATTCCTTTAAAAATCTTACAATCTTATATTACTATATATATAATATATATCTAACGAATCATTAACCTTCGGAGTACCGCCCCGTTACTTTTACACAAACGGCCATTAGTTTGGCAATCGTCATTGTGGTATATAGCGTTACCTACCGCTTCTACTATTACACTTGGTTATTGTTGAAGGAAATCAGAAAAAAAGAGACCAATCGGTATTTTATTCGTTTGTGGCCCTCGGAGGTAATTACATTTCACGCTATGGCAATTGCGAACGGAAGTTTTCAGTTACCTGCCTGGTTGTCACACGGGTCATACGCAATATCGTAGACTAACGACGATCAGCCAGCTTCTTCTTCTGACTCTTCTACAATCGACCGGTGTGTATAATGATAACGTTACGTTGTTGTATCCGTTGCCGATTTATCAGGAACGGACAGGATGTATTCTGCGTCGCGTCGATGCTTGAAAGGAAAGAGAAAATTGCTGAATCGTGACAAGCTAGAGATTCTAAGTTAACCGATGATGCTATGGTATAACTCTCATCCGATTTATTCGTGTATATATATATATATATATATATATATATATATATATATATATATATATATATATATATATATATATATATAAGATAAATTATTATATTCTAGTTGTAGATTTCTAGCCTCCTCCATACTATTATTACCATTACTAATACTGAAAAAGACGATCTTAATAGTTTCTTCGCTATGTTCTCTTTGTACGTTGCATCCATTTCTTCAATTAACGTAGGCTGTGCTGCTGTAGCCTTGTTCTGGATGATGTGTCGACAACCTATCTTTCGGAAAATCTTTTCCTATCGGTGGTCGTTTATTTTTCGCGTGGTGCGTACACCGGTGTCTCCGATGAATGATCACGTTACGCTATTCTCTAACGTTTTATTCTTCTTCTTAGTTTTTCAAACGTAAGGAGAGAGCGAGATACAATTATCGAAGAAGCTGAATGAACGACGAAGAAGATTCTAAAGTAACTTCTACCACGTTACGTATATACGCACTTTTTGTTTGTTGATAGTTAGTCTCAGTTTCAACGTACAAGCTAACTGCGCGCTTTATGACGATTGTACGACATTGTCGTTTATAATAGCGTGCAGAAATTTCGAAATTTTATTATTTTTTTTCATTTTCCAAAATTACGTAAGAATTACATTCGTCGTATCAGGAGCAACGGATGCTCGTAGATCGGTAGGTGTGTTAATTTAAATATTTTTTATTTTTTTAATTTTTTTTTTTGACGGTAATTAATTAAAAATCGACTATAATATGTTTTGAAGAATGTTGATTGTAATGATTTTTATTAAAATAAACAACCAAAAAAGAAGTTAAAATAAGTAAACTTTTTCTTTATGAAAAATTATAAAGCTTTTCGGCTGTTAGGCCATTACCAAGTGAACAT